>CM077659.1:16056636-16559136 GCA_039707465.1 Rhabdophis nuchalis
GGGCGGGGCTTCTCCGGCCAGCGGGAACCGTGGGGCTGCAGCCGCCAGTGCCAGCGCCAGGCGTGGGAATTCCTCCCGCGGCTCGGCTCGGCGGGCGTCCCCGAGGCGGCTTCGGCTCCTCCCCACTCGTGTCCGCCCCGTCCCGCCCCGCCGGAGGCGGTTGGGGTGGGGGAAAGGAGCGGCGAGAAGGGAGGAAACGTCGCTTGAGGAGGAGAAGAAGAAGGAGAAGAGCCGCGCGGGGGCGAAGCTCGCGAGGGAGCCGCGCCGCGCACGTGGGCAGGTAAGGCTGGAGAGGCGCGGGGGGGGGGGTTGGGGAGGGGGCTGAGATGGGGAAGGGGGGAGGAGGAGGAGGAGGGGGTGAGGCTTTTAGGGACCCCCTCAGCAGAGCGGATGGAGACCCGGCTCCGAGAAGCCCGGAAAAGTCTCGGGTGGGTTCCTACCACCCGTGGTAGCCAGAGGCTGGGCTCCGGCAGGTGAGGCTGGAGAGGCGCGTGGGGGTCGTGGGATAAGGGAAGGGAGGGGTTAAGAGGTGGGGAAAAAGGGGAGAGGGCTTGCAGACTTGGCTCGGAGAAGCCCCCTTTGCCTGGAAGAGTGTCTGGTGGATTCCCACGACCCGTGGTAACCAGTGGCTGGGCTCCGGCAGGTGAGGCTGGAGACGCGCGTGGGGGTCGTGGGATGAGGGGTAAGAGGTGGGGGGAAAGGGGCGAGGGCATATGGACCCAGCTCCGAGGAGCCCCCTTTTAATGGAAGAGTCTCTGGTGGGTTCCCACGACCAGTGGTAGCCAGTGGCTGGGCTCCGACAGCTGAGGCTGGAGACACGTGTAAGGGGGCTTTGGATGGGGACGGGAGGAGGCGGTTAGGCTTTAGGGATCCCGCGGGAGGGGGGGAAATGGGGGCGAGGACATATAGACCCAACTCCGAGAAGCTCCCTTTGCCTGGAAGAGTCTCTGATGTGACCCGTGGTAGCCAGCTGTCGCTCGCGGCTGCTGAGGCTGGAGACCCGCGTGGAGGTCCTTGGATAGAGGGAAGGAGGGGGAAGGCTTCAGGTGGGCAAAGAGGGCATCTAGACCTGGCCCCGAGAAACCCCCTTTGCCCGGAAGAGTCTTTGGTGGATTCCCACCAACCCAGCTGACTTTCTGGGCTTTGGCAGGTAAGGATGGAGAAGTGTGTTGGAAGGGGAAGGGAGGAGGGCGTTAGGCTTTAAATGGGGCGAGGGCATATGGATCCGGCTCCAAGAAGCCCCCTTGGCCCCCCTCCCGAGGGATCCCTAAAGCCTAACCCCCTCCCCCCTTCCCCTTCCAAGGCCCCCCTACACGCGCCTCCATCCTTACCTGCCAAAGCCCAGCCAGGAGGCTGCAGGTCAGGCAGCCAGGAGGAGGGGGTGAGGCTTTTAGGGACCTCTTGGGAGGGCATCTATAGACCAGGCTCTGAGAAGCCCCCTTTGCCCAGAAGAGTCTCGGGTGGGTTCCCACCACCCGTGGTAGCCAGCTGACACTCGCAGCTGAGCTCCAGCAGGTGAGGTTGGAGATGCTGGGATGGCGGAGGGGGGGGGGGGGAAGAAGGATGGAAGGAATGAGAGATAAGACTTTAGGTGGGCAAAGAGGGGAGGGGGCATCTAGACTGGCCCTGAGAAGCCCCCTTTGCCCGGAAGACCCTCTGGCTGGATTCCCATGACCCTGTTGTAGCCAGCTGACGTTTGTGTGGGCTCCGGCAGGTAAGGCTGGAGATGCAGCCTTATGCATTCCCCTGGGATGGGGAAGGGTGGAGGGGGTAAGACTTTAGGGACGCCTTGGGAGATGGGCAAAGAGGGGAGGGGGAATCTGGACCTGGACCCTAGAAGCCAGGGCCCGGAAGACCCTCTGGCTGGTTCCCCATGACCTCTTTCTAACCTCAACCGAGTTACACACCTGGCATGCGGCCCTCTGCTTTTGTCCCATGGATGAGTTGGGCTGAAGGAAAGGGCAGGTTTGCCCTCTTAGAGGCTCCTAGTTGACCATTCAGGGGTGTGTGTGGTGCGAAGCCAGGTCGTGGATAGGAGAAATGGGTTATAGGGAGGGGGGGGACATTTAACAGAGTTGGAAAGGACCTTGGAGGTCATCTAGTCCAACCCCCCCCCCCCCCGCCTTCCCCCGCTCCAAGCAGGAGACCGTACACACCATTTCTGACTAATGGCAATCCGGTCTCTGTTGGAGATGTTGGAGGGATCCACAACTTCTAGTGGCAAGCTGTTCCACTGGTTAATTGATGCAGGGTTTGGTTAATTGATCCACTGGTTAATTGATGCAGGGTTTGGCAAAGCAGGGTGGGAAAAGTATTTGAGGTTGGATGGTGGAGACCCCCTCCTCCAAAAGGCAGCAGCTCTATCTTGGTCGGACCTGCCTGCAAGGCCCAGCTTTCAGGGATTATGTGGGTTGTGGGAGCTGAGACGCCCCTTGTTCTCCTTTTTGAGGAAGCTGGGCTTGATCTGGTGATCTTGCTGCAGAGGTTGAGCCTCAAAGCAAGACCCTAAAAAGGATGCCTCCCCCCTCCCCAAAAGGGCAACCCACAAAAACCTATGGGAATGAAACTCAATCCACGAGGTCATCTAGCCTTTCCCAATCTGGTGCTTCCTAAGACATGTTGGACTCCAGTCCCAGCCAGGATGGGATGAGGGACTCCAAGCTTGCAGCTGCCAGTTGAGTTTCACTTCTGATCAGCCCCCCAGCCCCCCTCGATTCATCCGGTGGATGAACTGAACATTTTGCATATCAGGGGAAGGAGGATCCCACTCCATTCCGTGGGTCTGAGCAGGTTTCTAAAAATGCTCTTCCACTTTCCCCCTCTTGCTTGGGGGTCAAGGGGTGGTGGTTGGGTGGGTGGGGGGCAGGCACCGGCTGACAACCCTGGTTAGCTCCAACCCCTTGGAAGGCGCTCTCTTTATTTGTCCAACCCTGGGCAAAGAGTGTTCGTTGCTTTTGGGTGCCTTCGGATTTCTGCCAAACCAGTCCAACCTCTGTGGCTCGAAAGTACAAAAAACGCTTCGCCAGGCCTTTCTTGGCAGTTGCCAAGCGAGGTGGAAGCGAGGTGGGTTGGATTGTGTGGAGGTTGCAGGTGGCCTGAGTCTGCCGAGCAGGGAGGCGATCTTAGGGAGATCTCGCAAGGTAAGTTTAAAAATCTCTCCTTGGCTGGCGCTCGGCTCCTGGGAGCTTCATGCACTCATCCATGGCATTCCGTCTGCAGAAGCTTTCAGTCGGGCTCTTCCTCTGGCGTCTTCACTTCTCAGTCTAGCCCACTCTGGACTTTTCCTAGTGGTCTCCCTTCCAAGCCCTAAGCGGTCGTGATCCTGCTTAGTTTCTCAATCTTAAGTTTTGCGAAGTTGGCTAGGTGTTGCTGTCCAGCTGGACAAATTTCACTTAAGGTAGGTCCGGATTTTACACGGATGTTTTTCTTTCCAAATAGGCTGAGCATTAGAGAATTTCAGACTTTTCCCCTGTGACCTGAACCCTGGTTTGATGGGGAGGGTGGTCCCCAATCTTTAACCTTTCCCCGCTCCAATACAGGCTGTACTCAACTTATGACCACAATTGAAGGCCCAACGCTTCTGTTGCTAAGTGAGGCAGTTGTGACTTTTGCCCCGTTTTCTGGCCACTGCTGTTAAGTGAATCACTGCAGTGGTCACGTTACTAACAAGGTTGTGATGCGAATCTGGACTTCCCCCATGGACTTCGCTTGTCCGAAGGTCGCAAAAGGGGAATCATGTGACTCCAGGACACTGCAAGGGTTATCTTCCAACTAGCCGGCCTTGCGTAACCCCAACACTGCCAGTTGTAAATGGGGATTTAAAATGGTTATAACACAGGTACCTAATATCTCTGTATTTTGTATATATTGATTAATTCTATGTTCGCCGCCCCGAGTCCCTTTGTGGTGAGATGGGAGCGGGTTATAAATATGAAAAATAAATAAATAAATAATAAATAAATATGAACCAATCGCCAAACATCTGAAATTCTGATCTGGGGATGCTACAGTGCTCGCAAGCATGAAAAACGGCCATAAGTCACTTTTTTTCACGGACGTTGTAACTTTGAATGGTCACTAAACGAATCGTTGCAAATCGAGGATAATCTGGGGATGGTTTAATCAGTACCTTCCCAGCTAAAGTGTCTACATCCCAAAAAGCAGCATGTTGGATTGACCTGTCCTGTAGCCATCCAGGTCCCTCCTCCCCAAAAGAAGACATCTGGCTGCCAAGGTGGATGGATTTATGAGGCACCTTTGGAGAAAAGCCACAGCTTTGGAAGCTCCAGTTCAGACTGTGTGTGTGTGTGTGTGTGTGTGTGTGTGTGTGTGAGAGAGAGAGAGAGAGAGAGAGAGAGAGAGACAGACAGACAGACAGACGGACAGACGGACAGACAGACAATTTGTATGTTACTTTGCAGGCTGCAGAAATGGAGATTAAAAAAAGGCCAGAAGGAATAAAACAAATTGTATAATAATAATAATAATAATAATAATAATAATAATAATCTTTATTGTCATTGTAAAAATTACAATGAAATTGGTTGATTTACAGGAATTAAACCTGCCCTAACCCAAAAACTTGTGCCGTTCTCTCTTTCTCTTCCTGAAATTATTGCAAAAAAAAAAAAAAACCACACACCCAAAAACCAAAACCAAAAACAAACCCAACGCCCAACAGGCATGGGATGGGTTAAAATTTGGCAAGCCCCCAACCCTTGCGGTTGCTATTTCAATGCTTGCGTAAGAGGCTCTAAACTTGTGGCAGTTGGCAGTGGAGTGCCATGGACTGGCTTGTGTGCCCCTGGGAACGAAAAGTGTGGTTTGTTTCTGTAATTGGTGATAAGTGAAAAAGTCTCCGGGCTGAAGGAGGAAAAGGACGTGTTTGACCGCATTGTTACAGTTATATTGCATTGCTAAATCATATTTCAGGCCTGGGGCCACATGACAATGAAATATGTATTCCTTTGGTAGAAATTGACATGCATTTTTTGTATGTTACGGGTTCCAATTGTGGTTAGGACCTTTCCAAGCAAACAACTAGCAGATTTGGAAGGAACCTTGGAGGTCTTCTAGTCCAACCCCTTGCTCAGGAAGGAATCATATCGTTCCAGACAAATAGCTTTCTAATCTCTTCTTAAAAATGTCCAGTGATCTCCAGCATCTGGAGGCAAGCTGTTCCACTGGTTAATTGCTTTCACTGTCAGGAAATCTCTTTTTATTTCTTAGTTGGTTCTCTCCTTAATTAGTTTCCACCCATTGCTGCTTCTTCTGCCTTCAGGAGCTTTGGAGAAAGGTTGACCCCCCTCTTCCTGATGACTGTTAGATATTCCTGATGATGATTAGGGGGCTGGAGGCTAAAACATATGATGGATGGTTACAGGAACTGAACATGGCTAGTCTAGTGAAGAGAAGGACCAGGGGAGACAGGGTAGCAGTCTTCCAATATTTGAGGGTGAAGCTGTTTTCCAAAGCACCTGAAGGCCAGACAAGAAACAATGGATGGAAACTGACCGAGGAGAGATTCAACCTGGAAATAAGGAGGAACTTTCTGACTGTGAGAACAATCAACCCATGGAACAGAAGGTGTCTTTGGAAGTTGTGGGAGTGCAATCACTAGAAGCTTTCAAGAAGAGACTAGACTGCCATCTGTCAGAAATGGGGTGGGGTCTCCTGCTTGGTTGGACTAGATGACCTACAAGGTCTGTCCCAACTCGGTTAGTCTGTTACGTTCCTTGGGGCAGCCTCTCAAGTATTGGAAGACTGTTATATCCCATCATTAGCCATAACTAGACATACCCAGTTTCTGCAACTGTCCTTTACATGTTTTATCCTCCAGTCCCTAAAGATGATCTCTATTTGGGAGGGGAGATTAGGGAGGGAGATCCCCACCTTTGAAGTCTTAAAGGTCAGGCTGTTCTCTCAAGGGTTTTGGGGCTTGGGTGTGTTTGTTATTTTTTGTCTTCTGTTTGTATATTCAACTCAGATTTCACTTTGTTTGGGTTTGAATGACTTTTTAATGTTACATAATTTGCAAATTGCCCAGAGCTGGAGTTGAGTGATGTCCAAATTGAACCCAAAATTAAATAAATAAAACCAGCTAACTTGTCAACCAGCTAACTAACTTGCCATCTACCTAACTAACTTGTCAGCTAGTTTTGCGTCCTACCCCAGATTTTTCCCATTTGAACAAAACTTGTCAATTGCGTCTCTGTAAGGCAGTAGGATAACTGGTGGTCTGACTTCCTCATTTCAAACTTCTGCTGCTTGTTATGGTGCTGTAGGTGTAACTTGTAGGTCCCTACTCCCTTTTTACTTACACGTTTGGTGTAACACAAACTAATTGGCTAATTGCTCTCACCGTTAGGAAATTTCTTCTTAGTTCTAAGTTGCTTTTCTCCTTGATTAGTTTCCATTCGTTTTGTCAAGATTGTCTAATGAGAATTTCTTGTCTGAGTCCTTTGAAGCTCCTGCTTATTTCATCAGTGGTGGTATCAAGCCATGAGCCGTGGTGACGCAGTGGTTAGAGTGTAGTACTGCAGGTTACTTCTGCTTCCTGCCGGCTGCCTGTAATTGGGCAGTTCAAATCTTCCTGACTCAAGGTTGACTCAGCCTCTGCTGTTGATGTTCTTGAAAGCTGTTCCTGAGCTTTTTAAAGGTATAAACTCAACATTCTTCTTGGTTAGCATTAATCAGATCTTGTTAAGAGACGTGGTGGCACAGTGGTTAAAATGCAGCACTGCGGGCTAATTCAGCTGACTGCCTATTGCCAGCATTTTGGCAGTTTGATTCTCACCAGGCTCAAGGTTGACTCAGCCTTCCAACCTTCCAAGGTCGTTAAAATGAGGACCCAGATTGTTGGGGGCAATAGACTGTATCCACTTAGAGAGGGCTATAAGGCACTGTGAAGTGGTATATGTCTAAGTGTTAAGGTCTAGTCCAGTCCAGTCCATTGTGTATTATTCTGTATTCTGTATTATTCTGTATTATTCTATTCCATTCCATTCCTATCATGGTGGAGTAGTTAGAATGCAGTATTGCAGGCTAACTCTGCCAACTGCCAGCAGTTCGATCCTGACCGGTTCAAGGTTGACCCATTCTTCCTTCCTTCCAAGTTGGTTAAAATGAGGACCCAGATTGTTGGGGGCAAGAGGCTGATTCTGTAAACCGCTTAGAGAGGGCTGTGAAGCACTGAGAAGCGGTATATAAGTCTAAGTGCTATCGCTATTGCTATCTAGTCTTCTGCTAGCCTGTCCTTTGACTGCCTTTGATTTTTTTTCCTGCGTCAGGATTTCCTTTCCTTCACAACATTTGTCCAGAATATTTAAGCTTCAGCTCAGTTATCGGTGCTTTCAGCAGCAGCCTGGATTTATTTCATTTACTGCTGGAGATTTCTTAGGGATCCGAGGCCTTTTTTTAAGCAATTTTCCTCCACCACTACGCTTCAAAGGAACCCATTTTTCTTCATCCAGCCTTTCTGATGGTCTAGCACTCACAGCTAGATGTTGCCCTTTGGAAGTTGGTGCTTTTAACGCAGCAAACTCTCGTTGGCGGTTATATTAATCCTTCTAATAAACATTTGGCAAATTGGTGAAAGTAGGAAGATCAGGGATGCAGATCGCGACACCTCCCCAAAAAGAACACAACCTTCTTGTGGGGTTGAAACTTTTTCCGAATATCTAGAATGTTTTCAGAGCCCTGAAATTCCTGGAGGGGTTACGTGTTCCCCACGAAGGCCATCATACCCAAGGACTGTGCGGGACAAGCTGTCCACTTCCGGAAAACCATGCCATAGGGGATGCTGTTGTAAATTTAGAAGGCACTATGAGTCAGAGGAGGTGGCTCAGTGGCTAAGATGTTTGAGCTTGTCGATCAGAAAGGTCGGCAGTTCAGCGGTTCAAATCCCTAGCGCCGCCTAACGGAGTGAGCTCCCGCTACTTGTCCCAGCTTCTGCCAACCTAGCAGTTCAAAAGCATGTAAAAATGCAAGCAGAAAAATAGGAGCCACCCTTGGTGGGAACAGCATTCTGTGCCCCTTCAGCGTTGAGTCATGCCAGCCACAGGACCACAGAGACGTCTTCGGACAGCGCTGGCTCTTCGGCTTTGAAACAGAGATGAGCACTGCCCCCTAGAGTCAGGAACGACTATCACATCTGTGTAAGAGGAACCTTTACCTTTATGAGTCAGAGTTTGATATTTTTGGAAGAATAAATGCTGAAAGGGTCTTTAAAAAAAAAGCATTTGAGGCGGGGGGGGGGTGTTTCGGTGTCAGGAATTTGAACAATGCCATCCTATAGGGATCACAGACAGCTTGACCTCAACCATCACAGTTCTTTGAGAGATTAGGCCTTTGCCCAATGAAGAGCCATACCTGATGTACTTCCGTCTGTTACTACTGTTGATCCTGCAGCTTTGCTTGGAATGCTGATGCCTCTCCCAAGCAGAGCAAGGGCTTGTGCACATAATATAATATTGCTAGTGCAATAAAAACATTTCTTGAGAAACAAGGTGGCCCTGAAACCACAGGAATTCTTGGCGCTTTGCCATTCTAGACTTCGTATTACCTGGATGATACCACGGGCTTCACCTGGCTACTGAATTGACATCTTTTCTGGTACCAATGGAAGAGAATATACAGTAGCTCACTGTTGAAGTGTGCAGTTCTTTTTTAAAAAAAGAATATTTTTATTGTTTTTACATTTAAAACAGTGCAGTACCGCGAAGTCAAAGTGACCATACAATCACATTATATACAAATAATCTCATCCGTTAACTATTAGCCTACGTAATACATTATCTATCCTTAATCACATTATTTACAGTTTGTTCCGGTCTTATACCAATAATAAAATCTTTCCGAGACTTCAAAGTATTCCGATTCCCCTTTATTTTTTAATTCTGCCTCTACACAGGCCAAAATATATCTAACTCTGATGGTGTATTTTATTTTTTCCAATACTGCGCATAAGACCCACAGGTTGCTGACTCCTGGACTAGGCGTACCTGCAATTGTACTTCATATGACTTAGCCCCCAGTCCTGTAATCATCTCTGTTGCTCTTCTCTGCACAAAGACCCTTCATCTTTCCTGAGTTTGCATGATGCACTGAATCACAAATTAATCAACCATGGTTAAGAGATTTCACCATAGATAAGATTAGCCCAGGCTGCAAGTGCAGGGGTGGGAATTTTCACCCTTGTAGATAATGCAGAAGAGCAAAGACATGAAGAATTCTTTAACTTAATTTTGCAAAGCTTTTTCTCTGGTAACATTGCATTGCTAACTAGGGCACACAAAACCTTTGCCAGACCAATTCTCGAATACAGCTCGTTTGCCTGGAATCCACACTTTATATCGGACATTAACACAATTGAGCGGGTCCAGAGGTATTTCACGAGAAGAGTCCTCCACTCCTCTGTTCACAAGAGAATCCCTTATGCCACCAGGCTTGAAATTTTGTGCTTGGACAATCTGGAACTACACCACCTATGGTCTGACCTAAGTGTAGTTCACAAAATTGTCTGCTACAACATCCTACCTGTCAACGACTACTTCAGCTTCAACCGCAATAATACACAGGCAAACAATAGATACAAACTCAAGGTCAACCGCTCCAAACTCGATTGCAGAAAATACGACTTCAGCAACAGAGTGGTCAACGCCTGGAATGCTCTACCTGACTCCCCTGTTACATCCTCAAACCCCCACAGCTTCAACCTCAAACTGTCTACCGTGGACCTCACCCCATTCCTACGAGGTCCGTAAAGGGGGCGTGCATAAATGCACCAGCATGCCTACCGTCCCTGTCTTACTGTCCCCACTTATCTGTATTTATGTCCTTTGTTTGTGTTTATGTTCTTACCTCTACTTGTTATCTTGTACATGTTTGACAAACAAATGAATAAAATAAATAACTAAAGATAAGCCGTATCTGAATTCCTTAGGAGTTTCCAACTTGGGGCAGACATCTTTCTCGTCCCTTCTTCCTCTGCTACCCACCTTCTTAGCATCTTTGGTTGATCGGATACTGTACTGAAACGGTTTGCTTAGGAGAGTTGAACTTCCTTCAGACCAGCCTGTTGGGTAATAAGTGTTGATTATCAAGTGATGAAGTGTTTTGCAAGGAAATTAGTTTTCTCGAGAACCGGCTGTGGTGGAAGGTTGCGCCATGCTTATCTTCTGGGCTGGTGTTTCTCAACCTTGGCAACTTTTAAGATGTGTGAACTTCAATTCCCAGAATTCCCCAGCCGGCATGCTTTAAACTGCCAAGGTTGAGAAACACCCTCCCCCCATTACAATATTGTCCCTGCATCCTGGGGGAGAAGAGTTGCGTTGCTGAAGAATGTCTGAAGTTTGAAGTTCAGCTAAACATCGTTGGGCTTGTTATATGAATCTGCCAACAACAACAACAACAACAACAACAACAACAATAATAATAATAAGTAGCTCAACAGCTCGAGTCCTAACTAAGGACCTAGGAACTATTAAGGTAACGTCAGAGGATACCACAGAATAATAAGCAGCAAGAAAAAACCCACAAAGCACCCGATTGTAATTGGAGCCCTTGGAGCAATACCTAAAGGGCTACCTCGCTATTTGGAAATTCTAAATTTATTGGACTTGAACATTCTGACTCTACAAAAAACCACCCTACTTGGAACTGCTTATATCCTCCAACCTTACCTTAACAGTTCCTAGGTCCTTGGTTAGGACTCGAGCTGTTGAGCTACCAACCAGCCCCAAAGGTTGTGAATCTCACCAAAGATTAACCACAGAATAATAATAGTCTTTATTGTCATTGCACATCATGTATACAATGAAATTGGATTAGCCTGTACTGGTGCAATCCATAACAGAAACACAAGACAAGACAATTCCCAATTTATACATGTAATTGGGGGGGGGGGGAATTAATCATACGTTTCCATATGTATGTGGAGTGATTGTGGTTGTGTTTAGGAGTCTGACAGCCCATGTGGAGAAGCTGTTTTTAAACCTGTTTGTCCAGCTGGCTGTGCTTTGATGTCTTCTGCCCGATGGTAAAAGTGAAAAGAGACACTGGCCAGGGTGTGAATCATCCCTAAGTCTCTTCCTTCCTCTGCTAAAGCAGCGAGATCTGGCGATGTCACCCAGTGGTGTCAGAGGGCAACCAATGGTTACTTAATCCCTCTCTGTAGGGCCTTCCCGTCTGCAGCAGTTAAACCAGCGTAGCATACTGTCATCCAGTATGTGAGGACACTTTCTATCATGGACCAAACCTTATAGATCCGATGCGATGGACCAGAGACATCCAGCCTTAGCAACGTTAAAACTTGTTCTGGGAAGGAGGAAGAGTGAGGATTAAAACAGTTGTTGAGGCGGAAGCCTTTCTTAAAAAACATTCCTCTGCCCTGGGGGAAGATCCAGGGGGGACGGAGGGGGCCGCGGCCCCGCCCGCTGGGGGCCAGGGAGGAGAAAAAGAAGACACAATAGCCAAGAGACTTAGATCGAAAAAATAACTTTGCCTTGATTTTTCTGAACAATTTTGCATAATATTTGTATCTGGATTTTTTGTAAATGTCTGACAGCATGGAATTGAGAATTTAGGTATATGTACTTGCTTTTACCTTGTAGTGTTATGAAAAATGTTTTTTTTTGTTATTTTTTATTGTGTATTTTGAGGTCTCGGAAGGGCCGACGACTCTGACGTGAATGCTCTCAAAATTTCTTTGTATCCCTTACCCTACCCTATAGAAAAAATGTAAAACCAATAAAACTTTTTCAATATAAAAAAAACAAAAAAAAAACTTGTGGACGTCCATTCTCAGAATGGCTGACTGGGGAATTCTGGGAGTTGACGTCCACAAATCTCAGGGTGGATTTGATTTAAATCATGATGTAAATCCCTAGTAAAAAGGCTTGATTGAAATCATCTTGATTTCAACCATAATTGTTAAAGAGCAATTGTCATCTCTGCCCTGCAGTGGCTCCTCCTCTGACTCACCGACAGTCCCATTCACTTTAATGGGATGGCTGGTGATGCGGCAGGGACACAACTTGGTAAGGGATATGGCGGGCAGTAGGTGAGTGGATGCCCGCTAACAGGCGCTGCCCTGATGGCTCTGAAATGACAGGCCCTCTTTAATATTGTATTTATAAGCTGCTTAGAAGGTTTCACTTTCATTTTTACTGTTTGCCCTTCCTCCTCACACTTGGAGCATGGAGGTACAGATGTGTTAGATTCTGTGCAGAGAGGGAGTCCAGACACAGGCTAGTTAAAAGTACAAGCCGTTTATTGGCAATCGGTAAAAGACGCGAGAACTATTTACAGGCGAACAAACTGCGGTAGACAGGGGCCTCCCCGTTTGACAGCTACTTATACGCTCCAGGACCTAGTTTCCCGCCAGCCGCGTCTGAGCCAATCAGACGCGACTGGCAGTTACAGACTTGTTACAGTCTGTTGCTATGGTCCTAGGGGGAAGAGTGGAAGACTTGCGGCCGGTCGGATGTCGAGGACCGGTCGCAAGTCGAGGACTCAACAAGATGCATTTCTCTTCAAACAATCATACAGCTTGTAGGGTACATAGATTTGCAAAACAGGAATGTTCCCGAAGTTTGTTTTATGAGTTATCTCATGGTTACTGTGAAATTGTGTGAATGCATCACACAGGTCTTCCCTCTCCTTGGAAAGCCCATGCTCCTAGTCCTCGGTGAGGTGCTTCTGCTGAGCCTCCTTCTCGCTTAGATCCAATTTGAACTGAGCTGTTTTGCCAACTCTTTCTTGTGGTGGCTGCTTAGCTCCAGCAACTGTTTCCTATTGGAGCCCTAAGGAGCCTGGGCAGGCAGGCCGAGAAGTGGCTGGGAGGGGAGGGGTGAGTAGAGGCCAGCAAGGTGCCCCTTGATGTGAATGACATCCAGTTGGCCATGGCCACCGAGTCACATGCACACCTAGCCACACCCGCCCAGCCAGTCATTAGGCAGATCATATTAGTGGTCCACGGATTTAAAATTATGAATTTAGTGGTCCATGAGATCCAAAAGGTTGGGGACCCCTGGTATAGGGTCTCCTGCTTGAGCGGGGTGGAGTGGGGGTTGGACTAGAAGACCTCCAAGGTCTTTCCCAAGTCATTATATTATTCTGTTATCCCTTAGACCAGGGGTCCTCAACCTTTGCAACTTTAAGTCTGAAGGACTTCAGCTCCCAGACTTCTACAGCCAGCTTTGCTGGCTGGAGAAGTCTGGGAGCTGAAGTCCTTCAGACTTAAAGTTGCAAAGGTTGGGGACCCCTCCCTTAGACCACAGGGAAACAACCATTGGAAAATATACAGAGACCAGAGGAAGTAGAAATGCTTAGCTTTGAGAAAGAAAATTAAGAAAGTTCCACAGAAGAGAAGATCAGGCCTGCCAGGCCTAATAATAATCTGAAATTGCCCAAATTCAGCTTTTGACTGAACGTCAGCAGAAGCTTCTTTGATCACAGCTGTCTCCCCATTGGAATCTAATTCTGAACGAATTGGGGTCTTCCGCATTTTGAGAGGAGTTAAATCCCTACCTTTGGGGGAACTTTAATTTGGATTCTTGCATCAAACAGGCATGGCCTCTTTCAATTGGCTGCCACAGAGAGGAGGAAGTCCAGCTATTCTCCAAAGCACCTGAAGGCCAGACCAGGAATTCCTCCTCCTCATTAGATGACCAAAGTTCGCTCACTGATTAATTTCTCCCAATTACTTCTTGTTCTGCTTTCTGGTGCTTTGGAGCAGGGGTCCCCAACCCCCGGGCCGCGGACCGGTGCCGGTCCGTGGCTTGATAGGAACCGGGCTGCAGTGAGCGGCGCAACTCTTAGAAAGGGCCGGAGAGGAGGAGGAGGAGGAGGGAATAGGGGGCAGCCCCCTGGGCAGAGCGTGCACCGGGGGCAGGATAGTGCAGGTGTGGCTGGTTGCACCATTGGGGCCCCGAGAGGGGCGAGTGAGCCGATTCACCCTTCCACGTGCATGCGCCGCCTGTTCCCCCTCTCCCCCCCCCGCTCCCCCTCTACGCCGGCCGAGCCATGGCCACCGGTCCGCGGAATTTTTTAAATATGAAACCGGTTCCTGGTGCCAAAAAGGTTGGGGACCCCTGCTTTGGAAGACAGGTGAACCCCCTCTTTTTTGTGGCAGCCCCCCTCAGATATTGGAAGTGTGCTATTTTTTTTTGTTTCAAACAATTTTATTGGTTTTTACAATTATATAGGAAAAGGGGAAATGGTAGGGTTCAATGATAACATTTTAGGATTTCCGTGTCGGGGTCGGTGGTCGCCTCCGGGAGTTCATAAAAATACATTTTTAAGAAAAAAATTATATAGTGGTGAGAATTATATATATATCATATTACATTTCATACATTCAATCATTTTTTTTAAGCATCCATCTTAGTTATAGTGAATTTCAAAACATACTTATTTTTGAGATCTAAGTCTCTTAGCAATAGCGTCTTCTTGCTCCTTCTCTTCCATAGGTGGAGCCGCGGCTCCCCCTGTTCCGTCTCTTTCTTCTAGGAGTGGGGAATGCTTTCTAAGGAAAGCCTCCGCCTCTCCTACTGTTTTGATTCTGACTCTACCCCCTTCCCAGTATACCAGCAATCCCTCAGGCATCAACCATTTAAACCAGATTCCTTTTTTTAAATAGCTTTTTAGATAGGAAGGAATATTTCCTTCTAATCTCTCGAATTTCTTTTGGAATCTGCTTCAATATAGTGATCTCCTTATCTTGATATTTTAATGACCCACCCCGTTGTGCCCTCAGTATCTCATCCCTTGTAAATCTTCTTTAAAAAATTAATAAGAATTTCTCTTGGTACATCATTTATCCTGGCATATGTAGAATTAATTCTATAGATCAGGGGTCCCCAACCTTTGCAACTTTAAGTCTGAAGGACTTCAGCTCCCAGACTTCTCCAGCCAGCAAAGCTGGCTGGAGAATTCTGGGAGCTGAAGTCCTTCAGACTTAAAGTTGCAAAGGTTGGGGACCTCTGCTATAGATCATGTCTATATCCCCCCAAATATATTGTTTTTTTTAAATATAAAATCTGCTAAAATTGTGCTCATTAAGTCCCTAAGGTCCTCCCCTTCCTCTTCAGGAACATTCTGAAATCTGAGGAAAAAAGACATTCTCTCAAACTCAATTTTTGACATCTGCATAGTAATTTCTCCCGAAGTGTGCTATTGTATCACCTCTGATGACATATCCAATTCATTCCTAAAACGAGATAGAAATCTTGCAAAGGGAGAAAAGGAAATTTCCAAATGCTGTAAGGCACAGTTTCTTCCTTCAATTGTATGTTGTTATGTAATTATTTTCAGTCATGGGTCGTTCAAACTGTAAACAGTTCCATCTAGTTCCATAATACGGTCAACTGTTGTGAAAACCATTTGCTGTTTAAGGCAGATGAATTGCGACCCCGATCAGGGAAGGCTGCTTGCAGACAAGTTTCTGACTCCCAAATATTGCGTAACATTGTCTGCTCTTGCAGGGTAGGGTTATTTACACTGGAAGCGGAAAACATGTTTGATCTTGAGCATTATGGGAGTTGACCCAGAGGAGTCTCCTAAAGCTTCTTCTAACTAACTTGGTTATGCAAAACCCTGAGCTGGGTTCACACATTTCTTTGAGCCATGATGTTTTGTTCTTTTTTAAATATGGTTTTGAGTTAATGTGTTCTCAGAATCCAGCTCCTAATGGTTGGTAAGCTCTTAAGTGAATGCTTTGTCTTTGCAAAAGCGATAAAATGTGGAAAACCAGGACAAAGTTGTAGACTAGCATGATCAATAGAAGAGGTCACTTTTATTGCCCAAGACTGTAAGTTGGGTTTTATAAACCCAACCATGGTTTAATACAATGGTTTAAACCATCTTCTCCCTCCTGCAATGGGATGGGAAATGCTCTTTTGATGAATATTAGAATACTGCATCCAGTTTTGGTCACCACACTATAAAAAAAGAGGTTGAGACTCTAGAAAAAGTGCAGAGAAGAGCAACAAAGATGATTGGGGGACTGGAGGCTAAAACATATGATGAATGGTTGCAGGAACTGGATATGTCTATTCTAGCGAAGAGAAGGACCTGAGGAGACATGATAGCAGTCTTCCAATATTTGAGGGGCTGCCACAGAGAGGAGGGGATCAAGTTATTTTTCAAAGTACCTGAAGGCCAGACAAGGAATAATGGATGGAAACTGATCAAGGAGAGATTCAACCTAGAAAAAAGGAGGAATTTTCTCACAGTGAGAACCATCAACCAATGGAACAAAAGTTGCCTTCAGAAGTTGTAGGAGCTTCATCACTGGAAGCTTTCAAGAAGAGACTGGGCTGAAATGGCGTAGGGTCTCCTTCTTGGGCAGAGGGTTGGAGTAGATGACCTACAAGGTCCCTTCCAACTCTGTTAATTTGTAATTTAATCTAAATGTTCTTTGGTGGATATGAAGGACTTCTCCGAAGAGGACCCAGGGCGGCGCACAGGAATTTAAAAACACATACAAAATCAAAATACAAAATTTAAAACATATTAAATACCCATCCTGTGCTAAAATCCAATTAAAAATCCCCAAAATTAAAACTATCTAAAATAGTCACAGCGGAGGTTACGCTAGGCCGGCTTGGTGAAAAAAGTGTGCCTTTAGACACTGGCGGAAGAGGCGGAGGTTCAGGGGGTAGGTCGTTCCAAAGGGCAGGGCCCGCCACAGAGAAGGCCCTTCCCCTAGGTGTCGCCAGTCGGCATTGCCCGGCCGACGGCACCCTGAGAAGGCCCTCTCTGTGGGAGCGGATCGGTCGAAGGGATGTATGGGGCAGGAGACGGTCTCGTATATAACTAGGGCCCGAGCCATGGAGCGCTTTAAAGATGGTCGTCAAAACCTTGAAGCGCACCCGAAAGACCACAGGGAGCCAGTGCAGCTCGCGCAGGATCGGTGTTATATGGGAGTGTCTGGGAGCTCCCGTAATCACCCGCGCGGCTGCATTCTGGACTAGCTGTAGCTTTCGAGTGCACCTCAAGGGAAGCCCCATGTAGAGAGCATTACAGTAGTCGAGTCGGGATGTCACGAGTGCTTGAGTGACTGTGCGAAGGGCAGCCCGGTCCAGTAAGGGGCGCAATTGGCGCATCAGGCATACCTGATGGAACGCCCCCCTGGCCACGGCTGCCACATGCTCCTCCATGGACAGCCGGGAGTCCAGGAGGACACCCAAATTGCGCGCCCTCTCCACAGGGTCTGGTGTTTCGCCCCCAATGGCCAGAGTTGGAGTAATCTGGCTGAACCGGGGTGCCGGAATTCCTTTTGATGCCTTTCTGCAGTTTGAGGATGGTGTGCTGAACCTTTGATTATGATCTCGCATGTGGAGAATAGTATACAGGCAGTCTTTGACTTACAACAGTTCCTTTGGTGACTGTTCGTACGGCACTGAAAAAAGTGACTTATGACTGTTACCCACAGTTACGACCTTGGCAGCACCCCCACAGTCATGTGATCAAAATTCAAACGCTTGGCAACTGGTTCATATTTATGTAGTGTTGTGGCCCGCCAGTGGCTGGCAGCAGATTCGGACAGTGAGGAGGTTGGAGAGGAACCTGGGCCCGTCCTGGAGTCTGGGGAAGGCCCTGAGGAGGGCTCTGTGTCGGAGGCAGAGAAAGGGCCAGGGCCGTCTGACAGTTATCAGCTGCCTTCAGAGTCAGACATCAGTGAGGCAGACCAACAGTTGGAGCCTGTTCCCAGTGTGTTCATGCACAGAGTTGCCAGACTAAGGAAACAGGTAAGGAACAGGGGTCAATTTGGGAGTAAGGCCACATGGGATGGGGAATGGCCCCTCCCATAGGGAATAAAAGAGGAGCGAAAGGGGAGTGGAGTTTGCAGGAGACAATTAGTTCATTCCTTCATTCTTGCCAAGTATTGTGGTGTCTGAAAGATATCGGCCTGGCCCCTCTCCAAGCCTGATAGATAAAGATTGGTAATTGTGAACTAGCTGTGGGAGAGGAAAGACTTGGCAGGAGAGGAATTCACTGTAAATTATTTATTGGGAGAAGGACTTGGCTTCAGCCTAGGTCAGAACATGTCGGTTGCATATCCCAAGGTCATATGATTCCCCTTTTGCGACCTTCTAATAAGCAAGTCAATGGGGAAGCCAGATTCATTTAACAACTGGGCGACCAACCCATCCACTGCAGTGATTCACTTAACAACTGTGGTGAGACAGGTTGTAAATAGGGCAAAACTCGCTTAACAAATGTGTCACTTAAAAACAGAAATTTTGGACTCAATTGTTGTCTACCTATACTCTTTCGAAGGTCCAAATCTGATTTAAAGATTTAAAAAAAATGTCACAAAGAGCAGGTTCCTTAATTTTTATCCATCCATATAACTTCTGCATAGCTAAATCACCAAACTGTGGGCTAAGATTCGTGCTGTGAAGTTGGATGTTTCTAAATTATTATTTCTTAAATCAGGGCATTCAAATATCTCCTGCCTTCGGCTGTTGATTTAAAGCCATCCTTCGATAGCTCAAGTTGACAAATTCTGAATGACTCATTTTTTTTTCCCCTGTAGAAAAAGCTGCCCTCCAGGTGCCTTTTGTTGCAACATGGGTCTAAAACCCATTGTAGGGCGGGAATACCTGGATCTGATTTTTATTTTGAAAGTAGATTGTGGGCAAATCTTAACTTGACTGAGGGTGCTCTTTGCCTATATCCTTGTTAAGCTGAGGTGAGGATCAGAAATATGAAACAAAACATAACCCAGCCAGTGAAATTAACTTTCTGATCCGCACCATGACATTTTAAGATACTTTGGCCACCTAATGAGAAGGAAGGACTCCCTGGAGAAGAGCCTCATGCTGGGAAAGATGGAGGGCAAAAGAAGAAGGGGATGACAGAGAAGGAGGTGGCCGCATGGAGTCACTGAAGCAGCAGGCATGAGTTTAAATGGACTCCAGAGGATGGTAGAGGACAGGAAGGCCTGGAGGAACATTGTCCATGGGTTGGACATGACTTCACTACTAACAATAATAACAATCGCGTTAGATGCCAATTCTTCCCTTTTTTAATGTTCTCCTCATCGCCACCTCCCACCAAAATTTTTCCCCTCCTCCCTCCGTGGCTCTGTTTCCTTGTGTGCCTCACTGACCAATTTATTTTAATGCTGGTGTTTGTAAGCCACTAAGTGGGCCTTTTCTGGTGCATTTTGATTCTCTAGTCAAAATATTTCAAATAGCAATCCTATCTTTGAATGAGAAAATCTATGTGAGCAGGAATGTTTGCATTTTATGTAGATGTTTCATTTTCCCTGCCAATTGTTCTGCGGAGACTTGGCCGACAAACACGAAGCAGGAATTGCACACAATGCAGCACAACAAAATAGTTATTACAGGTAGAGTACAGCCAGTCCCAAACGTCAATTTTTCATAAGAAACTTGGCAGGGTTGTTTCTTTGTCTTTCGAGAGAAGTAGACGTAACTTCTCTCACAACTCCTGCAACCTCTTCCCAAAGACATGGCCCAAACTGAAATTTGCTTTCTAATGGAAAGAAAAGTAGACGAACTTCCCATAGAAAGCAAATTTTAGTTTGGGCCGTGTCTTTGGAGGGAGGTTGAAGGAATTGTGATGGCTGTGCCCCAGGTTTCCTTAGTGCAGGGGTCAGCAACCTGCGGCTCTGGAGCTGCATGTGGGTCTTTTATCCCTCTGCTGCGGCTCTCTGTTGCTGGTTGGCTCCACAATTGATAGGGTTTTCGGTTAGGACAGGTAAAGGAAAAAGGATGCCGTGCTAGGAGGAGACTATGGTGGGGGAACCTGACTTCCAGTTGGCAGAGGAAAAAGGACGCTGTGCTAGGAGGAGACTCTAAGGTGGTGGTGGTGGTGGTGGGGGAAACTGGACTTCCGGTTGGCAGAGGAAAAAGGACGCCGTGCTAGGAGGAGAATCTATAGTGGAGGGAACTGGACTTCCGGGTTGGCTTCAGAATTGAACGAGGGGCTTCTGGTTAGGACCTTTGTGGCTCTTTGAGTGTTTAAAGTTACCGATCCCTGCCTTAGTGTAATGTGTTGACTTTGATTTGGGGGATCCTAGTCCATGTCTTTCCTGATGTCCAGGTCTGTAGGAGAAGAGCAGGCAGAGCTAGGGGCAGAGTTAAGTGTGTTAGCAGTTTGGAGTCATTATGTCATCACAAACAGTCTTAAGTCCGATTCAGTGCTGACTTTTAGTTGACTACATTTTTGTGTATAGGCTTGAGTGATAAAGCCATTTTGAATTGCAACTTGACATATATGGTCCTGATCCTTTGCACCTGACACCCAAGTAGTTACACTCACCTCCCAAACACAATAGAATAGGATGCAAGTACAAGTTGGAGACAATGTGAACTTCTGAAGAAAAAGCGAGATAAAATTCTTAACACCTAATAAAAATAAATGAAGTTATTACTACAATATGTTGCGGTCCAGAAAAACAGTCCAATTTTACTTGTTTTACTTAAAGACTAGTTTAGGGGTCGGCAACCTTAAACACTCAAGAGCCATGAAAGTCCTAACCGGAAGACATCCCCCCCCCCCCCGGTTCAATTCTGGAGCCAACCCGGAAGTCCAGTTCCCCTACTATAGAGTCTCCTCCTAGTGTGGCATCCTTTTTCCTCTACCTGTCCTAACCAAAAGCTCTATCAATTGTGGAGCTGACTGGTGACAGGGAGCCTCAACAGAGAGATAAAACAGCCACATGCAGCTCCAGAGCCGCAGGTTGCTGACCCCTGGGCTAGCTGGTCTATTAACTGAACTCACCGCTCAACCCCGAATACCACTTGAAAGACACTTTTCAATTTCTAACTTATTTCTTCTTTCCCAATCTTGATATTGCTGATAACCAATTTCGTTGAATTTAAGTACAATGCCAATAAAGATTATTATTTGAAGAATCAGTGGCCAGTTCTGGGGTGAAATGCAGCATTTTGATTTCTTGTAAGTGGTCTGGAGTGGAGAAGAGGAGGAAATGGTTGAAGGGACATCTCTTTGCACCTTGAAAATATCAGCAAGCAAAGGGGGAAAAAAACCTGCCAGGTTTTATGGATTGCTGTGTAATTTGATATATTTGGGAACTGTCAAGGGAGAAGGGACAGGATGTGGGGAAATAGGCAGAGTTACTTCCTCATGGCTGCAGATTAATAGAAACTAGGTGCAAAGTTTCAAAGTGGATAACTCCAGCGGGGAGGAAATATAAAATCTCAGATTATAACAAAAAAGAAAAGAAAAGAGGAAACCGCATGTTTTCTATTTAAAAAAAAGCAACGTTTTTGACCGGAGTTTTGTGACAAATGGGATTCAGAGTTAAGCCGTGTGTGATGATCTTGACAGTTGGAGAAAGGAGAAGGAAAAAAAACCCTGCTGATTCATCAATGGGTCCAATTTAGCTGTAGATGAAACTTGGCCTTTCTTTTAAAAAATGCATTGAAGGATGAATTGTTGACCTTTGGAGTTCTACAGAGAAAATTCAAAGTGGGTGTGGATCTAAATCTGAGAATTATTATTAATAATAATAATCTGAGGTGGTGAAATAACTTTGTTGTAGAGCCTTATTTGATCAAAGTCGGTTTGGTTTTGGGACACGAATGGGACTTTTCTGTTGGGTACTGTTTCTTGATACAGATGTGAGAGTACCAGCATCTGTTATCTGAAGCTGTCCTTGACTTAAACATTTGTTTTAAGTTCAGAGCGAGGAGGAATGCCCTTAGGCCAGGGGTCGGCAACCTTAAACACTCAAAGAGCCACAAAGGTCCTAATTGGAAGCCCCCCGTTCAATTCTGGACCCGGAAGTCGGGTTCCACCACCATAGAGCCTCCTCCTAGCGCAGCATCCTTTTTCCTCTGCCAACTGGAGGTCCAGTTCCCTCACCATAGAGTCTCCTCCTAGTGCAGCGTCCTTTTTCCTCTGCCGACTGGAGGTCCAGTTTCCTCACCATAGAGTCTCCTCCTAGCGCAGCATCCTTTTTCCTCTGTCGACTGGAGGTCCAGTTCCCTCACCATAGAGTCTCCTCCTAGTGCAGCGTCCTTTTCCCTCTGCCGACTGGAGGTCCAGTTCCCTCACCATAGAGTCGTCTCCTAGCGCAGCATCCTTTTTCCTCTGCTGACCCGGGGTCTAGTTCCCCCACCATAGAGTCTCCTGCTAGCATGGCACCCTTTTCCCCCTGCCTGTCCTAATTGAAAGCCCTATCAATTGTGCAGCCAACCTGTGTCAGGGAGCTGCAGCAGAGGGATGAAAGAGCCACATGCGGCTCCATAGCTGCAGGTTGCTGACCACTATCCTAGATGAAACATTTCAACCATTCTCAGGTCATGACAAAGTCTTCTTTGCAAATTTCCCCACATCTCTATAATTCCCTGGATGGACATTCTTCCTTTCCAAGATCTAAGCAGCTTTGGGGTCCTGAAGGTCATCTTTGATGGCCAACTATACTTGTACCATTGCTAAAAAAAATCCACTTATTTTTCAACAATCTGATAAGAAGCTCTCTGAGCAATGTGAGTTATGATAATAAGAGCCTGACTTTCAGTTTGTAGAGAGCATTCCTCTGGTCAATGGAATGTCTCTATTTGAAGGCCTGTCCAAGCCAAGTGGTTTTTAAAGCTAAAGGATCAGAGGGGGGAATAGTAAGGATTTTGGCATTGATTACCTACAGTTTGGGCAACAGATATGACAGGCAATCATTCATCCAGCCATGTCTTTCCCTATTTTTCCTTGATGAGATGCAACTATTAAAGCTTTACCATATCACTTTGTATGCTTTATATTCATATCAGTGATTGAATAATTAAGAGCACAGTTTGTATGTAGCTTGCAAACAGATGCAAATTTACCAATGCTTTCTCTTCTCTTTTGGATATCTGGCTGTCAAGTTTCAAATTTGAAGTCCTTGTTGTGGATTTGGTTTGGGTATTTACGTTTTAAAGAACTGTCTACCCATGGGCCCTTCCTTCCTTCCTTCCTTCCTTCCTTCCTTCCTTCCTTCCTTCCTTCCTTCCTTCCTTCCTGCCTGCCTGCCTGCCTGCCTGCCTGCCTGCCTGCCTGCCTGCCTGCCTTCCCCTTGAGACATTGATACTTTGAAATAATCCTGATTTTAAAAAGGAGGAAAATCCCTCCCTCTCTCCCTTTTCCATTCTCCCACCCCTTTCCCTCCCTCCCTCCCTCCCTCCCTCCCTCCCTCCCTCCCTCCCTCCCTCCCTCCCTCCCTCTTTCTTTCTTTCTTTCTTTCTTTCTTTCTTTCTTTCTTTCTTTCTTTCTTTCTTTCTTTCTTTCTTTCTTTGACTGCCCATCAATTAGAAGGAACCCTGAAGATGATTTATTAATCTGATTTGTTTCATATTTTTGATCTTGTTTGAGCAGTAGTCCAAATGAGGAAAGGATTAAGAGAAAGATGCAATATAATGCAATTGAATGAAATGGATACACTGTGTTCCGATAGCCAACATTATTGGAATTTGCCAATCCGAACCACTTTAAGCCTCATTTCCCCATCCTCACCTGCAGCATCATTTTTAATACTTCCTCACATATTAAAAAGAAATTGAAACACTCCTGAAATATAGAGGGATTTCCTATTTTGGGGAATAAATGGAGGTGATTATCTAGGTGGCTGTGGTTTCCGGCTGCCCGATTCAACCAGCTGATTCCATCGCTGGCCATAGGGGGCGAACATCTTGCCCCTGTGGATGGGGCGCGCAACTTGGGTGTCCTCCTGGATTCCCGGCTGTCCATGGAAGATCAAGTGACAGCCGTGGCCAGGAGGGCGTTTTACCAGGTTCGCCTGGTTCGCCAGTTGTGCCCCCTATTGGATCGGGACGCCCTTCGCACAGTCACTCATGCTCTTGTGACATCCCGACTGGACTATTGTAACTCTCTCTACATGGGGCTCCCCTTGAGGTGCACCCGAAGACTTCAGCTGGTCCAGAATGCAGCCGCGCGAGCAATAATGGGTACCGCAAGGTATACCCATGTAACACCGCTCTTGCGCGAGCTGCACTGGCTACCTGTCGTCTTTCGGGTGCGCTTCAAGGTGCTAGTTCTCATCTTTAAAGCGCTCCATGGCTCGGGACCTAGCTATCTGCGGGATCGGATTCTGCCCCATACATCTTCCCGGCCGATTCGCTCCCACAGAGAGGGACTTCTCCGGGTGCCGTCCACTAGACTTTGTCAGCGGGCGACGCCCAGGGGAAGGGCCTTCTCTGTGGCGGGCCCAGCCCTCTGGAACGACCTTCCCCCCGACATTAGAACAACTACGGACCTCCGCTCCTTCCGTCAGAAATTAAAAACTCACTTTTTCTGCTTGGCCGGCCTAGGTTAGTCTCTACCTCAGGGGTTAGGGAATGTTAATTTTAAAAATGGGGATTTTAGTGCAGGGACAGTTGATTTAATCTGTTTTTATTGTATTTATTCATGTATATATTTTATGTTGTTTTAATTTTTCCCTGTGCACCGCTCCGAGTCCCCTTGGGGAGAGGACGCGGTATAAAAATAACAATAAACTAAACTAAACTTAAGACAATGAATTTCCTCTTCAGTCTAGTTCTGGAGCCCTCATGGGCTGAGATGATTCATCACGTATAAAGGTGCTTTTGCAAATATTTGCATTGTTCCCAGTGTTGCACAATTGAAAATTAACAAGAGGGGCTTAGAAGAACATACAAAGAATGTCATTGGTTCAGAATTCAAGAAGTCTTGAAAGGAAAAAGAAATATTTGGTGCAAGCCCTAACCCGCTCTTTTCTATAGTAAGGAAGAGTAAATTCGAGACCCATCTTTAGGGAGGAAAAAAAAGAGGTATCATTTTACCTGCATGTTTCATTCTGTGATTTTTATCCCATTTCTGAAGTTCGAGAAACAACTTGCACACTCAATTTCTGGTACAATGTAGAAAGAATAAACACTCACCTCGCTTCCTAATCCCATATACAAAACAAAAATAGCAACAACAATGAAAACTCAAACCCTCCAATTATTCAGGTCAGTTAAAAGCCTATGTTTTCATTCATTTAACACGCTTTAGGTTTGGTGAATTGTTACCAGTGGTGGGTTCCTACCAGTTCGGACTGGTTCGGCTGAGTAGATAGTAACTTGGCCTGCCACACCCCTGAACCAGTTCTATCGGCGGGGCCGCCATCTTGATTTTCGGTTCTACGCATGCGCAGAGCAATCTTCATTGCAATTTTTTTTCATAGAATGAAAGATCCTTAGGGCTGAAAGGGACCTTGGAGGTCTTCTAGTCCAACCCCCTGCTGAAGCAGGAGACCCTATATCGGGGGTCTACAACCCCTGGGCTGCGGACCGGTGCCGGTCCGTGGCTTGGTAGGAACCGGGCCGCAGGGCCGGAGAGGAGGAGGAGGGAGGAGGGGGCAGCCCCCTGGGCAGAGCGCGTGGGAGAGCGCAGGCATGGCTGTTCGTGCCGTTGGAGTGTGGCTCTTCCTCCATCCTCGTCGACGGTGGCCCTCCCTATCGGCCGCCAATTCCCCCCCCCCATGAGCGACCTAGCGCAGCGGCAGGCTAAGGCGAGTGAGCACAGCAGGCCGGGCTGAGGAGGCTCCACGGGGGGCGGGGCGGGGACGATGACAAAAATGGGCTGTGTGGGGAGTGCTTCCCCCGCATGCATGTGCCCCCCCGTAAATGCATGTGTCTCCCACATGCGCCCTGCCCTCCACGCATGCGTGGAAGAGACCCAAAAATCAGCCGGCCAGCGGGAGGTGTGGGCACACGCGTGGTTGAGTTGAGCCGGGGCGATGGCTCGCATGCCTGCAGAGAGGGCAATGCATGCCATTTGTGGCACGCGTGCCATAGGTTCGCCATCATGGATCTAGGATGATCTTATTAAACCTGTTTTTTTCACCCGTGGCAACTTCCGTACGGTGGACTTCAACTCTTAGTAGACCAGAGATGGCCACCACACTTGTGGCAAACGCCGACAATTGAAGTCCGGGCATCTGAAAGTTATTAATGTTGAGAAACAATGCCTTAAATCCCATTTTGAGAGTGTGGGATAATTGACAGGGAGAGCTTCTTGCAATGACACAAAGCAGATTCAAGTTCACATCTCTTTGATCATCCAATTTACTGATGGAACATCGTTTTCCTATTCCACGTAATTGCTTTTAAGAGGGGGGAGCAAGGCTCTTCGGTGACTTTGTACATCTGTGCCGAGAGGGCGACGGTCAAGGAGAAGGGAGAATTTGCCATTCCCCTCACTGCATTATAGCCATGGTAACCAAATCAAAGGGACACAGTGGCTCAGAGGCTAAGACACAGAGCTTGTCGATCAGAAAGGTTGGCTGTTCGGTGATTCGAATCCCTAGCGCCGCGTAACGGAGTGAGCTCCTGTTACTTGTCCCAGCTTCTGCCCACTTAGCAGTACAAAAGCACGTTAACAATGAGACCGCCTTCTGCCCCATACATCCCTTAGTCCGATCCGCTCCCACAGAGAGGGCCTTCTCAGGGTGCCGTCGGCCGGGCAATGCCGGTTGGCAACACCCAGGGGAAGGGCCTTCTCTGTGGCGGGCCCGGCCCTCTGGAACGACCTACCCCCCAACCTTCGCACTACCTTGGACCTCCGCCTCTTCCGCCAATGCCTTAAGACATACCTATTCCAACAAGCCGGCCTAGTGTAGCCCCCCGTTTCTGACTATATTTATAAATTTTAATTTTTTAGGGTTTTAAAGGGTTTTTAGCACGGGTTTTAATTTAATTTAATATGTTTTTAATAGTATATATTGTTTTGTAATGGTTTTTGATGCCTGTGCGCCGCCCTGAGTCCTAACAAGGAGAAGAAGAGCGGGGTATAAATTCGAAAAATAAAAAAATAAAATAAAGTAGAAAAATAGGAAGCACCTTTGTTGGGAAAGTAACAGCATTCCATGCGCCTTGAGTGTTTAGTCATGCCAACCACATGATCACAGAGATGTCTTCGGACAGCGCTGGCTCTTCGGCTTTGAAATGGAGATGAGGACCACCCTCTAGAGTCGGGAACAACTAGCACAGTGCCACAGATGGCACACGGAACCATTTCTTAGGGCACACGAGGCGTTGCCCTGTGTGCGCTGGCCAGCTGATTTAGGCCTTCTTTTGAGGCTGTTTTTCACCCTCTGGAGGCTTCAGGGAAGCTCCTGAAGCCTCTGGAGGTGGGAGGGAGGCTGTTTTCACCCTCCCCAGCCTCCTAGAAAGCCTCTGGAGCCTGGGGAGGGTGAAAGAAGCACCCCAAAAGCAGGGGGTCGTGCACATAGCATTATGGGTGTGGCACTCCCACACACGACCCCCCCTGTGCTCCCCCCGCTTTTGGCACGTGAGCCAAAAAAGGTTAGCCATCACCGAACTAGCACATATGTGTGAGGGGAACTTTTACTTTTACCTTTTAACCAAACCAAATTTTAAAAGATGTATGGATCAGATGGTTTGCCTTGCATGGCCAACCTTTAGCCTGGTTTTGAAGATCAAGCATTTTGTTCTCCTGATTGCATCTAAGTAGACCTGTCTTCAAATTGGTTCACGTCCTTCTCTTCATCCTCCGTTGGCAGGACTTCCGTTTCTAGATCCTTCGCCTGACACACAGAGGACTCAAAACGAGCTGAGCATAGAACCGTAGGTTGAAGATTAAAGGCCCATCTCAAATCTTATTACCTGGCGGGAAAGAGAGGTAATAAATTTTCCATCTTGCTCTGTTCAGGGCAAAAATTAAAAATCAAAAAGAGAGAGAGAGAGACCTCTTTTTCTTTTTACGTCAGGGAAGGTTGCAATGGAAGAAGGAGATTTGGGTCTTTGCTAAAACTATTCAAAATTCAAATAAATTCTTGATTGCTCCATTTTGCTATTTTTAGTGAATGGAAGACAATTTCTTCATTCTCTGTAGCCTTATAATCTCTGCTTTCAAGTTCTCAAATTTCCTTTTTTAAAAAATATATATATAGCTCTCATTGTTCTTCAACATAATTGTGGCATTATATATTTTTCAACCGTTTTAAGTTATCATGTGCTGCCTTAAGAAGGAACAGATACGATTACGCATATTAAACTGTGTTTACCCCCCGTATTAACCAGATAATTTTGTTATTGCAGATAACCAGATTTGGTGTCTGTAATATAATAACAGAAATATGATCTACGTTGGATTGGTTATCTGGCTGTCTTTTGCTGTCACAGGGAACATACCTGATTCGTTTAGTTTGCAATTGAAGTAGTGTAGCTACGTTTTACCACGTACCTCTTGAAAACTGGAATCTGTCTGTAATTTTGCTCAAGGATGTTGAGCACTGCTAGCTGTATATTTCAGGAAGACTCAGCGCGATTATTTCACGCTGAATGGTGCAGACGAGTGTGATTAAAAGGATCACATTTCTTGTAAATGGAACAGAAATAGCTATCATTAAAAAGAAACAAACAAATGAAGGAATATTTTTTGGGAGGGGGGCGGAGCAAAGCTTGATATGTTTCCACCTTAACATATTCATTTTCTCACGATTGCTATTTCTTTTCAATTATATTTGAAAAGACTAGCTTGTTTCGACTTCATGATGCACCATAGGGCAATTCTATGCGTATCTGTTGCAGTGGGGGGATTAATTTTTCTTTTATTACTGGATCTGTGGGCGTGGCATGGCGGGCGTGGCATGGCTTGGTGGGCGTGGCTTGGTGGGCATGGCATGGGAAGGTTACTGCAAAATCCCCATTCCCTCCTGATCAGCTGGGACTCAGGAGGCAGAGAATAGATGGAGGTGGGGCCAGTCAGAGGTGGTATTTACCGGTTCTCCAAACTACTCAAAATTTCCGCTGCCGGTTTTCCAGAATTGGTCAGAACCTGCTGAATACCACCTCTGGTTTCCTTCAGGAAAATAAGTCTGACGCCTCTATAACTGTCTGGTGTGATTCTGCAACCCAACAAGACAGACACAGAATTCAGAGGATAATTAGAACTGCAGAAAAAACAATGGCTACCAACCTGCCTTCCATGGAGGACCTGAACACTGCAGGAGTCAAAAAGAGGGCTGTGAAAATATTTACAGACCCTTCACATCCTGGACATAAATTGTTTCAACTCCTATAATATAATAATAATAATAATAATAATAATAATAATAATAATAATAATAATAATAATAATAATAATAATAATAATTTAATATTTCTAAACCGCACCCTCTCCCCTCGGGGACTCGGGGCGGTGCACAGGCACAGTAAAACAATAAATATATACAAACATTTCATTAAAAATAAATTAAATCTAAACCTGCGCTAAAATTCCCATTAAAACTAAGCTATGTTATAAAACCCCAATAAAACCCCAAAGACAGAGAGACTATCCTAGGCCGGCCAGACAGAAGAAATGAGTTTTTAATTTGAGACGGAAGGAGCGGAGGTCTGTGGTCGTCCTAATGTCGGGGGGAAGGTCGTTCCAGAGGGCCGGGCCCACCACAGAGAGAGCCCTTCCCCTGGGCGTCGCCCGCTGACAGAGTCTAGTGGACGGCACCCGGAGAAGTCCCTCTCTGTGGGAGCGAATCGGCCGTGAGGATGTATGAGGTAGGATCCGATCCCGCAGATAGCTAGATCCTACCCTCAAAACGACGCTATATAGGGCACTACACACCACAACAACTAGACACAAGGACAGTTTCCCCCCAAATGCCCTCACTCTGCTAAACAACTAATTCCCTCAACACTGTCAAACTATTCACTAAGTCTGCATTACTATTACTATTAGTCTTCTCATCGTTCCTATCACCCATCTCCTCCCACTTATGACTGCAGGAGTGTAACTTTGTCGCTTGTATCCTTACGATTTATATTGATATTGTTTCCTGATTGCTTATTTGTACCCTATAACTATCATTAAGTGTTGGACCTTATGACTCCTGACAAATGTATCTTGTCTTTTTATGTACACTGAGATCATATGCACCAAAGACAAATTCCTTGTGTGTCAATCACACTTGGCCAATCAAGAATTCTAATGTTTGGAGGCATGGGACTTCCAGATGACCTGATGCTTGGCTGGAGTAGTTCCAAAGAACTGCAGTAGTTCCAAAAAAGGAAGCCATTGTTCCTTAGAAATACTTGTTTTATTGGAACTTAATGCCATCACTAGGATGAGGAAAGTTTGTGAATCACGTAGAGCTGCAAATTCGTGATATAAATAGCTTTGTTTAATCATGATGTCTTGTCTTCTTCCAATGTGGTTACCCCCAACCCAGATTGATGGGAATTGAAGTGGAACTTTATGGAAGGCTATCAAATTGCAAAAAGCTAGTTTATTCTTCATTGTAATGGTGTTGTGGCCTGCCAGTGGAGCTGGCAGCGGATTCAGACAGTGAGGAGGTTGGGGAGGAACATGGGCCAGTTCTGGAGTCTGGGGAAGGCTCTGGTGAGGGCTCTGTGTTGGAGGCAGAGAGGGGGCCAGGGCCCTCTGACAGTTCTCAGCTGCCTTCAGAGTCAGACATCAGTGAGGCAGATGAACAGCTGGAACCTGTTCCCAGTGTGCGCATGCGCAGAGCTGCCAGGAGAAGGGAACAGCTAAGGGACAGGGGTCGACTTGGGAGGAAGGCACAGGTGGACGATGAATGGCCCCACCCGGAGGAAATAAAAGAAGAGTGAAAGGGGAGTGGAGTTTGCAGGAGATAATGTGAGTCTCCAAGATCCCTTGCCAAGTTCTGCAGATATTGGCCTGTCATCTCTCCAAGCCAGATAAGGTCTGTGGCTGTAAATCCTCCCTTGAAAGACTTGGCTGGATGTGAATGAGCAGAATTCTTAGTCAATTAATAAAAGGGTTTTTTGCTGGGACAAGGACTTTGCTTCATGCTCTTGGGAAGCCTAGGCTATTTTAGCCTTCCTCCTGATTTTCCCTGAAGGTAATGGTGTGTTGAGCACGGAAGCTCTTGCAGAAGAGGTCCTGCAGAGTTCTCTCGCTAAGACTGGTCGGTTTGTTCTTTGAGTTAAGTCTTGGTGTAGTTCTTCATCAATTTATGTGTGCTTATTTATTCCCATTTTTTGCCACCCTCAATCAAAAGACTCTTGGCAGTGACAATCATAACAATGAAATGTTCCCGTTACCATTAAAATGAGCTAAAAATAAAAATTAAAAAAAATTAAACCACAGATCACAAAGAAAAAATTCCACCAGCCCTAAAGCAATGAAAATAGAGGCTGAATCTTAAGAAGTTCAGCTTATTAATTTACAGCCACAATCTAAAAATAAAGATTTCTAAGCACTATGAGAAGAAGCAGGTAATAGAGACAGAAATGATAAAGGTTAGATAGATAGAAAGATAGATAGATAGATAGATAGATAGATAGATGGATGGATGGATGGATGGATGGATGGATGGATGGATGGATGGATGAATAAATGTAGGGATTGATATAGATGATAGATAGATAGAGACAGAAATATGTAAGAATGTATGTATGTATGTAGATAGATATAGATCTATCTATCTATCTATCTATCTATCTATCTATCTATCTATCTATCTATCTATCTATCTATCCATCCATCCATCCATCCATCCATCCATCTATCTATCATGTCTTCTATTTATCATCTCTGTCTCTGTCTCTGTCTCTGTCTCTCTGTCTCTGTCTGTCTCTGTCTCTGTCTCTGTCTCTGTCTCTCTCTCTCTCTCTCTCTCTCTCTCTCTCTCTCTCTCTCTCTATATATATATATATATATATATATATATATATATATATATATGAGAGAATATTATCACAGCTCCTGTTCAGAGGTCCCTTTAAGGGGAGGAGACTTAACGTCATTCCTCTCTGCCCTTCGACTCAACCTAGAGATTATTCAGACAGAGAACCAAATAGATTACTGCTGTGTGACATTTTTTAGATATGTGTTAGATTTTTAAGGGCTGAAAATAAAGAGACCAGAAAGAGACCTGGTCCCTTTTTTTCAGCCCTTAAAAATCTAACATATCTATCTATCTATCTATCTATATCTCAATCTATTAATCTATCAATCAATCTATTTTCTATCATGTCATCTATCTATCTATTGATCTATTTTCTATCACGTCATCTATTTATCATGTATGTATGTATGTATATATGTGTCATCTCTCTCTCTCTCTCTCAGATTCAGTGTCTCTAAACAGCATAAGAATCAAATCCTGACACCCATTCAGATAATTCTCTCCTTTTTCAGTTTCCATCCATTGTTTCTTGTCTTGCCTTCAACTGCTTTAAAGAATATGTTGACCCCCTCCTCTTTATGGAACCCCTCAAACATTGGAGCACTGCTATCATGTCACCCCTAGTCCTTCTTTTCTCTTGGCTACCCATATCCTATTCCTGCAACCGTTCTTCATACATTTTAGTTTTCAGGCTTATCACCTTAGTTGCTCTTCTCTGCACTTTTTCCAAAATCTCAACATCTTTTGGGGCTTTTTTGCATTTTGACTCAACATCTTATCTATTTATATTTTCCTTTTCCACTTTCTTGAAATACTATTAGTTTCCTTTTGTTGACAAGGGAAGGTTCTTCTAAAAATACATATATTTAGTTTAGGGAGACAACTTATACATTGTTATAAATAACAAAAATAAATATATTTTTTTGCCCAGGATGTGGCAAAAGCTGCCTCTTTCCCAATTTAGAGCCAATGATGATTGAACGAAGGTCAAAATAACTATTTTTCCACTTACTAGTTCTTGAAAGCAACAAGATTCACTCTTTCAAATATTAAATTAGAGAGAATGAAAGCAAGACCTCACAAACAATTTATAAAGGAAATTGAGAGGTATAAGTTGTGGTAAGCTTCTCCTGATTTGAAGTGTCTTCTGATGGTTGACCTTCTTCCCTTGCTTGACTTAAAAGTGGAAATATATATATATATATCTTCTGCCAACCCCAAACAATCAGATTTCAATTTCCTGCTCAAGCAGGAAACCCTATACCATTCTGAACAAGTGGTTGTCTAGTCTTTTCTTAAAAGCCTCCAGTGTTGAAGCACCCACTTCTGGAGGTAAGTTGTTCCACTGATGAATTGTTCTCACTATCAGGAAACTTCTCCTTAGTTCTAGGTTGCTTCTCCCTTTGATGAATTTCCACCCATTACTTCCTGTCCTTCCTTCAGGTGGCTTTGGAGAATAGGTTGACCCCTTCTTCTTTGTGACAATCTTTGGTCTAATCCCTCTAAGGTGGACTGAGCTGTAACTTTCTGCCTTTGGATAAAATGTATTACTGTATTTTTCAGAGTATAAGACGCACCAAACTATAAGATGCACCCAAATTTCACCCTCTTTTTTGGGGGGGAAAGGTGCGTCGTATACTCCAAAAATACGGTAATTGAAAAAAAGTGCTATCAGGTTGCTTCTAACTGTTTGATCATTTCAAAAAAGCTTTCAGAATAGAAAATGATCTGCAGTCTCTAGTCCTAAAGTCCTACGTGACAGCACATCCAAAGTTCAAAAGGCCATGGGAAGTCATTAGTTTAAACATCTAGGACAGTCCACAAGTCTTAAAGTTCCCAAGTTTGGACATCCCTGATCTAGGAAGAGGACTCCAGCTTGACCTGATGCTTGTGGTGAAGAAAAGAGAGACTGAAAGGGATGGTAATAAAAAGAGGCAGGAGAGAGAATGAATGGTTAAACCCAATTTGTACAACTAGTCCTCAAGCACATTCACCAGTGACATGCAACTCCTCTTATTCCTAAGACAACAAAGCTCTTGAAGATGATGGAAAGGTCTCTAATGTCTGGTTTTGGTTTATTTATTAATCATTTATTTATTTTGTCAAGCATGTGTAAGATAACAGATATAAGTATAAACATGATTATCAATACAGGAAATGGATATGAATAAGCGGGGACAGTAGGCACGTTGGTGCGCTTATGCACACCCCCTTACAGGCCTCTTAGGAATGGGGTGAGGTCAACAGTAGGCAGTCTATTGTTAAAGTTTTGGGGGTTGGGGGATGAAACCACAGAGTCAGGTAGTGCATTCCAGGCGTTGACCATTCTGTTGCTGAAGTCGTATTTTCTGCAATCAAGTTTGGAGTGGTTTACCATATGTTTGTATTTATTGTGTGCTTGTGTATTGTTGCGGTTGACAAGTAGGACATTGTAGCAGATAATTTTGGGTACTGCCCTTAGGTCAGACCGAAGTTGGTATAGTTCTAAGTTGTCTAAGCCCAACATTTCAAGCCTAGTAGCATAGGGAATTCTGTAGTGAGCAGAGGAGCGGAGGACTCTTCTTGTGAAATAACTCTGGACTCTCTCAATTGTATTAATGTCCGATATGCAAGTATGGGTTGCAGACAGATGAGCTGCATTCAAGAATTGGTCTAGCAAAGGTTTTATATGCCCTAGTTTGCAATACAATATTACCAGAGAAGAAGCTGCACAAGATTACGTTAACAACTCTTAATGCCTTTTTGGCAATGCTGTTACAATGAGCTCTGGGGCTTAGATTGTTTGAGATGAGTACTCCAAGGTCCTTGACAGAGTGAGGGTTTATGCGGATGGGAGCAAGCTAGCCAATTGGACGATGGTATAAACTAGTATTGTGGGTCTCCAGTCTGGAGAAAGTTCTCTCGTGCTCCAAGTAGGCCCCATCATTTAGAAGGTCTAGGCCATCCTTCCTCAGCCTGTTTTAAGGCTTCCAGTTGTTTTGAGATTACTCTTCCCAGAAGTCCAACTAACTTACTCATTGTTTTTTAGCCAACCTAGGATGGTGGGAATTCCAGAGACTCTAACAAGTGATAGTTTGGAACACCAACCGTATATTTTTTTCCTAGGGGTTTTCCTCTTCCACACCTCTACGAGGGTGCCTGGATTGAGGTATCTCTTCCATGCACAATTTCTGATTAATTCTAAATAAATTCGCTCCAAAGGATTTACAACCTTTGGGAATTGCCATTGTGTCATTTCTGGGAGATAACTGAAATAGCTTACCCTTCACTATTTTTATCCTCATGACTGGTGTGGAATCAAGAATTGATTTCCTTCCTAGTAAGAATAACATTTGCCTGCGAGGGTTTTTTTGTTGTTTTGTTTTGACTTTTCCACGTTGGGCAAAATTAGTAATGCCATCTGTTTTGCTCGGGATCTGCTCAAGGTGCCTGCCAGAGGCAATCCTGGCATGCAATTGAAACCAGCACATTTCCAGAAAATAACTGCTCTTTTGCTCTCTCTCTCTCTCTCTTAACCCCATTGTTTTTTTTAGGAGTTGGTGAGAGGCGTACAACTCGGAGCATTATATAAGGCTGTCAGCTTAATAATGGATCTGGAGAAATCGACTGTTTGGGGATCGCTGAAACAAAGGACGAAGCCTTTGTTACAAAACCTGAGCGTCAGAAGGACTAAAAAAAGCACCACCAAATTCACCGAGAAGAGACAGATTTATCCTTTAGATCGCCGACTTAGCTCTTCGGTGCCCGACGTACTGAACCTAGACACAAAGCTAGAAGAAGAGACCCACTACTCCAGGGCCAAAGCCATGTCCACCTACTTCCCAAGTGGCTTTTCCGCCACCGAGATATTTCTTGAAACCAGTAGTAACTCCTCCACCAGGCAGACGGACGAAGAATGGCAGTGGCAGAAGGAGGAGACCGTCCGCTTGGAAATTGGGGTTCAGGAAACCGAAGGATTGGTGGTTTGTGGGCCAGATTTGGATGAGAGGCGGAAATCCAGCGAAGATTTTTTTGAGCTGCTGCAAAGGAATACTTTCAACAATGACCTCACGGAAGACCCCCTTGAGGTAATGTGCTTTTTTACGGCGGGTGGGTGGGTGGGAAACAATTAAATCTGACATAATTTTCTTTCCAGCATGTTTCCTAGGCCTTGGGCAATTTTTAAAAAATAGGGCAAATAAAAATGAATCTCTTGTGGGGGCAGGGCAGGAGATTGAATGCACAAAAAGGTTTATATCACTGGGGAATCGATGTAGATCTAATCGATGTAGATCTGATGTGGATGTAGCCAGGGTGGGGGTGGGGTTGCTGACGGCGTTGCTGCCAGTTCTCAACCTGCACGCCAGACGCGTGCTGCGACCGCATGTATTCTTCAATGTAAATTGTTCTTTGCCATGCGCAGAACAATTTACATTGAACTGCGCATACACAATCGCTAAAATCCAAAATGGCGGCCGCCAAGCGGCAACGAGGGAAGCAGTTTGGGGAGATGGCAGGCCTGAGTTGCTGCCAGTTCTGTGAATTCCACTACTGGTTCGGCTGAACCAGGCCGAACCGGTAGCAACCCACCTCTGATGTAGCCCCCATGCTGGCTGGGGAATTCTGGGAGTTGAAGTCCACGTCTCTTCAGTTTGCCAAGTTTGAGAAACGCTGATCTAGAAGGCATTGATTTAGAGGAGATAATCCAAGATTGCCTGTAGATGGTTTTCTAAAAGCTGTCGAGTCTCTTTTGGTCCCTTCACATACGTAATACCTCCCTGTTGTTCTTTTTGATACAAGATGGAAACGAATTGTGGCCTTGTTGTTCTATTTGTAACAATTCAGTCTTGTCTGCAATCCAAGATAATTTCAATAATACACAGCTTTTCTGAGATCAGCCAAGGGACCTGTCTATAAGTTGAGAGCAACTCAAGGACATAGTTACTGTAAATTGAATTTCTGCTTTTAAAAAGAAATGAAGCTTTTTCATCATTGTTGTTCTTCAGCCTGTCATATCCCTGTGCCCAAATGTTAGATTTTGTAGTCCCAACACATTAAGTATGGAATGGAATGGACTAGAACAGAACAGAACTGGAAGGGACCTTGGAGGACTTCTAGTCCAGACCCCTGCTCAAGCAGGGGAACCTATACCATTGACTACTTACGGGAAATTGAGTGAAAACCTTTTCCATTTGAGCCAAAGTATATTTAAGGCAACAAAAGTAGAACATATTCAATCACTTTAGAAACAACATTCTAAAATGAAATGTATATTTCACTTTGGAAATTTCCAACTCCTACAATATTATTGGCCATTTCCTGTTTAGACAATGTAATTTTCTCTTGCTAGTTTCTCTGCTTTCAGTTTGACTATTCCCTCCCTCCCTCCCTTCCTCCCTCCCTCCCTCCCTCCCTCCCTCCCTCCCTCCCTCCCTCCCTCCCTCTCTCTCTGTATATATGTGTGTGTGTGTGTGTGTGTGTGTGTTAACCTTACCCGCAACTTCAATTTTTTTGCCAGATTCTCTGCTTTCTGTTTTACTGATCTGCTCTCTCTCTCTTTCTCTCTCCCTCCCTCTCCCCTCATTTTCTTTATCTTAGTGATGGTGTGAAAAATAATGGAGTGTGTAGGATTGCTTGTTTCCCATTTCCCATCTCAAAAAGACATCCATTGCCTTAATATTTAACACTCAACAGAATTGTAAAATCAAGGTCCACTCATGTGGGTAAGCGCTGTTGCACCCAAACCAAAATACACATTTTATTTCAGGGTTAAAAAAAATATTATCCAGTAATACCGAATTTAAAAATCAGCCCAAAGCTATTTGAGGCAGCTGTTGATATGGGAACTAAGCACCTCCGATGACATGCGTGCGTTTCATCCTTGACTTGAAATCTTAATTTTTTCGGTTGACTCATACAATTTAGCTGAAGCCAACCCTCCAATTTTCCTCTCGGGGTAGCTTGAACAGGCTGCCTTTCGGGGACTATTTTTGGGACTAGAAATATTGCACAGCAGATTAGACAGAGAGGGTTCAAGTCCATTTCCCCGTCTCGGAAGTCTTTTGGATAGTTGTGGGTGCTCCTTCCCTGGAGGCTTTTTAGAAGAGATTGGACAACCATTTGTCTGGAATGATACAGGGCAGTGATGGTTGTGTGCCGAAAGCGTGTGTGTGTGCATGTTAACCCCCCCATGCACCTGCACCCATAATGCAATGTGTGTGCAACACCCTCCTGCGCACCATGCGTATGACCCACTGTGCTCTTCCTCCCATCCATGGGCAATTCTCCATGCCCCGTTTTGGGCTCAGTAGGCCTCCCTGTAGCCTCCTGGGACCAAAAACGGGCCATGTGGGGGGGTGCCGCTCTCCCCCTCACTCCCTCCCTGCCCCTGCGCATGCCTGTGTGACTCCCACCCCCCACGCATGTGTGCGCATCCCCTGCATGCACCCCATCCACCACGCATGACTTGCCGAGACCCAAAAATCATCTGGCCACCAGGAGGCATGCACACATGCACAGTGGAACTGAGGTGGGGCGAGAGCTCGCGTGCCCGCAGAGAGGGCTCTGCATGCCACCTTCGTGTTGTGGCCCAGTCGGCTCCGGATGAGCTGCTGATGGGCTCCTCTAGTGAGGAGTCCTATGAGTCTGCTCCGGAGGAGGAGGGTGACCTTGAGAGAGCAGAGACTCCGGCTGATCATCAGGAGGCACCTGGGTCTTGGAGTAGTGGGGAGGATCAAGGCCAGTTAACCAACCTATCAGTCTCCACATCCCAATCATTGCAGCATCCGCTGGTCAGGTGACATCACTCCTCCTTCCTCCGGCCAGGTGTGAAAACGTCCTTGGTTCTCAAGAGAAAGTATTTTGCTTTGACTACACAGCTCCAACTATTTCCAACTCACTTAAAAACCATCTTGTTTAGCAACAGAAATCCTGGTCCCATTGTGGGTCGAGGACTACCAATATTATTCTTAGATAAACACTGATTGAACGCAATGCAACACAATGGACATGTCAACAAAACCTCCCTAATTCACAACGTCTTCTTTTTCTGCAGCAATCATACGGAGATTCCAGCCTTGACTCCTCATATTCTTCTCAGACAACTGAACCTGTGAGTAATTTTGTTGTTTTGGTTTGAAAGAGAGTGAAATTCAAGAAATAGAGGTGAATTGGATGCTTCGAAATATCAGTTCAGCAATACTTTAGTGGAGAGAGAGTTTTTTGCAGCAAATATATTTTGGGGCCTCAGTCCCTAGAACAGTGATGGTGAACCTTTTCGGCACACGGAAATGTTTCGTGTGAGCTCGTCAGGGCTGTCCTCCGGAAGAGCCAAACGCCCGGGTTCTAGCGGGCATATGCGCCCAACGATCAGCTGATCGGTTTTTGTCACTGCTACGTGTGCAAAAGGGATTGTGCTTTGGAAAAGCTGGACTTCCAGGTTCTAGAGCACATGCGCACCCGACAATCAGCCGGCTTGTGCGCATGCGCACACCGGTTTTCAGCACTGCCCTGTGCGAGATGGATAGCTGATCATCGTGCATGCATGCGCTCCAGAAACCTGGAAGACAAACAGGGAAGGACGCGTATGCTGGGTGGCATGGCTTCGCATGTCACTTTGGGTATGCATGCCTTAAGTTTCGCCATCATGGTTCTAGAGTTTTTAACAGCCACATCAGACAATCTTAGCAAACGGAAATTATTTGATTATTTCTTCTAGCACTGATTGTGCTGGAAAGAGTGCAGAGAAGAGCAACCAAGAGGATTAGGGGACTGGAGGCTAAAACATATGAAGAACGGTTGCAGGAACTAGGTATGTCTAGTTTGATGAAGAGAAGGACCAGGGGAGACATGATAGCAGTGTTCCGATATCTCAGAGGGCGCCACAAAGAAGAGGGAGTCAAACTATTCTCCAAGGCACCTGGGGGCAGGACAAGAAGCAATGGGTGGAAACTAATCAAGGAGAGAAGCAACTTAGAACTAAGGAGAAATTTCCTGACAGTTAGAACAATTAACCTCTGGAACAGCTTGCCTCCAGAAGTTGTGAATGCCCCAACCCTGGAAGTCTTTAAGAAGATGTTAGATAGCCATTTGTCTGAAATGGTATAAGGTTCCTGCCCACACAGGGGGTTGGACTAGAAGACCTACAAGGTCCCTTCCAACTCTGCTATTGTATTGTATTGTATTGTATTGATTGGCATGGCTGAGTGGAGGCTCATCATGCAGAAAACACATCTTATTAAAAACACAGAACATTCACCGAAATCAGGGGCACTCTCTGTATTTATTGGCTTCCTAGGTTTCTCTATCTTTCCCCTCCCCCTGACCTTTATAATTTTATTAATTCATAATCTGACATACGAAAAGAATACAAAAGCAAATACTGGGGCAATTAGGAAAGGAAAAAGGAAAGTGGATAGTGGGGGAAACGTCATAGGTTTCTCAAAGCACAGTCCAATAAAAAAGAAGAAGAAGAAGAAGAGAAAAGTGAGAAAGCCGAAAAGAAAATCAGAAAGTGATTTAAAAGCTTTAAAACTGATATTTTTAAAGAAACACTAGATCAGTGCTGCCTGTAGAAGTGGCCAAAACATGTATTAAAATCAGGATTGAACAATGAACAAAGATAACCTCTTTTAATATGAATCCTGACTCAAAATAAACAATTAAAATTTATATTTGATCTAAAAAGTTCTAACCTTATTTAACAATACAGGCAAAAGCTAATATGTGAAAGCTGTAGGTTGAAGAGGCCCATACATTTGAATGGGTTCTAAGTCAATATTTAGAGCTGTACAGATCTTCAAGTTGAATTCAATTTTACATCCGACTAGCTGGTAGCCTGAGTGTGTATTTATCCCAATCCTGTATTAGTAAGAACCCCCCTGTGGACTACTGCAAAGTCATTACCATGGCAACTCCACTGTGCTGTACAGTAGAAGCCATTTTAAGGCACAACAGGCTGTATCTTAACAGAACTTGAATTCAAAATGCACACTATCACTGCCAAAGTAGTGACTTGACACTCTAGATATAATTCAGTCCTTTTCATTTCAGCAGCCCAGACATTCTGGAATTACACTGGAACACACACACAGGGACACAAATACACGGACACCCACAACCCACACCCACACCCACGGGTGTTAGGGATGTCTTACCCCCAAAGTATTTGTTTTCAGAGAATAAGCCATCTGTGTACCAAGTTTGGTTGAAATTGCTCAAGGCGTTCCAGAGTTACACACATATGCACACAGGCAAGTAGATAGATAGATATAGATATAGATAAATAGAGAAAGAAAGAAAGAAAGAAAGAAAGATAGATAAATAGATAGATAGATAGAGGTAGGTAGATATAGATATAGTTATAAATAAATAAATAAATAGATGGATGGATGGATAGATAGATAGAGAGAGAAAGATAGATAGATAGATAGATAGATAGATAGATAGATAGATAGATAGATAGATAGATAGATGTATAGATATAGATATGGATATAGATATATAGATTTATTTTAGACATTGAGGCATGTTCCCATATTTAAAATGCCAGTTTCCTAAAGAGCGGATTGTATGTGATTTCCAGTAAGAAGCATGAAACATCCTGACAGATATATTTGGGTTGGAGTCCAAGAATTGCTTAGGTGGCGGAAGAAACGATGGAGAAGGGAAAGGGAGGTGAATGAAGGTTGACTTGATAGTGGCCAACTCAAGAGTGGACTGCAAGCAGGGAATTTGACCTTTTGTGAAGTCACTTCCTAGAAGGGTGACTGAGTATTGTCTGTGTTGGCTCTTCAGGCAAAAGGAAACTGACTGCTGACTTTCTTTTTTCAAGACTCTTGAGGGAGCCAATGATGGTTTGAGTAAACCCAGTTCCTTTGCGTATCTGCTGATGATACACCTGAAAGAAGGCAGGAACCTGGTCATCCGGGATCGCTGTGGTGAGTCACTTTCTGATTCGTTTCTGATTTCCGAGACATATAAATGCAGATACCCATGAAGGCTGTATGCATTTGCGCAGGGGTCTCCAACCTTTGCAACTTTAAGTCTGAAGGACTTCAGCTCCCAGAATTCTCCAGCCAGCAAAGCTGGCTGGAGAAGTCTGGGAGCTGAAGTCCTTCAGACTTAAAGTTGCAAGGGTTGGAGACCCCTGCATTTATGGGGGGGTGGGGGGGTTTGTTTGTTTGTTTGTTTTGGTTTCTGTGAGAAATTATGCTACTGAAGTTCAGCAAATGGCTCCTGACTCAAATTGTGATCTCTGGGACTTCCAAGTGGATAGATGGGTAATATTTATTGGTCAGTGACAAAGCGAAATTTAAAAGAACAAAACCAGAGTCAGGCAAGCACAAATGGGGAAGAATGATGGAATAAATGCAGAAAGAGGGAGGGAGGGAGGAAGGAAGGAAGGAAGGAAATAATCACAGCCTTGAATAAGAAGCTGTTAATTATTTCTCTCGTTAAAGAGCAATGTACATGTGATTCTTTTCCCTTCCCTTCCTTTTCTCTTTTTCTTTTCCTTTCTTCCGCCTTCCCATCCCTTCCCTTACCATTTCCTTCCCTTCCCTTCTCCTTCTTCCTTTCCTTCTCCTTCTTTTCCTTCCCTTTCTTTTCTTTTTCCCTTCCTTTTCCTTCCATTTTTTTTCTTGCTAGAGAACTACATTCCATGTACACCTGTGGGTTTTCCTGAGGTCTGATTTAACTTAAATTGCTGGGAAATGTTTACGTTGCAGTTAAAGCACCTCCAGAGGTCCTTAGGGTATGACTGGCTACCCTGGACTCATATGTAAATAGCAACACCATTGAGGTTTGGACTTTGAATTAAAACAAACAAACAAATCAGATTAAGTGCCAGAAGGGAATGACATCCAGTCTAGATTCTGCTCCCTGAATTTTCTGGTGGCCTCCAATCATATACCAGCTCTAAGCATCTACGAAGGCCCAGAGGAAGATTGCCACTTCCTGCTTCTTACGACAAGAATGAGTAGCTTTCCATAGGAAGTGGGCAGCAATAATTCCCCCGAATGAAAAGATCTGAGATTATTCTGCATTTTTTGACGAGGCCAGTTGATTTTAGTGAGAATGTGAGGTTGCTCTTGTTTCCTTTGGGTGGTGTTTTTGGTTTAGAGGTTATTTAGCGAATCTTTAGACAGCAGAGGCCCCAATGACCTCCCCCCCCCCTATCAAATTCTTTGAAGTGGTAGAAAAAAAATGGCCTCCACCCAAAAAAGATTTTTTAAAATTGTATTATGAGCCACGATGCAAAGTATCTAATATGGATTAGAAGTTGTCCTCTCTTTTTTCCCCCCAAATATGTTTTTGTTTCAATAAAAAGGTCATTTTGTCAAAGTGAAAAGAATCGTGGCTCATTTCATCCAGCGTGCTAAGTCATGGTTTCTTTAAACTGTGGTTTGTTAAGCAAGTTGCAGTAGCTGAGTTTGTGGTTCCAACACTTTGGATGATGGCTTAGTAGTCCATTGTGCCAATCAGATGAGAGAAATATTGGTTAAAATTACAATGTGGCTGGTCTTACACTATCTATCTATCTATCTATCTATCTGTCTGTCTGTCTGTCTGTCTGTCTGTCTGTCTGTCTGTCTGTCTGTCTGTCTGTCTGAAATTTTATTAAATATTGCCTTTAATCACAGATAAAAATTAATGTAAACTGCAAGAAATAAAAGAATAAAAGGAAATTAGAAAAATAGAGAAAAAAATAACAACATAGCAAAGAAAAGGAAATATAGAAATAATTTCCCCTTTCAGCACAAGGGAAAACAATTTTAATGACTTATCACCTTCTCACTGAAAGCAACCATCTTTTCATCCCATAGCTGATCTCTTATTGATAAACAGATCTTTAAAAACTTCATTCGGTCCTAGTCAGTTGGGAAAAACATTTAATTTGTGTGCTAGTGTTTCCCTCTGCTGGATATTTTACAACATTGCAATGTATTAGTATAGAAGAATTGAGTAAATACGAACCTCCAGCGTTTTGCCAACTGCAATCTGTTAACCTGTCCGAAAGTTAAATACTGCTATTACTATTTCCCCTATTTCAAGCTTCTTAAATCAGCCTCTATATTTAGGAGCACATTGTTTGGATATTGAGCCAAATCTGATTTCTCCTTTTCCTAAAACTTTCTCACACAAAAAAGGTTGTTGTTGTTGTTGTTGTTATTATTCTGTGGTTAATCTTTGGTGAGATTCACAGCCTTTGGGGCTGGTTGGTAGCTCAACAGGACCTAGGAACTGTCAAGGTAACGTCAAAGGGCCACCCTGTTCCAAGCAGGGTGGCCCTTTGTAGAGTCAGAATGCTCAAGTCCGGCAAACCTAGAACCTCCACATAGCGAGGAAGCCCCCTAGGTATTGCTCCAAGGGCTCCAATCACAATTGGGACAACACACGACTTTCTCTTCCACAGTCGCTCAACTTCAATTTGCAAGTCCCGGTATTTTGTGATTTTTTTCTTGCTGCTTCTTTTCAATTCGTGCATCACCAGGTATTGCAATGTCAACGAACCATACTTTTTTCTTTTCAACTATCGTTATGTCAGGTGTGTTGTAGGACAAGTGCCTATCAGTCTGAATTCTGAAGTCCCACAAGATCTTAACTTTCTCATTCTCTAAAACTTTCTCAACCTGATGTTCCCAGTGGTTTTTGCTGTACTCAAATCCAAACCTCTGGCACAATTTCCAGTGAATGATCTTAGCAACATGGTCATGGCGTTGTAGGTAGTCAGTTTGTGAGATTTTGCTGCACCCACTGATTATTGTTAGTACTGTTATTACTGTTATTATTTTACTTGTTGTCAATATTCTTCAGAATTGATTTCAAATTTTGGGGAGGTTGCATTTTCAGTTAGCCTTATGACTACGAGGTGGTGGAAGGTGCTGGAGCCTCTTTTTTCCATCCATCATTTTCTTTTCACCCTGTGGATGTGATGCCCCTCTTCGCCTCTTCCTACTTTGATATTAATTGAGGCGTGGGAAGTGTTGGAAGACATGCCCATCTGGGTTCAGTTCCAAGTGGGGGAAAAGGACACTGGAAACATGGAGGCTGCTTGGAAAGATGGTTTTAATGGTGGACGGGACCACATGGCTTGAGATCCTGGGGGGAAAAGGGGTCACGTGCCTTGAAAATTTTGAAGGAAAAAAAAGAGATGCTGAAAGAGCCTGGATTTTACACCCTCTCCTAGGCTCCACCTTACAACTTCCTGTTCCTGTGTAATCTGGTGGTCAGATTCCCAGTGGCCAGGGGTGGGTGGACTTAGCTAATTTTGTAGGCTGTCTATGTCCCAGGTGCCATGTGGTGAGTTTCATGTTGCTAGATGGGTCCTATTATGACAGGGATGTCCAAACTTGGGAACTTTAAGACTTGTGGACTTCAATTCCCAGAATTCCACAGCCAGCTATGCTGGCTGTGGAATTCTGGGAGTTGAAGTCCACAAGCCTTAAAGTTCCCAAGTTTGGATATCCCTGTATTATGACTTTGCCTGAAGGAGGTAGATCTTTGTTATGTAGAGTAGACTGGCTCAGGCCTTCATGGCCCATTGGCAAAGGTGGTGTGTGTGCTATTACTATTTCTGCACCATCACTTCTCTTTGTTGGGGGGGAAACGCAAAAAGACCTGTCATTTTCGCTCAAAACTTTCTTCCCAACCTGCTCGCTTTGGCTCTGCTGTGAAATTCAGAAGAAAACCTCAGCTGGGCTGAGAGAACAGAAAGCTAAAAACAAACTCCGTGATTACTCAATACGTCAGCGTGACTTACACCAGATGTTAAGACCAAGACGGAGTTCTCACAACACGTTCAGCCACAAACGATCCACCTCCACTTTACCCTCATCTAACGTTTTGTGTGACTTCAGGGGTGGTGTGGTCCCTCTCTGTAATATCATCCTATTTTACCCGTGCTGTACTGACTCACTTCTCGGTATTTGAACTCTCTCTTGGTTTTATTCATGTTAACAGCTGAAAACTCCAAACGTTGATTTAGACATGCATCAATACATACATGTACACAGCCACCCAAATTGGCTGTACATCCCCAAATAATGAGTGTGAACTGCTGATCTAGAACGCTGGTCTTTACTAAGCTGCCCAGAGTCACCACGGATGAATTAGGCAGCCATATAAATTTTGTAAGTAAGTAAAACAAACAAACAAACAAACAAAATCAGGACTGGATGTGGATAGGACTTAGGGCCCTTAGAAACCAGGAGACTGGGAGTTCCAGTCCTGCCTTGGGCTCAAAACTAGCTGGGGAGCATCTAGACTGCTGGTTGCCCAGCACTAGAAGAAAGATGTTTTGCCTACTATAGACCAATGGACGCGGATGATGGCTGGATTTGCTGAAATGGCGAAAATTTCAGCTTTTTTAAAGGACCAGATGCAAGAGACCTATACACAGGAGTGGAAAAAGTGGATTGATTATATACAAAACAAATACCAGACTAGAAAATATTGTGTAGCTTTTAGCTGATGGAGATTAGATGAATAAGGTAGTCAGCAGGGGGTAGAATATGAAGGGAATGAATAACATATATTGTGTTTGGAATTATTAGGGTTACATATAGCGGAAGTCACAGGGTTGGGGGGGGAAGGGGAGGTTGGGGAGGGCTTGGGAGGGTATGGGAGGGAATTATACTGGTACTTGATTTACATACTCCAGGTTGAAAAAGGGGGGGGGGGAAGGGTATAATATCTGGTCCTGATTTATGTAGTTTATGTTGGGGGTGGGGGGTAAAGGGATATAATATTTGTATCTGATTTATGTTTTTTTATGTTGGGGGAAGGGGGGGAGGTAAAAAAGAAGGGGGGAAAATTTGTTGGTGAAAAACTTTTTCAATAAAAAAAAAACTAGCTGGGTGACAGCTAGCAAATTTAATTGAAAAAATAAATTTACCTTTATGGCAAGTAGAATGAAATTCAACGCTACAGGACTGCAATGCTTTTGCGCACTTAAGCCTGTAGTAAGTTTGTAGTGGGAAAGTGTGCAGGTTTTGCAAGAAGGCTAAATGTAACCATGTGCCCATATTTGATTTGATTTTTTTGATTTTATTGAATTTATACCCCGCCCTTCTCCAAACGGACCCAGGGCGGCGCACAGGCATATTAAAAAACATACAAACATATAAAACTTTTTAAAAAAAAATAATTCAACTAAAAAAGCTGTGCTAAAACCAAATTAAAATCCCCATTTTAAAACTATCTATGAGTCAGAATTGGAGGCTACCCTAGGCCGGCTAGTTGGAATAGGTGTGTCTTCAGACACTTGCGGAAGAGGCGGAGGTCGGAGATGGTACGGAGTTCAGGGGGTAAGTCGTTCCAGAGGGCTGGTCCCGCCACAGAGAAGGCTCTTCCCCTGGGTGTCGCCAGTCAGCATTGACCGGCCGACGGCACCCTGAGGAGGCCCTCTCTGTGGGAGCGTATCGGTCTGAGGGATATATGCCCATAGCACATTCCTCCCTTTGCTCCTGCTCCTCGTGCTCCCTCTTCTGCTCCTGCGCCTCCTCCCGCTCCTGTTCCACCTCCTTCTCTTCCTCCTGCTCCTCTTCTTCCTGTTTGTCCTCCTGCTCCTCCTCCATTTCCTTCTCCTCCATTTCCTCCTCCTCCTCCTCCTGTTTCTCCTCCTCCTTCCGCTTCTTCATCTCCTGCACCGCCTCCTTTTCTTCCCCTTGCTCCTCCTCTTCCTGCTCCTCTTCCTGCTTCATCACTTCCTGTGCCTCCTCTCCTTCTCCTCCATTTCCCCCTCCTCTTCCTCTTCCTACTTCTGCTTCATCATCTCCTCCTCCTGTTCCTCCTGTTTCTCCTCCTCCTTCCGCTTCTTCATCTCCTGCACCGCCTCCTTTTCTTCCTCTTGCTCCTCCTCTTCCTGCTCCTCTTTCTGCTTCATCACTTCCTGTGCCTCCTCTCCTTCTCCTCCATTTCCTCCTCCTCTTCCTCTTCCTACTTCTGCTTCATCATCTCCTCCTCCTGTTCCTCCTGTTTCTCCTCCTCCTTCCGCTTCTTCATCTCCTGCACCGCCTCCTTTTCTTCCTCTTGCTCCTCCTCTTCCTGCTCCTCTTTCTGCTTCATCACTTCCTGTGCCTCCTCTCCTTCTCCTCCATTTCCTCGTCCTCTTCCTCTTCCTACTTCTGCTTCATCACCTCCTCCTCCTGTTCCTCTTCCATCTCCTCCTCCTCCCTTCCTCTTTTGCTGCTTCTGGTGTGTAGGGAGATATAAAGTCCTGGTTCTTGCTCTTCTGGTGGATTCAACCATTCTTAATCTGATGCTGTCATGTCTTTGATATTCCCCCTCCATCTTCTTCTGGCTTCTCCTCTCTTTGTCCAGGCTTTGTATGGTATGGAATCCCAAGACCTTCCTTTCGGGTAGAGAAAACACTTCACTTGCTGTTTCTGTGTGTAGCCAAAGTTTCTTCGGACCACTTGCAATAAAACCTAGGTGCAAGTTACTCACCACGGAAATGAGATGTGTGAGGAAGGCTTCCAGATTGATTAGAAGGGCTAACCCCCCCCACCCGAGATCGTAAGAGAAAGAAATGAAATAGAAACACCCACCAACCATAACAATTCTAGTTTTATTAACTTACCGTATTTTTCGGAGTGTAAGATGCACCTTGCCCCCCCACCCCACCCCAGTGGTGGGTTTCAAATTTTTTAGCACCTACTCTGTAGGTGTGGCCTATTTTGTGGGCGTGGCTTGGCAGTCATGTGACAGGGTGGGAGTGGCCACCTTTTAAAATGTGGTGAAACTCATTTAACAACGCTCTTGCTTAGCAAGCAAAATTTTGTACTCAATTGTGATGATAAATTCTTTCTTTCTTTCTTTCTTTCTTTCTTTCTTTCTTTCTTTCTTTCTTTCTTTCTTTCTTTCTTTCTTTCTTTCTTTCTTTCTTTCTTTCTTTCTTTCTTTCTTTCTTTCTCTCTCTCTCTCTCTCTCTCTCTCTCTCTCTCTCTCTCTCTCTCTCTCTCTTTCTTTCCTTCTTTCCTTTCCTTTCCTTTCCTTCCCGTTGGGTCACTGGCAGTGGCGGGCCAGATTTACTTCCAGATATGCCAGTGGAACCCCCTCTCACCGGTTCTCTAAATTTCACCAACCGGTTCTTGCGAGTAGGTGCGAGGCTGCAGAAACCCACCACTGCCCCACCCCCAAAAGAGCGTGCAAATGTTGGTGTGTCTTATACACCAAATACAGCCATTTTTTTAACCTCCGGAAGCCCTACCCCCGCACCCCAGTTTTGCGATAAATGGGCGAAAAACGGGCCGTTCTCCACAAAAATGGAGGTGTTTCCCCCCTTCCTCCAGCCCCCAGAAGCTCTCGGCAGGCTTCAGCAGGGCTTGGGGAAGGAGAGAAACGGGGGCTTTTTTGCCTTCCCCCAACTCTGCTGAAGCCTGCAGGGTGATCCTGGGTGCTGGGGAGAACAAAACCTTTCCCCCCCTTACTTATCCCTTCGAAATCTTGATGCGTCTTATACACCGGTGCGTCTTATAGTCCAAAAATATGGTATTCATCATGTTTTGTCTTATTTGTGAGAATCCTCATCCAAGTCATTTGTGATTTTAGGAGGTGTGCGATTGCAAATTTTGAGAACTACTTCGCTGGCCAAGTCACGCCAGGTTTCGAAGAGGAATCCAAGCTGTTCCTATAACGGGGGCAGGGTGGGGGGGTTAGAGCGGGGGATGGGACACCAAAGCAATTACAGACCCGTTTAACTGGATGCATTTTCTGGATAAATTAATAGCGGCTTTATTGTAGATATTGTTATCAATCACACGGAAGAACGAGTGTTGTGGACAGATAAATCAACATTACAGCTTCTGCAAACGTAACCTATTAGCCTATTAAAATTCTCGGGGAATTCGGGAAGCAGGTGGATGGACCTGGTAGCTGTCATTTATTTAAATGTTCGAAGCCATCTGACAGTTTCCCGCTAAGTCTCCTGAGTAAATTTGCTCACCTTTATGACTCTAGGAAGAGAAGAGTAAATGGAGAGCAGGCAGGAGTCAACTTTTCTTGTAACAGAAGGAAGTAAATAGCTATCTTGCTAAACCGTCGGTTCTGGGCCCAGCATTTGTTGAATTGGGTTATAAATGATTTAGAGCACCAAGTAGCCTATCCGGAGCCCAGGATTTCCTACTCAGAGTAAAGGGTAGCCTATCCAGAGAAAGGGACAGCCTATTTAGAGCAATGGCCCCCTAACCTTTTGGGCATCTGGAACTGGTTCTGAGGAGAGAGGTTATTCTGGGGACCGGAGGGAGCATGGATTTGTGCGCTGCCTGCATCCTGCAGATGGGGTCAGTGTTGGTCCACGGGATTGATGATGATGATTTAGATTGAAGGGTGTCCATCCAGAGTAAGGTAACGGTAAAAGTCCCTCTGTTCCCCCCGCATTTGCGTGCTAGTTGTTCTCAACTCTAGGGGGCGGTGCTCATCTCCATTTCAAAGCCAAAGAGCCAGCACTGTTCTCTCCGTGGTCCTGTGGCCGGCATGACTCAATGCTGAAGGCGCATGGAACACTGTTCCTTTCCCACCAAAGGTGATCCCTAGTTTTCTACTTGCATTTTTACAGGCTTTCGAACTGCTAGGATGGCAGAAACTGGGACAAGTAATGGGAGCTCACTCCATTACACGGTGCTAGGGATTCGAACTGCCGAACTGGCAACCTTTCTGATTGACAAGCTCAGCATCTTAGCCACTGAGCCACCGTGTCCCTATCCCAAACTGACAGTGGTGGGACTCAACATTTTTTACTACCAGTTCTGTGGGCGTGGCTTGGTGGGCATGGCAGGGGAAGGATACTGCAAAATCCCCATTTCCTCCCCATCAGCTGGGACTCAGGAGGCAGAGTTTAGATGGGGGCGGGGCCAGCCAGCGATGGTATTTACCGGTTCTCTGAGCTACTCAAAATTTCCGCTACCGGTTCTCCAGAACTAGTCAGAACCTGCTGAAGACCACCCCTGCATCCAGAGTAAGGGATAGCTTATTTGGAGCAAAGAGTAGTCAATCTAGAACAGAGTTCCCCAACATTTTCAGCTTTGTGGGGTGGCTAGGGGGGCGTGGAGGCGATGGTTCTGCCCAAGCGGCTGGCAAGCTTGCAAACAGCTCCGTATGCACAAGTGGTGTGCATGCACATTTGCCACTCACTTAAATGGAACACGCAGGTCCGTGCTCGCCTGCTGCTTGTGCAAATGAGGATGTGTGTGCCCACCCTCTCACTGTCTGTTACCGCAGCCTGGTTGCAAACCTCTCACAGCCCCCTAGTGGGCTATAGCCCACAGGTTGTGGGACCCCTGATCTAGAACATGGAGTAGCTTATCTAGAACAAAGGGGGAGCATTGATATCACCATGATGTAAGCATTTGGCTTGGTGCTCGTTAATCTTCCTGCCCTGCACGCTCTTCGACGAAATCTTGTTTGCAATAGTAGCATTAATAATAATAATAATAATAATAATAATAATAATAATAATAATAATAATAATAGTAATAATAATAATTTATTTATAAACCGCCTCCTCTCCCCAAAGGGACTCGGAGCGGTGCACAGGGAAATTAAAAAACCAATATAGAATACATAAATAGATAAATAGATAAAATACAAATTAAACAAAATTATCCCTGCGCTAAAATCCCCTGTATTAAAGTTACGCTAACAGTAATTATACAAGAGGCTCGATGGCTCAGTGGTTAAAGACTCTGAGCTTGTCGGCCCAGGTTCGAGACCCGAGTTCTGCATAATGGGTGAACTCCTGTTCGTGCCTCAGCTCCTGCACTCCTAGCAGTTCGAAAGCATGCAAATGCGAGTAGATAAATAGGTACCACTTTGGTGTGAAAGTACTGCAACAGCATTCCATGCCCCTTTGGCATATTAATTTATTAATTTATTAATTTATTAATTTATTAATTTATTAATTTATTAATTTATTAATTTATTAATTTATTAATTTATTAATTTATTAATTTATTAATTTATTAATTTATTAATTTATTAATTTATTAATTTATTAATTTATTAATTTATTAATTTATTAATTTATTAATTTATTAGTTTATTTATTATTCACATTTGTAACCCGCACCCATCTCACCACAAGGGACTCGGGGCGGCGAACAGAGATTTAAGATAAATATACATAAATATAAAATATTACTAAATAATAACTAAATTAAATCAATACCCTGCTTAAAATAAATTTAAATTTAAAACCTATAAATTAAAGCTTTGATTTGATTATAAAACAGTAGGGTGCGGAGTAGCTCATGTTAGGCCGGCCAGATGAAAATAGTAAGTTTTTAAGTGCCGGCGGAACAAGCGGAGGTATGAGATGGTACGGAGATCGGGAGGTAGGCCGTTCCAGAGGGTAGGGCCCACCACAGAGAAGGCCCTTCCCCTGGGAGCCGCCAACTGGCATTGCCCGGTCGACGGCACCCGGAGAAGACCCTCTCCCTGGGAGCGAGGGTAACATGGTAACATGACCATGGAAATGGTCTTCAGACAGTGCTGGTTACCTTGGCCAAGAAATGGAGGTGATCATCGTTCCCCAAAATTGGAAACGACTGGACAGGAAACCTTTTATCTTAACAGTAATAATCTTAACATCAAGTGAACAATATACTTATTTGTAGCAATATCCATGGAGATTCTCAGCCATCCCGGTCATGGTTGTCCCAAAGGTGGTTTTTCAAAAGGTGACTGGACTTTGTTTTCCCTTGAAGACGTTTCGCTTCTCATCCAAGAAGCTTCTTCAGTTCACTTTTTCAGTATTTGCAGCAACATTGCCTTCACCAGCTAGCAAGGCGAAGGTGGTTTTTCCCCCCTCTTTCCTTCCAGTGAATCGAGTTGGTCTTTTTAATTCTGTGATAAGAATAAACCTGGGAATGAAAGGAAACCAGGCTGGTGTTTTTTTAACCACTGAAGTTGAAAGGTTGAGTCTGAGATGAGCTGAGATTGGACAACCATTTGTTAGGAATGGCCTCCTGCCTCAAGCAGGGGGTTGGACTAGAAGACCTCCAAGGTTTCCTCCAATTCTCTAGTCACAAGAAGATATCTGCAGCCTCCGCAGCTCCCACCACTGCTTTGGAAGTCACGTAGATGGTGTTGACATAGATAGGCGATCTGTCATCCACTGCTTACCCTTTGGGCTTCTTCTCTTCCTCCATCTTCCCCGAGTCTAGAAAAAAATTCTAGAAAGCCAAGGTCATCCTTTGTCTTTGAACCTCTGCACTCTGAACTGGACATGTGGAAGCTTTCAGCATGGCAGTGGGAGATTGGACCATGGGATGGACTTGTGGGTGTTGGGGACAAGATCTTGAACTTTAACTTGGGTGGGGAAAACCAGGAAGCTTTCAGATTCGGGTTTCCCCAGATGTGCCAACATGGCTCTCTTAATCAATTGGAATTTTGAGGAATGTTTTGCCTTGGGCTCTGATTTAATTTTGGATGCTACTTGGAACCCTGACGTTAACCTGAATCTCCCTTATAAGTCTTCACCAGTTACCCTGAACTTCAGGGTGCTGTCCGGGGTCCTGAGCTTCAGCACCGACCTAAACCTGGGCAGTGTAAAGACTCAATACAATACAATACAATAGCAGAGTTGGAAGGGACCTCGGAGGTCATCTAGTCCAACGCCCTGCCTAGGCAGGAAACCCTATACCATTTCAGACACATGGCTATCCAACATCTTCTTGAAGACTTGCAGTGAGTTCAAAGCAGAGGTTCAAAGACAAAGGATGACCTTGGCTTTCTAGAAAAGTTTTTGTTATGGCTACATATCCTCTAACTCCGTACAATACCCCCTCCCATTTTCCCACCATAGAAAATGCATAGTAGAAAGCGCGAAAGGCCAAAGATCCAAAAGAAAAGATGGCTGCAGGCCTGACAACCGGATTTTATTTCTTCTTGTCTTGTTTCTTTGAAGTTATTTACTTGTGAGGAGAGCAAATTGTTTTGCCACTCTTTTGAATGGGCAGGGCTTATTTTCACCAAATAAGAATCCCGTCCCTGGATGGAATAAAGCAGATAATAGACCTCAACCCTACCCCCAATGTCCCGAATTACAAAAAGAAACGAGAATACCATTTAGGACAGCGGTCACCAACTGGGGGTCCGTGAGAAAATTTGGGTGATCCGAAGAAAAATTATTTGCATTTTTTATATTGCACTAAATCAGGGCTCCTCAAATTACGGCCCCTGGGCTGGATACATGCAATGAATGCTTGCGTTGCTGCAGAGAGTCTCCCCCTTCGGGGTCTTTTTGTGCGGGTCAGAAGGGGGCAGAAATTCCGATTGGGGGTCTGCTTCAGCCTCCTGGTGGGGGGCTTTGGGCGAAGGCTGGAGGGAAGAGGCGCTGGTGGCGAAGAGCCGGAGGGCCTCGTTCCATTGGGACTGCATCATGGCCTGGAACTGGTTGACCATCTCAGCCAGCTGAGTCTCCAGGCGCCTCTACCTGGCCTTGCACTCCCCCAGGTCTTCCCTCTGCTTGGAAAGCCCATGCTCCTAGTCCTCAGTGAGGTGCTTCTGCTGAGCCTCCTTCTCGGTCAGATCCAGTTTGAACTGAGCTGTTTTGCCAACTTTTTCTCCTGGTGGCTGCTTAGCTCCAGCAACTGCTTCCTGTTGGGGCCCTAAGGAGCCCAGGCGGGCAGAAGAGGAGTGGCTGGGAGGGGAGGGGCGAGTAGATGCCGGCGAGGCGCCCCTCGATGTGAATGACATTGAGTTGGCCACGCCCACCCAGTCACATGACCACCTTCCAACACCCACCCAGCCGGTCATGAAGAAGATCCTATTAGTGGTCCGCAGGATTAAAAATTATGAATGTAGTGGTCTAAAAGTTTGGGGACCTCTGATTTGGGAAGCCTCATCGAAGGGTAGGGTTCTTTTAAAGTTTTTAGTTCATCCCCTTCTGACTCCCTGCGAGGAAAACAACGGCTTTCGTGGGGTGGCAGGATGTTGTTCAGAGAAAATATTTACTCCTTTTGGAAAAAAAACAAAAAAGGAGGAAAGGTAAAACAGAGCCTTAAAACAACAACGCCAGAACTGTGGGGCTCAACGGACATCGTCTTGTCAGCCTGGGCTGCTTAAGTCAATGCCCACGGCTCTGTTGTTTGCAAAGCTGAGATGGAGGCTTCACCCCATCTGTTAGTTGACACTGACAGAGACCCCGCTGGGATTTCCCCCTCCCTCTCTCGCATTCTTAAGACCCCCCCCTCCTCCTCCTCCTGTCTCCATTTGTTGCTCTTCCCCCCCCCGTCACTCGCCTGGTTGAGATGTTACTTTCTTGACAAGCTTTCCTTCGCGTCTGGCTTGTTTGGTTGGCCTTGCGGAGGGTGTGTGTGGAGAGCGCATCCCTCCATCCCTCCCTCCCTCCTCGACGCGCCTCTCTTCTCCCACAACCTTTCAATTATTTCTCCCCCCCACCCATCCCCACAATTAACATTCTCCTAACTTGACATGTCTTCCCCTCGTTTTGGCTCTGGCTATCCTCTCCTTCCCACCCGCCCCTTCCATCTCCCTATTAATTCCAGGCATTAATATTTGCGTTCACGCAAGGGCCGCCATTCACCCGTGAAACAGTTGGAACATTAGGTAGCTGTCAAGAGACCCAGGGATTACCCAGCATGCTTCCCCCCCACTCCCCCCCCCCCGTAAGTGACACCACCAAGGGCCGCTTCGGAGATGTTTATTTGGAGAGGGAGCTGAAAGGCGTGAAGGCTTGATCCCAGGGAACCTATCTCATTTAATTAAAATACTCTTTCATTATATTTCCGCCTTTCCCCTCCCTCCCTCCCTCCCTCCCCCCTCACCCAAAAAAAGAAGAGGGAAAGAAAGGCTCCTTTGGGTTGGGGGAGAGCGTTGTTTTGCAGGGAGCAGGCAGGGGTGAGGCCAGCCAAAGCTGCTGTGTGGTCGATGCTGTTTTTTGTGGGTGTGGGTGTTTCTCCCCTCCCGCATTATTTAGGAGGAGAAACATTGTGGGGATTACTTTGGCCCGTAGTTTGCATTTGGAGGTTGAGACTTGTGGCAGGGATACCTCTCATTTCACTTAAGCAAGCAAGCAAACGGATATGCACCAAGAAGGCAACAATGGATACACAGAGGAAAATAGGATAGAATGGAATGGAATGGAATAGGAATAGGAATAGGAATAGGAATAGGAATGGGAATGGGAATGGAAGATGTTCAGACTGGATTTGGCATTTTTATCTACTTACTAGGTGATAACCCAGCGTTGCCTGGGTATTTATTTATAGGGGGGAAATAATCCGGACCAAACGTAATTTCTAATGTTGGATTTTCCCTCTTACCAGAGGGAGCCCCCTTGTGGAGTACTATAAGCCATTACCATGGCAACTCCACTGTGCTGTACAGTAGAAGCCATTTTATGGCAGTACGGTAGAAGCCATTTTAAGGTACACACACCCCGAGGGCTGCTAGGGTGCCTTACCCCACAGTATTTTTTTTCCCAGAGAGTCAGTCATCTGTGTACCAAGTTTGGTTGAAATTGCTCCAGGCATTCCAGAGTTAGCTGATAATTTGGCGTTGTCCGGGGATTTATTTATAAGGGGGGGAGATGTCCAGACCAAACATAATTTCTAATGTTGGATTTTGCCCCTTACCAGAGGGAGCCCCCTTGTGAAGTATGTGAAGCTGTTACCTTGGCAACTCCACTGCACTGAGCCATTTTACAGCAGTACGGTAGAAGCCATTATAAGGCACAACAGACTGTATCTTAACAGAACACACACCGCGAGGGATTTTTAGGGGCGACTTACCCTCAAAGTATTTGTTTTCAGAGAATAAGTCATCTGTGTACCAAGTTTGGTTGAAATTGCTTGAGGCATTCCAGAGTTATGCTGGAATACACACACACACACACACACACACACACACCCTGCGTGCTTTCCAGGGATCCGGGATGATGTTGATGATATTCATGATTTAAATTTCTACACTGCCCAATTCTCCACAACTATGTTAACACAATCTTTATTATGCTTTGCTACTAAGGTACGAGCGATCCATATGTGAAGTTTAAGCTGAATGGGAAAACCCTGTATAAAAGCAAAGTGGTCTATAAAAACCTGAATCCAGTTTGGGATGAAACCGTTGTGCTTCCGATACAATCTTTGGACCAGCGGCTCTGGGTGAAGGTAAGTCGTCCATCCGAGCGCATCAAATGTCGCCGAATGTGACATTGTCCCCTTGCAAGCCGACGCGGTTGTGTTAACAAGAGGAGGGAGAGTTCCATGAGAATTCATCCATGCATTTTTAATTTTTGTTTGAGGAAAGGCTGCTACCTAAAGGAATCTTTCAGATGTAGGTAATTCCCTTCGGGGATGTTTACAACCAGATGGCCTGCTTGAAGTGCAAACTCTACAACTCCCTTCCCTTCCTTTTAAGGATGTCATCACAACTTTGCAAGCTCCCTCTTTCTGCCTCCCAAAGCAAAAGCCGTTTCGTGCAATTTCTCTCCATGCATAAAACCATGTTGAATTCCTTACCTATATTTCCCACCATTTCCTTACCTATGTTTTCTACGTGCTGAACCCCATATTGTCAGGTGCAAAAAGTCGGGAATCAGGAGAGAGTTCAAAAGTACTACAAACTTATTTCATATTATCTTTACACAAGAATCTGAGCTACTAATGGTCAAGGCTAGGGGTCTGTGGCTCTGGAGCCGTGTGTGGCTCTTTCATCCATCTGCTTTGGCTCCGAGGCTAGCAATTCCTCAAAATTCCATTTTATTGTTGTTGTTGTTAGTTGCAAAGTCATGTGCAACCCATCACAACCCCATGGACAATGCTCCTCCAGGCCTTCCTGTCCTCTACCATCATCTGGATTCCATCTAAGCTCAGGCTGACTGCTTCAGTGACTCCATCCAGCCACCTCCTTCTCTGCCGTCCCCTTCTTCTTTTGCCCTCCATCTTTCCCAGCATGAGGCTCTTCTCCAGGGAGTCCTTCTTCCTTCTCATTAGGTGGCCAAAGGATTTGAGTTTTCTCTTCAGGAACTGGCCTTCTAAAGAGTAGTCGGGGTTGATCTCCTCTGGGATTGACTGGTTGGATTGTCTTACAGTCCAAGGGACTCGCAGGAGTCTTCTCCAGCACCAGAGGTCAAAGGCCTCCATTCTTTGGTGCTCAGCCTTCCTTACGGTCCAACTTTCACAGCCATCCCTTGCAACTGGGAAAACCATCGCCTTGACTAGACACACTTTTGTTGGCAGAGTGAAGTCTTTGCTTTTTAGGATGCTGTCTAGATTTGCCTTCTATTGGCACGTCTGGGAAACCCCAAAATTGAAAGCCTAATCCACCCAAAAGAAAGTCAAAAACTTTCCCATCCCCTGAACCCACAAGTCCATCACATGGTCCAATCAATTCATTGTCCCAACTGGAGACAATCCCCACTCCAGGTACAGGCCGAACGTCCTTGACTCCCAGAGAAAATAATGTTGTTATGTTATGATCTCCACCAACTCCTTGCAATCCCCGCTCCCATTTTCTCAAAGTAGTGAATGTGGCAGTTCTGAAGCTCCAAGGAAAATGTGGCTTCCGGGGCTGACAGTAACTTTGAAGGTTCATGAAATGAACTGTTGTAAATCAAGGATTTCCTGTATTTGCTTGGGAGAAAAAAAAAGAAAGTCCAGAATTGACACCCACTTTCTTAAACCCCATCGATGCTTTGCTTTGCCCTGTCCTTGGTGGGACACCTCTGTAGAGTAGGGTGATCTTGTCATCTTAAAACCGCAAACCTTGAGAAACAGATGTTCCATAACCTTGAGACAGTCTCATCAACATCTGGTATAAACAATCCTCCTCATCCTTGGTGGTTTTTGGCAAAACCAGGTGGAAGCGTTCCAAACATAAGATAAGATAGACCGGTCCTTGGTAAATTCCAATAGGATGAAATATGGGAAACAGATGTCCATAAAAGTGGTTCAAAGGCTATCTCATATCTCCAATGAAGACTCAACCGAGTGGGTGGTGGCTTTGAAGAGGACCATCTACCACGAACTCTTTGAGGTTCCCTGACTGACTGACTGACTGACTGGGTTCACAACCTTCCTATCCTTTCCATGTAGCATTCTTGTATCCTTGAGTATTCATGTTATGTTCTTTTCTTATGGTGTCTTGGATTTATTCATGGATTTATACTGCCTTCAATAGCAAGAGCAAGAGCACTTAGACTTATATGCTGCTTCACAATGCCTTTGCAGCCTTCTCTAAGGTGAGTGGTGCAGTGGCCTAGAGGGGGAGCTCTCGCCCCTGGAGCCTGTGAGTTCGATCCTAGATAGAGGCAGTTATTTCTCTCTCTGGGCACAATGAGAATATGTCTGCTGAACAAAACTCCACATTGGCGACAGGAAGGGCATCTGGCCATTAAAACACTCTGCTAGCTCCATTCAGCTGCCTAAACTCCACACTGCAAGGGATTATGGGGTCGTTAAAGGGAGGTGATGATGATGATTCAGAAGACTTTCTGAGCCTAAGTCTGTTTTAGTTTGTTTGGGCCTGCCTGTCTGAAGGAGGCAAACATGATATTTTTAGGAGAACCATAAACACTTTTAAGTATCTCTCGTCCCAAAACATGGGCCTATTTAGTTTCCAGAAACTACAGTTTCTAAAAATCAATAATTGGTAAATTGTGGTGGCTCACTGGTAACTTGTACAAACCCCTCTGGGTTTGCAACAGATACATAGGTGGCTCTTGGAAAGGAGGAAGAAAAATATAAGACGTTGGTTTGTGGAAACGTGGTGTCTATTTTTGGGAACAGTTCAATCAGAGATAGCAACACAACAGCAAAAAAAAGAAAAAGAAAAAGAAAGCCAGGATTGCAGAGACGGAAACCTTATTCTGGTTTGTTGTATCGGTCCATCATAGAAAGTGTCCTCACATATTGTATCACAGTGTGGTATGCTGGTTTAACAATTGCAGAGAGGAAGGCCCTACAGAGAGTGATCAATTCGGCACAAGAAACCATCGGTTGCCCTCTGACATCACTGGATAACATCGCCAGATCTCGCTGCTTTAGCAGAGCAAGGAAGATTCTCAGAGATGATCCACACCCTGGTTGGGATCTCTTTGCCCTTCTACCATCAGGCAGGAGATATCAAAGTATAGCCAGCCGAACGAACAGGTTTAAAGATAGCTTCTATCCTTGGGCTGTGAGACTTTTAAATTAAACCGCAATCACTCCATGCACAGGCTAGTTTTTTTTCTTTTTTCTTTTCTCTCTTTTTTGTTTCTGTTATAATTTTGCACCAGTGAAGTTAAAACCAATTTCATTGTAATTTTAGTACAATGACAATAAAGATGATGATGAGAATGATTATTATTATTATTGTAGTCATGATTGCTTCAGTTTCATTGGTTGACACTGAACTGATAATAAGACCAACCTGAAATTATTTTCAGATAGTCAGATCTGTATTTCTCTCCCCCTGACCCCCTTCCTCTTCCTCTTCCTCTTCTCAGGTTTATGATAGAGACTTGACTTCTTCGGATTTTATGGGTTCCGCAGTCCTAATGCTTCACAAACTGGAACTGAACAGGTAATCCAACACTTATATTTTTTCTTTCCAAATGCAGTTATCCATTACAGAGCACTTAAGGGGCTCGGTTCTGCTGCATTCTATATGGCTCGGTGAATAGTTGAGCCTTTTTCATTGTTTTGCTCTTAAATTAAATATAAGCCTTTTTTGTCCCAAAGGTGTTTTTTTCAAGAGGCAACTGGACTTTCTAGTTTTGTTTTTTGGAAGTCGTTTCACTTCTCATCCAAGCAGCTTCTTGAGGAAGAGGTTTTCTTGGATGAGAAGCGACACGCCTTCAGAGGAAAATCAGAAAGTCCTGTTGCCTCTTGAAAGAAGCACCTTTGGGACAACCATGGCCTTGAATGACACGTCTACAGACTGCTTTTGGTTGTGTGTAATTTCCATTTCTCTCCCCCTCATCCAGGACTACTGAGATGATCCTTAAATTGGAAGACCCAAACAGCTTGGAGGATGATATGGGTGTGATTGTGCTGAATTTAAGACTGGTTGTGAAGTCGGGTGATATTAAAAGAAATGTAAGTAAGACCATCAGAACTATCCTGGTTTTCCGTGTAGGAAGGAAGAGATGCACACAGGGCTGACATCTGTGGTCGTGTGTTGTGGTGCCAGGCAAATTCATACTACAGTGGTACCTCAGTACTCCTCGTTAATTGGTTCTGGGAGGCACGATGAGTACCAAAAACCATGAGTACCAAACACATTTTCCTCATAAGGAATAATATTGTGAGTCACAAGGTAGCTGACACCGACAAGCTCTTGCGTGTGTGTTGACTACCAAACAAATGATGAGTCCCACATCAAAATGCGTTGAGTACCAACTTAGTGGAGTTTCAAAGCAATGGAGCACCAACTATTACTGTACTACTTTTGGGATCCAGTAAGGAAAAGTCACTGCTTGTGACTGCCTTCCTAGTGGCTTCACAAACACATCTTGGCAACAGCATCAAAACGGCATAATTTTAACTTCCCTGCATATCCTAGAGAGATGTAGATATACGAGATTTGCTGGAGCTCTCTCATCCAAGTGCCAACTAAATCGGATGCCACTTAACCTCCAAGGTAAAGGTAAACGTTCCCCTCGCACATATGTGCTAGCCATTCCTGACTCTAGGGGGCGCTGCTCGTCTCAGTTTCAAAGCCGAAGAGCCAGCGCTGTCCGAAGACGTCTCCGTGGTCATGTGGCCGGCATGACTCAATGCCGAAGGTGCACGGAACGCTGTTCCCTTCCCACCAGAGGTGGCTCCTATTTGTCTACTTGCATTTCTGATGTGATTTTGAACTGCAAGGTTGGCAGAAGCTGGGATAAGTAACGGGAGCTCACTCCATTACGCAGTGCTAAGGATTCAACCTGCCAAACTGCCAACCTTCTGATTGGCAAGCTCAGCATCTTAGCCACTGAGTCCCTGCGTTCCCACTGCTCAACTTCAAATGCCAGATAAAATCCATCACTTCATCCTGCTAGGGAGAGAGTTGATATCGCTGAACTGAAAGTGTGAATGAATAATAGAATTACAGCATTGGACGGTTTCCTGATCCAAAGGATGGGCTTTGGATGTTCAGGCGAAGAAGAGCCAGCCTCAGTATCTCTCTCTCTCTGCAGCCAGAATCTGCAGATGTTCGGTGTTTGTAATATTTCCTAAGCCGTCGTCTTTTTTTCCCAAGCTCTGAGAAAGCCATTATAGTTGGAATTCAGACTGTTGGGAACCGAACATCACACACGGGTTGCTCTGTTGGAGGATACGGGGAGCCATTTTTAATATTTACTTACCACTATAATGTTCCGGGCTCCCTGAGTAGCCATTTTGAAGGTTCTTACGTTCCCAAAACAGTGTGGAAACAGATGCTGGAGAGAGGTAGTAAAAAGGATTGGTGAGAATGACCGATTCTTCAGTGACACATCTGCACTGAATTGTAGTCCTATCATTTATGGAGGAGGTAGCTCAGTCAGGTTCCAACCATTGCAGCTGTTCTGACCGAGGCTTCCTCAAACCACGAAGCCGACTCCTGGTCCTGACAACAAACTCCTTTTATTAATTGACTGTGAATTCGGCTCATTCACATCGAGCAAAGACTTTCAAGGGAGGATTTACGGTCACAGACCTTCTCTGGCTTGGAGAGCTGCCAGGCCGAGATCTGCAAAACTTAGCAAGGAGTTTCAGAGAGTCACAAACCAATGAAGTGAACTAATGGCCTCCTGCAAACTCCACTCCCCTTTTACTCCTCTTTTATTTCCTCTGGGAGGGGCCACTCATCGCCCACCTGTGGCCTTCCTCCCAAGTCGACCCCTGTTCTTTAGCTGTTCCCTTCGCCTGGCAACTCTGCGCATGCGCACACTGGGAACAGGCTCCAGCTGTTTCCCATATATATTCTTGAAATATGCGCAACCGTGGAACAATTTTTGAAGTGGGACTTGATTGTCAAAGAATAAAGTAGATTTTTTTAGTTCATATGATTACTAACCATCCCCACCTCTCTCTTTCTCTCCCCCTCTTTGTCTCCTTCTGTCTCTCCCCCTCCCTCCCTCCCTCTCCCCCCTCTCCCTCTCTCTCTCCCTCTCTCTCCCTCTCCATCTTTCCCTCTCTCTCCCTCCCTCTCTCTCTTTCCCTCTCTCCCTCTCTCTCCCCCTCTCCCTCTCGCTCCCCCTTCTCTCCCTCTCTCTTCCTCTCTCCCTCTCCCTCCCCCTTCTCTCCCTCTCTCCATCGCCCTCCCCCCCTCTCTCTCCATCTCCCTCCCTCCCTCTCTCCCTCTCTCCCTCTCCCTCTCGCTCCCCCCCCTCTCCCTCTCTCTCCCTCTCTCCCTCTCTCTTCCTCTCTCCCTCTCCCTCTCGCTCCCCCCTCTCTCCCTCTCTCTCCCTCTCTCCCTCTCTCCATCTCCCTCCCTCCCTCTCTCCCTCTCTCCCTCTCTCTTCCTCTCTCCCTCTTCCTCTCACTCCCCTCTCTCTCCCTCTCGCTCCCCCCTCTCTCCCTCTCTCCCTCTCCCTCCCCCTTCTCTCTCTCATTTTTGTTTTGCGGATCTTCTCTTGGATGCCCCATGTGGCACTTCTGGGTTGTGTGCGCACGCAGCGATGGCCAAACCGAAGGAGATGCTCTGTACCCAAGGTAACACATTCTTTGTCCCCATAGTTGTGTTATTGTGGGTTTGGTTCCCCCCCCCCTTTCTTTCCTTCAGCTGGAAAAAAAGCCAGCCAGCTGCCTGACGTAATGAAAAGCAGAGTTGGGTACGTTGAATGCAGATGGAGGTCCATTGCGCTTGAGCGTCTTCTTTCCAGAAGCTTCCTTTCAGCATCAAACGTTGTCAGCACTGCCAAGCGAGGCTCTCCCGTCAGCCCTTCCCTAGCAAGAATCCGGTGTCTTGTGTGTTCTAAATTGGAAGCAGCCCTACCGAAATCTGTCAGTACGTCTGGCAGATTCGGGGGCAGGAGAACATATGTTGCAATATCAGCCTTATATTTCTATCCTTTTTTAAAAAAAAAGGATTACGGTCTATCAATAATACGTCACATGTATTAATGCTCCGGGAAAGATTTAGCGCAGATCAAATCCACCCAGAATCGAGAAGGAGATTCCTGGAATTTAAAACTAGTGGAATAGAAGGGTGTTTTGTTTTGGTTTTCATTTAAAGGTTGTCTCTCGCTTTCTGTTCTTCTGTAGCTTCTCTCGGAAGCTTCCGTGGGGGCAAAGAGGATGCCACTGGGAGGGTTTGCCAGGTGAAAGAGAATTGGTCCTTTCAAAAGTGACCATCAAAGCGACATGTTTAATGTTGCAGGAGGTGAAAATGTGGGTTTCGTTGTGTTAACAGAGCTTCATCAATAATTATGCAGTTAATTAAATCAATCTTAGGTTTTTCTATTTTTAGTTTGGACTCAAAAATTGGTCTTGTTTTGTTTTGCTTTGATTGATATGATCTTTCCTTCCTTCCTTCCTTCCTTCCTTCCTTCCTTCCTTCCTTCCTTCCTTCCTTCCTTCCTTCCTTCCTTCCCTCCCTCCCTCCCTCCCTCCCTCCTTCCTTCCTTCCTTCAACCTACCTTCCTTCTTCCTTATTTCCTCCTTCTTTTTTCCTTCCTTCCTTCCTTCCTTCCTTCCTTCCTTCCTTCCTTCCTTCCTTCCTTCCTTCCTTCCTTCCTTCCTTGAGATTTTGCAGTATCCTTCCCCTGCTAGGCCCACCAAGCCACGCCCACAGAACCGGTAGTAAAAAACTTTGAATTTAACCACTGGTTTTAATCCTCTCTGGAATGGATGACCAAATCTGCATTTCTAAAAGTTGGCCCCTTAGTTTCTACTTGGGGCAGAGAGCCGAGGCTCAGAGTTTCTGTCTCCCTTAAGATTTCTATTTTTTCTTTTAGGAGAAATATAACATTCTGCCTTTTTAATATTTCTCAAAATATTTCATTTTCCTAGGAGAGTGATGGGTACTAACTTTATACCCTAGGTTCTCACAGTTTGGGAAGTCCTTTTAGTCATTCTTACAAAACAGAAAGGAAGAATTTCTGTTTGTTGCTGTTAGTCGCAAAGTCGTGTCCAACCCATCGTGGCCCCATGGACAACCTTCCTCCAGGCCTTCCTGTCCTCTACCATCCTCTGGAATCCATTTAAGCTCACGCCGGCTGCTTCAGTGACTCCATCCAGCCACCTCCTTCTCTGTCGTCCCTTTCTTCTTGTGGCCTCCATCATTCCCAGCATGAGGCTCTTCTCCAGGGAGTCCTTCTTCCTTCTTATTAGGTGGCCAAAGTCTTTGAGTTTCCTCTTCAGGATCTGGCCTTCTAAAGAGCAGTCAGGGTTGATCTCCTCTAGGACTGACCGGTTGGATGGCCTTGCAGTCCAAGGGACTCTCAGGAGTCTTCTCCAGCACCAGAGTTCAAAGGCCTCCATTCTTTGGTGCTCAGCCTTCCTTACGGTCCAACCTTCACAGCCATCCATTGCTACTGGGAAGACCAGAGCCTTGATTATACACACTTTTGTTGTCAGGGTGATGTCTCTGCTTTTTAGGATGCTGTCTAGCTTTCCTCCCCAGGAGCAAGCGTCTTTTAATTTCTTGGCTGCAGTCCCCATCTGAGATGATCTTGGAGCCCAGGAAAATAAAATCCGTCAGTACCTACAAGGAAAGATGAGAGAAGGAGAAATCCTGTACAGGCTTTTGTCATTGTGTATTGATGCCACTAGAGGGCAGTCAGGTCTCAGCACATGGTGACCCTGCTACCATTGGATATATATATATATATATAAAGAAGGATTTTTTTTAAGGGTCTGTGGCATCTCAGAGCCACTAAACAATTTCCCAGCAAGCCTACAGTACTCGGGCTACTCTTGACAAAGCAGTATTTCCTTCTTTATTGATTCTTCTGCCACAGTAAAAGGACGGCGTTGTACATCAATAACTATCTTTAGTTAGGAAACACCGAGCTGGGGAAACATTGCTGCCACTTGCTCCCTTTCTTCCTTTCTCCCATTTTTTTTCTTTTCTTCTTTTTTTTTTCATAATGGATCATAAAGTCAACAAAGGAAAAATAAAAGAGAGCTGGGAGCATCCCAGTGTTTGGGGGAGAAGTTGAGAGGCTATTGGAAGAAGCAATGAACTTTGCAAATCTTTCCTTCGTTGAGCATTGTCTTCACGGGCTAGACTACAAGGTCCATCAGCCTCAGCCAGTCTGCACATTTCCCTGCGTATGGTTGGAGTTTAGGTATTGGCTCCATGGTCAGGCACTGCAAAAAAATTTTTCTCTCCCGTGCATGTAGCATTTTTTTCAAAACCTCGCAAGCAAAAGTATTTTTTTGCATCGTGGACCTAGGTTATAAGTTCATTGGTTATTTTAAGCAACCGAATTATATCATTTTGACAGCGCCGATTGCTTGTAGATCCAAGTGATACGTAAATATCTCCAGCAATATTAATCATAAGCTCTATAAGTCGTAAAATAAGAGGATGATTTTAACTGGCCTTGGATTGTCCAGCCAGGAGACCTTCGATCTTCTCCCCATGGGAATTGTTTGTTAGGAAAACCTCCGTTGGTGTTCCTCAAGACTTCCTGTTCCATTTTAATTCTTTTTAAAAAGATTTTCTCAATGCAACTTTTAACTTTTCATCTGTTTTAATTGGCTGGAAAGTTTTTTTAAAGCAAATGTCTTTAAAATGACATAACGGAGTAACAGATTTGGAAGGGACCTTGAAGGTCTTGTAGTCCACCCCCCTGTTCAAGCAACTACCCTCAGTTTCAGGTAAATGGTTGTCCAATCTCTTTTCAGGTAAATGGTTGTCCAATCTCTCAATCATGGAGCACCCACAATTTCTGGAGGCAACTTCTGTTCCACTGATTAATTGTTCTCACTGTTAGGAAATTTCTTATTAGTTCTAGGATGCTTCTCTCCTTGATTAGTTTCCACCCATTGGTTCTTGTCCTGCCCTCAGGTGCTTTGGAGAATAGTTTGACTCCCTCTTCTTTGGGGCAGCCCCTGAGATATTGGAAGACTGCTGTCATGTCATCCCTACTCCTTCTTTTCATTAAAGTAGACCTACCCAGTTCCTGCAACCGTTCCTCATATGTTTTAGCCTCCAGTCCCCTAATCATCTTTGTTGCTCTTCTCTGTACTCTTTCCAGAGACTCCATGTCTTTTCTACATCTTGGTGACCAAAACTGGATGCAGATTCACGTGATCTTGATTCTCTCCCTCAACTATCCAGGATCCCACCAAGTCTAGAAAGAATAAGACTAGAATAGAATGGATACAATACAATACAATACAATAGCAGAGTTGGAAGGGACCTTGTAGGTCTTCTAGTCCAACCCCCTGCGTGGGTAGGAACCTTATACCATTTCAGACAAATGGCTATCTAACATCTTTTTAAAGACTTCCAGGGTTGGGGCATTCACAACTTCTGGAGGCAAGCTGTTCCAGAGGTTAATTGTTCTAACTGTCAGGAAATTTCTCCTTAGTTCTAAGTTGCTTCTCTCCTTGATTAGTTTCCACCCATTGCTTCTTGTCCTGCCCCCAGGTGCCTTGGAGAATAGTTTGACTCCCTCTTCTTTGTGGCACCCTCTGAGATATCGGAACACTGCTATCATGTCTCCCCTGGTCCGTCTCTTCATCAAACTAGACATACCCAGCTCCTGCAACCGTTCTTCATATGTTTTAGCCTCCAATCCCCTAATCATCTTGGTTGCTCTTCTCTGCACTCTTTCTAGAGTCTCAACGTCTTTTCTACATCGTGGCGACCAAAACTGTATGCAGTATTCCAAGTGTGGCCTTACCAAGGCACTATACAGTGGCATTACTTCACGTGATCTAGATTCTATCCCTCTGTTTATGCAGCCTAGAACTGTGTTGGGAGGTGGAAGGGACCTTGGAGGTCTTCTAGTCCAACCCCTTGCTCAAGCAGGAGACCTTATACCATTTCAGATAAGTGGCTGTCTAGTCTCTTCTTAAAAACCTCCAGTGATGGAGCCTCCACGACCTCTGAAGGCAACTTCTGTTCCACGGGTTCATTGCCCTCACTGTTAGGAAGTTTCACTTTAGTTCCGGGTTGCTTCTCTTCTTGATTAGTTTCCATCCATTGTTTCTTGTCCTGCCTTCTGGTGTTTTGGAAAATAAGTTGACCCCACCCACCCTCTTCTTTGTGGCAGCCCGTTAGATATTGGAACACTGCTGTCGTTGATAGCGATATTGATTTTAGTATATAATTGTATTTAAATTATATACTAAATTTATTTAGTATATTTATTATTTATATTATTATTTAAATTCAATATTTTATTTATTTTACTTTATTTATCAAATTTATATTCCGCACCTATCTCTGGATTGGACTCAGGGCGGCGCGCAGGAACGGAATAAAATGTAAAAAACAATAAATACAGGATATTAAAAATAAATTAAATTAAATTGCACCTGTGCTAAAATTGTCAATTAAAACCCATTTCTAAAATAAGATTAAAATGTAGAGCTATGCCAGGCCCTTTTGATATCGAAACACTTCTTTGGAATTAAACCGGTCCAAAATTCATAAAGTTATAAGAAGCTGTGTTTACCCAGAATGTGGATTCTTCTGTTGCTTACTTTAAAAGTCTTGGGTTATACTCAGATTTTCTTTGGGTAAAATGCATAAAGATTACCCAGAAATAAATATGAAAAAAAAAAGTTAAACATGAAAAAGGGATTTTCTTTATTTATTTTATTCGTATTTGTATCCCGCGCCCATCTCCCACCAAGGGACTCGGGGTGGCGCACAGGAGATTTAAAAACATAGAAATACAAATATACAAAATATACCAAATACAAAACCTGTTTAAAACTATATTAATGGGGCCATTCAGCAACTATGTGTGCTTTGCATCCCGAGTCGACTCCTTGTCTTCTGTTGTTCACCTCTTTTAACTGCTCTGCACATACGTGCATCTGGAACAGGCCCCAGCTGTTCTTCCTCCCTATTTATCTCAGCCTCCAAAGGCAGCTGCCTATCCGGTGGCTGGAAATGTCAGACGGCCCTGGCTGCATTTCTGCAGAGCATCCATCCAGAATTGGCCCACGTTCCTCCCCAACCTCTTCATCATCCGAGTTTGGCAGGCCACAACAGGTTCAGCCTCTGTCTCTAGACCCATTCCTTTAACCCCCCCCAAACAGCCTTATTTTTTGTGTGACCTCACGAAAAATAAAAGTTGGTCTATGCCTGAAGTTTAGAATTTTGTCTGGAAGTGTGTCTACCCTTTTAGAGAATCATAATTGTAAACACTTAATATAGGATTGTCTTGAGAGGTTTAAGAGAACATGTCAGGGTTCCAAAGAACACCCAAGAGCAAATCAGAGTCCAAGGCAAAAGATTCCTCAAAGTTCCAATTTATGAAGAGAGCCATGTTGGCACATCCTGGAAAACCCGAATCTGAAAGCTCCCCGGTTTTCCCACCCAGTTGAAAGTTCAAGATCTTGCCCCCACACCCACAAGTCCATCCCATGGTCCAATCTCCCACTGCCATGCTGGTAGCTTCCACCCATCCAGATCTGGTCATGTGCACAGGTGCAAAGACAAAGGATGACCTTGGCTTTCTCGAAAGAATGTTGTTATGGCTACATCTCATCCATTCCGTACAATCCCCCCTCCCATTTTCCCACAATAGAAAATGCATAGTAGAATAATAGAATAATAGAACGTGTGGCAGCCCAAAGATCCAAAAGAAAAGGTGATTTGCAGGCCTGACAGAACACGAATTTGCATCCAAACCTGATAACCTTCCTTCCCATGGCAATCTTCATCTTTCCATGCTCTGGATATCCTCCCAAACCATCAAACATGTGCACCAGCTAAAAAAAAAGGGGGATTCCCTATTCAAGCAGCAGTTTTTCTTATTTGAATCTATTAATGCTCAGGAACTGTTTGTTTTTGTTATTGTTCATCTGTTAAGCAATCAGTTATTACTGTTGGGATTATTAATTTATTTTGCACTGCCTCTTCCTCAAATCAAGTGACTCCTGGCAGCACACCGCCATTGAATAAGGACTTAGTTTCTCTTCATTGCCCAAGTGACGATAATGGGTAAACATTTAATTAATTTTCAGTTTTCTCCATTCCCCCTGTGAGGCTTAGCAGTGTTTTGACTGCGGGTGAGACTGTAATAAGTGGAATAAGACCGTTTTGAAATCCGTGGAAGATGGAAGGTAAAGAAAGTAGAAGCAGATTTGCTGCTTTCTGGGCCAGTGGTTTTCTTGGGAGATTTTGCATGCAAGAGGCAGTTGTCAACAGCCTCATTAGAGCCTCTAATCTCAGGTTGGCTTTGCGTAAAGGCTGGCAACCTTTGCAGCGTGGGGCACGCTTTGCACACTCAGTGGGCATCGCGTGGGCGAAGGGCTCTTGCTCTAGGGATGCGAACTCCCGGCCTTTTCTCCTGCCCGTGTTGTCACGTGTGCAGAAGCCAAACCAAATTGATTGCCACCTTGGTGTCCGAATAATTGGATAAATTGGCCGCCGAAACGAAGAGGAGTTGAAGCAAGGCCAAAGAAGGGAGCCCATCTCCCTCCCTCCCACATGCGTGCAAATTTTTTTTTTTTTTTGCATCCCGTCCCACCTCACTGGTTTCCTTATTTTTATTTTATTTGTCCATCTCCAAGAATTCCGCTTTGGGCTATTGTCCTGTTGAAGCATTTTAAACAACTATGGGATTCTACTGCATGAGTGTTCACCTGCCTCCTTTCATTTGTCTAATTTTCCCCCCCTCTTTCTATGGGGAAAAAAAAAACACTTCTCCGGAATGGTTATCCTGCCTAATGAGCAGAGCTAGGGGTGGCTGGGTGGGTGGGTAGGGGGACCGAGGGATCGGATAAGAGCCGCAAACCATTTTCCTTTCGAGTTGGGTTGCTGATTTGACCTCTTCGCGGGTCCTTTTGTGCCCCCTGTCACATCGTTGAAAGGACCGGCGTTTGAAAGACGCCGTCCTCTTGGTCGGGGCAGCTTCCCCCCCAAACCCCCCAGCGTCGTCTCAACCCATCAGAAGTTTTGCGTTGGAGGGTTTGGGAAACATCTAAGCAAAGCACAGCAGATCACCCAACTTTTGTTCCTGGCTATTTGCAAGTTCCGTTAGGACCCGCTAAAAAAAAAGGCGCGACCTTCTTCCAAAATTTAAACGCTTTTGTTTGTTCAAGATGCACCGCTTTCCTATAAATGAGGGTAATATATAAGGGCTTGGTCAACAGATTAGCTTGGATACTCCAGCATGGCTTCCCCCTCGCTTGTCAGCAGGTCACAAAAGGTGATCCCATGACCCCAGGACACTGCAACTGTCATAAAAACGAGCCAGTTTCCAAGTGTCTGGATTTTGAATACATGACCATGGGGATGCGATAAACGGAGGGATAGAATCAAGATCATGTGAAGTTTTAATACCACTTTATAAGGCCTTGGGAAGGCCACACTTGGAATACGGCATTCAGTTTTGGTTGCCACGATGTAGAAAAGACGTGGAGACTCTGGAAAGAGTGCAGAGAAGAGCAACAAAGAGGATTAAGGGATAGAGACTAAAACATATGAAGAACGGTTGCAGGAGCTGGGTATGTCTAGTTTGATGAAGAGAAGGACCAGGGGAGACATGATAGCAGTGTTCCGATATCTCAGGGGCTGCCCCAAAGAAGAGGGAGTCAAGCTATTCACCAAGGCACCTGAGGGCAGGACAAGAAGCAACGGATGGAAACTAATCAAGGAGAGAAGCAACTTAGAACTGAGGAGAAATTTCCTGATAGAACAATTAATCAATGGAACAACTTGTCTCCAGAAGTTGTGAATGTTCCAACACTGGAAGTTTGTCTGAAATGGTATAGAGTTTCCTGTCTAGGCAGGGGGTTGGACTAGAAGACCTCCAAAGTCCCTTCCAGCTTTCTGTTCTGTTCCATTCCATTCCCTATTCCTATTCCATATTTTATCTTCTGTCCTGTCCTATTCTATTCTTATTCCCATTTGATTCCATACAGTCAATTATATTATTCAATTATTATTCCATTCCATTCCATTTCCTATTCCTATTCCATATTTTCTATTCTGTTCTGTTCTTATTCCCATTCCATTCATCCAATTATATTATTCAATTATTATTCCATTCCATTTCAATTCCTATTCCATATTTTCTGTTCTGTTCTGTTCTGTTCTATTCTTATTCCCATTCCATTCCATTCATCCAATAATATTATTCAATTATTATTCCATTCCATTTCAATTCCTATTCCATATTTTCTGTTCTGTTCTGTTCTTATTCCCATTCCATTCCAGACTTTCAATTATAATATTCCATTCCATTCTTGCATATGGGATGGGAAGATTCAGTTTTGCTGTAGCAGCTTGTTTCCGGATGGAATCCGAGGCCCTTTCCAAAACCTGCCTGCTCGGCCACGAGTTTCCCTTCGCTTCCTAAATAAAAGGCAGTCCTCTAAGGATGCATCTTTTGGAGCCTACTTTCTGGCCAGCGATGCTGCTTTTGATTCAAAACCCCAAATATTTTCTTTCTTCCCTTCCCTGCGCCCTTCTATTTTTCCCCTCCCCTCTCCTTTCCTCCCCACGCGGAGTGTTTCATTCCTGTAACACATCGAATCTCTCAAGAAAATGAAAGGAAAAAGAAAAGAAAGCAATCCCAGAGTGTGGGGTATCTATTAGGCCTTTCTGGGAAGTCTCTTTAGAAAAAAAACACTCCTTTCCTCCCCGCCACCCCTGCAGAATAAGGAGGGGAGGGGGGGAAGCCTAGGGAGGCCTACTCTGTGTGTGTGTGTGTGTGTGTGTGTGTGTGTGTGTGTGTGTGTTTCCAAAAGCTGTAGGAGCAATGGCTTTGGATGGGAAGGCAGCCAGTGCGCCATCCAACCCGGCTGCCTTATGCGCGGAAATGTTCAAAGTGCAGCGGTGATAGATAAAACCCTTTGATGGGGGGGGGGGAGTGGATGTTTCCCAGGGACATTGCAAGCCATAATCCAGATGTTCTCCTCTAATGCAACGAGTGTCCATGGAAAGAACGAGCAGCTCCTCGCCAAATGGAGCCGGCTGTAGACTTTGGCCCTTTCCCTCCCCTGCTGTCTGGCCATATGGAAGCAATCTCCCGGTCCTTTTTAATGGCCAGCCTTTAGATTCCCGGGGTTTGGGGGGGGGTTCCTCCCAGGGACCCTTCCAGAGCTTTGAGCTGGCCTGGCTTTTTATGGAGGAGCGAGGAAGCCGAGCGCTTTCCAAGACAAACAGTTTTCCATTTGGAAAAAGTGTGTGTGTGTGTGTGTGTGTGTGTGTGTGTGTGTGTGGAAATAGGGAGCCACACAATTAGTATTTAGTGTGGAAGGGGCAGCTTTTCCGTTAGGCAATTGGCTGACTGCAGCTTTGATATTTGGGTGACATTTCTCTCCCTCTCCTCTCTCTCTCTCTCTCTCTCTCTCTCTCTCTCTCTCTCTCTCTCTCTCTCTCTCTCTCTCTCTCTCTCTCTCTCTCTCTCTCTCTCTCTCTCTCTCTCTCTCTCTCTCCTTTTTTCCTTCCTGTTAAGGATATCTCTGTTAGGAGATCGAAAGTGTGTGCAGCGGAATGTAGCAAGAGATATGTTGCTAGGTATCCAGACTATCAGTCACAGACACTGATGGTAAAACAAGTAGGCTTTTACTTGCGTTGGAAAAATAAAGTAAGAGGCACTTCTTCACAAACAAGTGATAAGTAGTCCTGAATGACATACACAGTCTATTACTCAAACATTGGCTTACAGTTGCCCAACTCACGATTCTCTTCACTGATCAATAACCAACATACAGAGCAGCCATCATCCAAGGATCCGCATCTAACAGTGATCCTGGCTCCCTCTTATGGCTGATTGTGGAAACAGCAGCAAATCACATCTCACTGTAGCAGTTAAAGTTACAGATACTATATTCCAATCATGGTTTATATATATTGCCAACCCAACCTAGGATTACATTCCTAACACTTCCCTCTCTCCCACCTTTCTTTTTTTCTTTCTTTCCTTTTCCTCTCTCTGTCTCTCTCTGTGTCTCTGTCTCTTTCTTTCTTTCTTTCTTTCTTTCTTTCTTTCTTTCTTTCTTTCTTTCTTTCTTTCTTTCTTTCTTTCTTTCTTTCTTTCTTTCTTCTCCCCCTCCCACCTCAAAGGATGGTTGAAAGGAAAAATGGGAGGGGAGGAAATAATTTTCTGCTGTGAGAAAAAGGTATGTCAGAGCACTGAAGTACAAGTAGCCCTCGACTTACAACAATTCGTTCACCTTTGGTGACTGTTCCAAATCACAGAGCCACTGAAAAAAGCAGGAGATGGAGAGAGAGAGGGACAGAGATGAAGGGAGGGAGGGAGAGGGAGAGAGATGGAGGGATGGAGAGAGAGGGAGGGTAGGGAGAAGGAGAGAGCAGGAGAGGGAGGGAGGGAGGGAGAGAGGGGGTGAGATAGGGTGAGAATAGGGAGGGAGAGGGAGAGAAACGGAGAGGGAGAGAAAGGGAGAGAGAGATGAAGTGAGGAGGGAGGGAGAGAGGGGGAGGAAGAGGGAGAGAATCAGAGGGAGAGAGGGAGAGAGTTGTTTGGTCCTCTCTCTTAGTCCTTTCCCAGGTGGACTATTGCAATATGCTCTCCAAGGGACTGCCCTTGAAGATCATGTGGAAACTGCAACCGATTAGAATGCAGTGTCTCAAGCAAGGGTCAGGGTCACATCACATCGACATGAGCAGCTGCTGTTGGTTGCCAACTGGCTTCTAGGTGCAATTCAAGGCACTGCCTGTCACCTTTAAGCCTTTCATCTTTTGGGGATCTCAGGGACCACTTTCCCCCAGGAACATCTGTCTGCCCAGCAAGTTTCCTTCGATTGGCCACATGTGCACCTTCTCAGTTCCTCGGAAATTGTGCTCTCTCCCACCCCCACCCCCCATGTGTGATCAGACTTTTCCCTCTCCTGCCTTTTAGGAAATTGGTGATAACTTGATCGTTCCATCCAATCCGGGTGATTGCTTTGCTGTCACTTCCTCTTGGGTCACGCGATTTAGTCTTTTATTGTTATGGTTAATGCCTCCATCCAGGATTCCCAGTTCCGTAACAACATTGTGTAGTAGTAGTTGTTGCTTTTTTTGTTTTTTACACTGACTATATGGCTTAAAACCAATTATACACCGGAGGCTTGTTGGGTATTCAGTCTTGGTAGATTGGAGTGGCCTACCAGCTCTGTAAATAAATAAATGGACCGGCCTCTATTTGCAGCTATTCCTCCGAGTAATTCTCCTGTTAATAAGAAGGGTTTTAATCTCAGAGCAGCGATGAGCGGAATTGCAGGGCAGGAGAAGCTGCGGCGAAAAGGAGCTTGAAGTGGGAGAGTTGGCAAACAATTCTACTAAGGTGGGGGGAATAGGTAGTAGAAGTAGCTAATGTGACTTTATAAAAAGCTTAGTGAAGATCAGAAAACAAGGAAGGATGCTTTAGAAGGGAGGGGTTGCTAAGTAACTGAGCAAGCAACTCCCTTCTGGACCAAACAGAGTGCAAAAAGGCTAAGAGAATTTGTATTGTATTGTATTGTATTGTATTGTATTGTATTGTATTGTATTGTATTGCATTGCATTGCATTGCATTGCATTGCATTATTTTATTTTATTTTTTATTTTATTTTATTTTATATTTTATTTTATTTTATTTTATTTTATTTTATATTTTATTTTATTTTATATTTTATTTTATGTTTTTATTTTACTTTACTTTATTATTATTTTATTTTATTTTATTTATTTTATTTTATTTTATTTTATTTTATTTTATTTTATTTTATTTTATTTTATTTTATTTTATTTTATTTTATTTTATTTTATTTTATTTTATTATTTTATTTTATTTTATTTTATTTTATTTTATTTTATTATTTTATTTTATTTTGTTAAGCATGTATTAGATAAGGGGTAGTCAACCTTTTTATACCTACCGCCCACTTTTGTATCTCTGTTAGTAGTAAAATTTTCTAACCGCCCACCGGTTCCACAGAAATGGTGATTTATAAAGTAGGGAAGTCAATTAAATTAAACAAAAGGAAAGTGCTTCAGTATCGGACAAAACCCCTACCGCCCACCATGAAAGCTGGAACGCCCACTAGGGGGCGGTAGGGACCAGGTTGACTCCCACTGTATTAGATAATAGATATTATAAACATGATTATGAATACATGAAATGAATATGAATAAAAGGGGACATTAGGACAGGGACGGTAGGCATATTGGTGCACTTATGCAGGCCCCTTAGAGACCTCTTAGGAATGGGGGGAGGTCAACAAGTAGACAGTCTAAGGTTAAAGTTTTGGGAGTTTGGGGAAGAAGCCACAGAGTCATGTAGAGCATTAAAGGCATTGACCACTCTGTTGCTGAAGTCGTGTTTTCTGCAATTGAGATTGGGGCGGTTTACCTTGAGTTTGTATTTATTGTGAGCTCGTGTATTGTTGTGGTTGAAGTTGAAGTAGTCATTGACAGGTAGGACATTGTAGCAGACAATTTTATGTGCTACGCTCAGGTCAGACCGAAGATGGCATAGTTCTAAGTTGTCTAAGCCCAACATTTCAAGTTTGGTGGCATAAGGCAGGGGTCCCCAACTTTTGCAAGTTTAAGTCTGAAGGACTTCAGCTCCCATATTTCTCCAGCCAGCTTTGCTGGCTGGAGAAGTCTGGGAGCTGAAGTCCTTCAGGCTTAAAGTTGCAAAGGTTGGGGACCCCTGGTCTAAGGGATAACAGAATAATATAATAACAGACTTGGGAAAGACCTTGGAGGTCTTCTAGTCCAACCCCCACTCAGACTTAAAGTTGCAAAGGTTGGGGACCCCTGGCATAAGGTATTCCGTTGCGAGCAGAGGAGTGGAGGACTCTTCTCATGAAATATTTCTGGACTTGTGCAATTGTATTAATGTCTGATATGCAGTGCGGGTTCCAGACAGATGAGCTGCATTCAAGAATTGGTCTAGCAAATGTTTTGTATGCTCTGGTTATCAGTACAATATTACCAGAGAAGAAGCTGCACAAGATTAGGTTAACAGCTCCTAATGCCTTTCGGCAACGCTGTTACAGTGGGCTCCAACACTTAGCTCATTAAAGATGAGTACTCCAAGGTCCTTGATAGAGTGAGGGTCATCTACAAGATCATGTCCAACCAGATTGTATTTTGTGTTCTGATTATTTTTTTGTAAGACAGAGCATGTGTTGGAATTCCTGTAAGCCTAGCACTCAAACATATCTGCCACCACAGGCCCGTAGAGATAAACAACGTCTACATACCGTTCAAAATAGACAATCGAAAATCCTTCAAAAGTCAGCTTTGAGTTGTTGGAAAGATGTTGTGGAACGCTTAAGCCATTCAGGACACTTTTAAAAGAAAATCTATACGTTTACGTAATCAATGTATGTAGTCACCCATCTCACAATTGTGACCTGTAGCGTACATAGCATTAAAACCCAACCAACCAAGGGCAATAATAAGAATAATGACAGCTGAGGACAAATCAGGAAGCACAAACTCACAGTGATGGGCACAACTGACCTCTAAACCTCAGGCCTGAGGGAATGTCCAGGAGAACTGTCACATTTAGAGACAAAATAAATGCACCTTTTAATGTCCCCTCCCCTCATAAATACAAGAATAAACGCAGAAACTGGGTGGAAACAGTTTGTAGATGAGTAGTGCACGGATGAATAACACAGGGTACAAATAGAATAATTTGGTTCTTCCTCTTGGTGAGGTTATCCACTCCTTACTTCAATTTCAGTTGCCAAGATTCAACCTTTAGATTCAACCTTGGGCCTTTTTGACCGAATTAGAATAACAGAGTTGGAAGGGACCTTGGAGGTCTTCTAGTCCAACCCCCTGCTTAGGCAGGAAACCCTATTCCAGTGATGGAGAACCTTTTTGCTGTTGGGTGCCAAAAATGCGTGGGCACATGTGTGATGCAAAGTGCCCCCCATACTGGACTGCCCCCCTCATGTCCCTCCCCCTTACGTATGCCACACTGCTTGGTATTTCCTCTGGAGGGCCATTTTCGCCCAACCCAGGCTCCAGGAAAGCCTCCAGAGCATGGGGAGGATGAAAAATGGGCTTAAAGGGCCAACTAGAAATTTGGAAATGATCCATTTCCAGCTTCCAGAGGGCCTCAAGGGGGGGGGGGGCGTTTTTGCCCTCCCCAGGCTTCGGGAAATCTTTCCTGGAGCCCAAGGAGGGTGTAAACCAGTGGTAGTCAACCTGGTCCCTACCGCCCCCTAGTGGGCGTTCCAGCTTTCATGGTGGGCGGTAGGGGTTTTGTCCGATACTGAAGCACTTTCCTTTTGTTTAATTTAATTGACTTCCCTACTTTATAAATCACCGTTCCTGTGGAACCGGTGGGTGGTTGGAAAATTCTACTACTAACAACAGTGGGTGGTAGGTATAAAAATGGGTGGTAGGTATAAAAATTGTTAGGGGCAATGTGCTGACTCTGTAAACCGCTTAGAGAGGGCTGTAAAACACTGTGAAGGGGCATATAAGTCTTAAATGCTATTGCAATTGCAGATTAACTCTGCCCACTGCCAGGAGCTCGATCCTAACCGGCTCAAGGTTGACTCAGCCTTCCCTCCTTCGAAGGTGGGTAAAATGAAGACCCAGATTGTTGGGGGCAAGAGGCTGACTCTGTAAACCGCTTAGAGACAGCTGTAAAAGCACTATCCGTGGTGTAAACTGTCTCCACCAGCCCTCCGGAAGGCCAAAAATTAACTGGTAGGCATGTTCATGTGTGCCATAGGTTCGCCATCACAACACTATACCCTTCCAGACAAATGGTTATCCAATCTCTTCTTCAGTCTTCATGGACTTCATACTTTTAGCTTCCCAAATTGTAATTTTTCCCCTCCTTCCAATTTTAGGCAAGCTTCATGAGAACCAGCAGACTGGTAGACACGCTGCAAAAAAACCAGTTGTGGAATGGAACGGTGACTGCGGCTTTACTGGAAGGAAGGAATATTCCCATGGGGGGCATGACCCACATCTTCGTTTTGTTGAAAATGGGCCAGGAAAAATTCAAAAGCAAGGTAAGCACGATGGAGACATGTGTGCTGGTGTGATTTGAAATGTCCATCGTACCTGTCAGTCATACCTGAACTATAATTTAATATAGAGATTTGTATCATACAGCAATCTGGAGTCATTCTCTGTAGACCAGGGGTCCCCAACCTGTGGAGCATGGCTCACTACTGGACCATGGCCTATTGACCACCGGGCCATGTGAGTAGCTAGCCAGTGCACAAATATGTGCGCACATGCAGCCCCACTCGTGAGCATTGTGTGGGCACTTGCTGCCCATTTGCGCAGGCATCACCAGAAGTGTCGCAGGCACTCATGGCCCCTCTCAGGTGAGCGCTGGGTATTTGCACACGAGCACATTTGCACACGAGCACATGTTCCTACCCCTCCCACAAAACCTTTTCCCCTTCAACCTACTCTGGGCTTCAAACTCAGAAACATTGGATAACTCTGATGTAGCAATAGCAATAGCACTTAGACTTATATACCGCTTCACAGTGCTTTTACAGCTGTCTCTAAGCGGTTTACAGAGTCAGCCTCTTTGCCCCCAACAATCTGGGTCTTCATTTTACCCACCTTCGAAGGAGGGAAGGCTGAGTCAACCTTGAGCCGGTCAGGATCGAACTCCTGGCAGTGGGCAGAGTTAATCTGCAATTGCAATAGCACTTCAGACTTCACAGTGCTTTACATCCCTCTCTAAGCGGTTTACAGCGTCAGCACATTGCCCCTAACAATTTTGGGTCCTCATTTTACCCACCTTGGCAGGCTGAGTCAATCTTGAGCCTGGTGGGATTCGAACTGCCAAATTGCAGGCAGCCGGCAGCCAGCAGAAGTAGCCTACAGTACTGCACTCTAACCACTGCACCACCACAGCTCATAGACCAGAGTCTTTCTCTACCTCAGCTGAATCCCCTTCCAGATGAGTCCATTTCAATCCCCAGAATCCCCCATCCAGCATGGTTCCAGCTAAGAATTCTGGGTTTTGAAGTCCGGAGACTTGGAAAATACCAGCCTGCCCTCAATGCTGATATCAGAAAACAAGCGAAATCGAGAATTACCAACCCTCTTGTTTACTGACAAATTGGCTTTTCCCTATCCCCTCTCCGGCTTTCTAATCCAAACAGACAGTCCCCATTGGCTATATACCCCCATCAGGCTTCAAGCCCCCCACAAAAGCCTTTTTGTTTAATAGGGTAATTACATTAACCGTATTAAATACGTTTGGATTTAATGGAATGAAAACAAGCACAGCCTCTGCCCCAGCTCTTTCTCTCTCTCTCTGCCTTCGGAAGCCACTAGCTGTTTCCCTGGATATGCAAGTATGCCTGGCCCTTGGCTTTCAGTGTCAGGAGTTTACATTTTCCCACATGTCATATAAAAAGTGGTGTCCGCCCCCCCGCCCCCAATTTCCCTGCTGTGTTGCAGAAGGCAGCTGTTCCCTGTCCCTATTGTTGGTCTTAAAAGTTTAGCCTCCCTTTTTTGGGTGTGTGTGTATGTGTACATTTTTAAAAATATATATAAAAGCTGCAATCTTTGGAAAGAACGATAAATCTTAATCACCCTGTGCTTTCCAGACCCTGTGCAAGAGCACGAATCCACAGTGGAGGGAGCAGTTTGATTTTCACTACTTCTCCGACAGGAAGGATGTGCTGGAAATTGAGATCTGGGGAAAAGATAACAAGAAGCACGAAGAAATCTTGGGAATGTAAGGGGGTCTCCTTTTATTACCCCTCAACTGTGTTTTGCAAAGCTTTGGAAGACCATGTCGAATGTAGGCTCTCTAGATCAGGGGTCTCCAACCTTTGCAACTTTAAGTCTGAAGGACTTCAGCTCCCAGAGTTCTCCAGCCAGAAGAAGCTGAAGCCCTTCAGACTTAAAGTTGCAAAGGTTGGAGACCCCTGCTCTAGATAACTCCGTGGATATCTCTCTCTGGTGTAATGTTTTAATCGTTGTGGTTTTTCCATCAAAAACCCTGAGAGCCGAAGCTTCTCTAAATCTCACTCGAGCATTGCCGACGCAGAGAACCTCGTCTGAGCCTTCTCCAGACTCTAGGAGTGGCCCATGTTCCTCCCCTACCTTCTCACTGTGGCTGGTGGGCCACAACACCTAGGAGAATTTTTCTGAACCTCTATTGCAAGGAAACCTGAAGAGCAATGTCCCTGTCATTAAGTAGAACTGGAGGTGATAGCAAGTGCAAAGTTCCTCAGCCTGGGATCTTCTCTCAGCTGTGTAGGCCCCAGGAAGATGGGAGTACCACATACTCCTAAGCTCCCCCGTCTTTGCAAGTGGCTACTCCCAGAATTATTCTTCCTCCGACTTCTCTGCGATGTCTCCTCTAGGTTTCCTGAACAGATAGCCTCCTTAAGCTTTATGACATTCTGCTTCTTCCCCCCCCCTCCTCCCCCACCCCCACCCCAGAGCAGCAGAGTTCTGGCAAAAGACAATATGGTCGCAGCCCATTCTGGTGTTAAATAGTTGCAAAACCGTTAGAACCGGGAGCGGGCGGGAATCTCTCGCCATGGGGAAACCGTTTTGAAAGCGTGACCATGGCGGGTTTATGATGTGCTCCGGTCCTCGTTTGGAACAGCTGCTGCTGGATTCCCTGGCCTTCTATTGGATCCTCACCCGATAGTAAGGAAGGGACAGGATGGTTCTATTGCTTAGACAGGGAGAAATAATCACTGTGCAAACAATTAGACTCCCAAGTAATTAAACAGCTTGATTGTACATTAAACTCAAGATGCGTTTGGCTCTTAGCGAAGTCCTTCTTTCCCTCCCCCCTTCCTCCTCCTCTTTTTGAATCCGTTCAATTCAATTAATCGTGTTTGTGTGTATGTTAAGTACGATCATGTCTTGATATACTTTTCATGGATCCATGCCCTGGTATTGTTTGGCCCACCAACGTTGACTGTAGTTACAGTTCCTTAGCTAAGTGGTGCGAGCAGAGGAGTGGAGGACTCTTCTCGTGAAACGCCTCTGGGCTCGCTCAGTTCTAACCCAGTCTCTATCTCACATTGGAGATGAAGACCTTTGTAGAAGTGAGGTTTAATACCCTGCCCTGGTATGATTACACTTGAAATACCGTGTCCAGTTTGGTCACCGTGATCCCAAAAAGACGTTGAGCCCCTGAAAAGAATGCAGAGAAGATCAACAAAGAGGATTAAGTGAATGGGGGCTAAAGCCTAGGATGGAAGGTTGTAGGATCTGGATAGTCTAAGGAAGAGAAGGACGAGGGGTGATGTGATAGCAGTGTCTCCATAGTTGAGGGGCTGCCCACAGGGAAGAGGGAGGCCAATCTATTCTCCAAAGCACCTGAGGGCAGGCAGGAAGTATCAGATGGAAACTAATCAAGGAGAGATCCAACTTAGAAATAAGGAGAAATTTCCCGTCCGTGAAGAGGCTCTGGGTGCCACCTGTGACACGTATGCCATAGTTTGTCATCATGGCTCTAGAATCTCCTTGGGACTAAAGCAGGGGTCTCCAACCTTTGCAACTTTAAGTCTGAAGGACTTCAGCTCCCCAAAGCTGGCTGGAGAAGTCTGGGAGCTGAAGTCCTTCAGACTTAAAGTTGCAAAGGTTGGAGACCCCTGGACTAACGCATGTTCCATTTGCCAAGGAGAAGCTCCCAGGAGGTGTTCTTTCTTTTACTCCTCCTCCTAATTAGGCAACAGCTTAACAGGTCCTCGCTTTAAATAACAGCCTTTCAACAGACCTTCCGCTGTCAAAATCTGTTGCCATTTCTCTCTCGCCATCCAGAAACGTGACTCCTGCGAATCCCCGGCAGGGAATCGGAAGCTGCGAGCATTTATCTTCTGTAAGAGCTGAAATCTGCAGAGTTCCTTGGAAGTTGTGCTCCATTTGCTTCCAAATAAAAAGAGCTTTGAGTGCTTACAACCACTGGTCTTCTCGCTGCTATGAATCTGAGAAGGATTCCCACCCCCTCCCTCCCCTTTCATCCACTTTTGAAGACTTCAATGGTTTTTTTTTTTTGTGGCTATCTTGAAAAGAAATGTATTGTTTCCCCTTTCTTCTTAAAATGGCAAATGCTGCACTTGGAAGCAATTCTCTGGAGTGCATCATTATGAAAACTGGGATAGGTGGTGACCCATTTAGACCCTTTTCTGGTGGTGGGTGGTGGGGGAATGCCCCATTTCTAAAATATAATAACAGAGTTGGAAGGGACCTTGGAGGTCTTCTAGTCTAACCCTCTGCCCAGGCAGGAAACCCTAACCCATTTCAGACAAATGGTTGTCTAATCTCTGATTAAAAACTTCCAGTGTTGGAGCATTCACAACTTCTGGAGGCAAATTGTTCCACTGATTAATTGCTATCACTGTCTAGAACAGTGATGGCTAACATTTTTTGGCTCACGTGTCAAAAGCGGGGGGAGCGCAGGGGGGTCGTGCATGGGCGTGCCACATCCATAATACTACGTGCATGACCCCTTGCTTTTGGTGCACTTTTTTCGCCCTCCCCAGGCTCCAGAGGCTTTCTAGGAGCCTGGGGAGGGTGAAAACAGCCTCCCCTTCCATCTCCAGAGGCTTCAGGAGCTTCCCTGAAGCCTCCAGAGGGTGAAAAATGGCCTCAAAAGAAGGCCTAAATCAGATTGCCAGCGCACACATGCGCACTACTGCTGATAGGGCAACGCCTCACGTACCCTAAGAAATGGTTCCGCGTGCCACCTGTGGCACCCGTGCCATAGGTTCGCCATCACTGGTCTAGAATTTTTTTTAGTTTCCATTCGTTGCTTCTTGCCCTGTCCTCCTTCTCTCTATTGGAGAATAGCTTGACTCCATCTTCTTTGTGGCAACCACTGAGACATCGTGTCTATCATGTCACCCCGAGGTCTTCTTTTCATCAAACTAGACAAAGTCATCAAATTAGCTCACCCTTGATCATCTGCCTCAAAACAAGGACCCATCCATTTTTAAATGTTGTTAAAAGAGTCTGTTCAAACACAATGCATCCATTTTTCCAGACACAATATTTTTGGGAAGTTTATCTGCAGATTCCCCAACAGTGTAATATCGAATGTCAGTTCTCTTGATTTAGTTATTTGTTCTTAATATGAGAAAATGTTGTTCTTTGCACTTTTCTCAGTTTGAATCTTACAAAGTTCCTAATTAAGAACTCTGGTCTTTCAATGTCTCGAATTCTTTTTCACCACCACTTTCTGAAACAGAGTTTATTCAGGGGTGCCTTTTTCTCCAAGAAATGTTTTGGTTACAAGGATTAAAGGAGCTGTCCCAATGGAGCTTTTTCCAAAAGGCAACTGAACAGTTTTCTTCTTTTCCTTGAAAAGGTTTGGCTTCTCCTCCAATAATTATTTTATTATTATTATTTTTATTATTTCTATTTATATACCGCCCTATTTTCACCTAAAGGGGACTCAGGGTGGTGCACAGAAAGATAAAAACCCAACAATACATACAAAATATAAAAGACAATTAAATTATTAAATCTGTGCTAAAATTTGGATAATATAAAAGTTAAAACCGGTAAATATCAAAATTTAAAATTATACCCTTAGTCTATGTCAGGCCGGCTAGATGAAAGAAATGTGCTTTTAACATCCGACGGAAGAGGCGTAGGTCCGTGATGGTACGGATATCGGGGGGCAGGTCGTTCCAGAGTGCCGGACCCGCCACAGAGAAGGCTCTTCCCCTGGGAGTCGCCAGCCGGCATTGACCGGCTGATGGCACCCTGAGGAGGCCCACTCTGTGGGAGCGGACAGGTCAAAGGAAGGTATGTGGTAGGAGGCGGTCTCTCAAGTAACCAGGACCCGAGCCATGAAGCGCTTTGAAGATTGTGACTAACACCTTGAAGCGCACCCGGAAGACCATAGGCAGCCAGTGCAGCTCGTGCAGGAGAGGTGTTAAATGGGAGTACCGAGAGACTCCAAGAATCCCCGCTGAATTCTTCAGTTCTGTTCAGTTCTTCAGAACCAAAGAACCTCCTTGGAGGAGAAGCAAAACCTTTTCAAGGGAACACCCCCCCCCCCGCTCCCAAGAAAGTCCAGTTGCCTTTTGGAAAAAGCACTGTTGACCTGGATAATTGAGGGTCTCCATAGACATTAAATGAACTAGTAATTTTGGGGTAGAAAGGCAAAATTAGTTGCGTCCTTTGAAGTGGGAAAGTTGTACCTATTTCTTGGAGGGTTTCAGAGCACCTTATAAACCCTTAGCCCTCCATCCGATGTTGAACATAGTACAGAACCCAGCACTTATAGAGGGTTGACTGTGATTATTTATTTATTTATTTATTTGATTTATATACCGCTCCTATCTCCATCGAGATGGACTCAGGGCGGCGCACAGGAAATTAAAAATCACCAGCAAAAATGATAGATACAGTGACAATATTTAAAATGAATTCAATTAAATAACCTGTGCTAAAAATTCCCATGAATAAATTCTAGAAGCCCTTTACAAGTTTGCTAAAATTAAATCGCATCTGAGCTCTAAGCTCCAGGCTAGACCGGCTTGGTGGAAAAGGTACGTCTTAAGTGAGCGGCGAAAGAGGGGAAGGTCCGTGATATAGTGCGAAGTTCGGGGGGGTAGGTCGTTCCAGAGGGCTTGGCCCTGCCACAGAGAAGGCCCTTCCCCTGGGCACCGCTAGTCGGCATTGATGATGATGTAAGCTAGGAAGTGACTGTGTTTTCTTTTGCCTTCCAATGGTTTAGATGCAAAGTCGACATCGGAGGACTCCCTGACCAACAAGCCAACCGTTTGGAATTGCCCCTGGAGAAACAGCCGGGTTTCTTGGTGATGGTGATCTCTGTGGCACCTTGCTCAGGGGTGTCCATCTCTGATTTATGCGTGTGTCCCCTGGGAGACCCCAGTGAAAGAAAGCAGATTTTCCAGCGTTATGTGAGTCTCTGGACGGTTTCCCCCCACTTTCTCCTGAAGCAGGCATAACCATAGTCAATAGAATGGAATGGAATGGAGTGGAATGGAGTGGAATGGAGTAGGGTAGGGTAGAACAGAAGAGAAGAGAATTACAGAATAGAATGGAGTGGAATGGAACAGAATAGAGTAGGGTAGGGTAGAATAGGAATAGGAATAGGAATAGAATTACAGAATAGAATGGAGTGGAATGGAATAGGGTAGGGTAGAGTAGAATAAAATAGAATAGAATTACAGAATAGAATGGAGTGGAGTGGAATGGAATAGAATAGAATAGGGTAGGGTAGGGTAGAATAGAAATAGAATAGAATAGGATAGGATAGGATAGGATAGGATAGAATAGAATTACAGAATAGAATTACAGAATAGAATTACAGAATAGAACGTAGTGAAATGGAGTAGGATAGGGTTAGGGTAGGGTAGGATAGAATAGAAATAGAAATAGAATTATAGAATATAATGGAATGGAATGGAATAGGGTAGGGTAGGGTAGAATAGAAATAGAAATAGAATAGAATGCAATTACAGAATAGAATTACAGAATAGAATGAAGTGGAATGGAATGGAATAGGGTAGGGTAGAATAGAAATGGAAATGGAATAGGAATAGGAATAGGAATATAGGAATAGGAATAGAATTCTTTATTGGCCAACTGTGATTGGACACACAAGGAATTTGTTTTTGGTGCTATGCAAACAACAAAGTTTATAGTCCTGCAGTCATAAGTGGGAGGAGATGGGAGATGGGAACGATGAGAAGAATAATAGTAATAATAATGCAGCCTCAGTGAATAGGTTGACAGTGGTGAGGGAATTATTTGTTTAGCAGAGTGATGGTGTTCGTGAAAAAACTATTCTTGAAGCTGACACATCAAAGATTAAAGTAAAAACTCGCAAAGCATTATTTTTCTAACAATGATTTTCTTTTCAGAATTTACGGAATTCTTTCCAAAACATGAAGGATATCGGTTTCTTGCAAGTCAAACTTTTAAAAGCGGTGGATCTGTTAGCTGCAGATTTTTCAGGTATCTATTGTTTCATTTTATTTCTCTTTCACTCTGTTCAGGATGACTTGAATTGCACATAAATGCAATTCCATCAAGGAGGGAGGGAAAGAAACAAAGGGGAATTTCTCAAGAAGTTAACCAGAATATCGGCAAGCTTCTTTTTTAAAAAAAATCTTGAACGTAATAGATTTTGGTTTTTTTCCTGTAGGCAAAAGCGATCCTTTCTGCGTCCTGGAATTAGGAAACAGCAGACTTCAGAGTTATACTGTTTACAAAAACCTCAATCCAGAATGGAATCAGGTCTTTACATTGTAAGTGGATTTGCAATTGAAACTCCTGATGCGAGGAGTGACTGGCATATTTGTCAGACTTGCCAAGAGAGAGAGGGAGCCCACTGAGTAGGAACCAATCTTGGGAAAGGAGGTGGGGGGGACATGTAGGTACTTTCAAAATGTAACAGACTGCATTACGCAGCTTATGGGATGCGGTGGCTCAGTGGCTAAGACGCTGAGCTTGTCGATCAGAAAGGTCAGCAGTTCAGTGGCTCGAATCCCTACCGCCGCATAACGGAGTGAGCTCCTGTGACTTGTCCCAGCTTCTGCTAACCTAGCAGTTGGAAAGCATGTAAAAAATGCAAGTAGAAAAATAGGGACCACCTTTGGTGGGAAGGAAACAGTGTTCCATGCACCTTTGGCGTTTAATCATGCCGGGCACATGACCCTGGGGACGTCTTCGGACAGGGCTGGCTCTTCGGCTTTGAAACGGAGATGAGCAGTGCCCCCTAGAGTCAGGAACGACTAGCACATATGTGTGAGGAGAACTTTTACCTTTATTACTGAGCTTAGGACGTAGCTTCTCCAGGGCATCTGTTCTTTAAATCCAAAAGCAGTGCTTTATATTTTTGTTTTTGAAAAGAATTGCGGCATTTACCCGCAGAGTAACAACTGGGTGAGTTGTTAGGTGCCCTCCCATGTTGCCTTCATCCCTGGATTTTTTCAGAAATAAAACTAATGTGATTGGATCCGTGTTCAACTTGTATGTTGAGCAATTGCATCTGCGCTAAACCCAGGTTTAGCACCTCGAAGCGATCGCAGCTTAATGACCGAATGCCTAGCTCTTTCTGTGGCAGAGGAAACCCATACGAATTCCTAATTCTGCCCATCTCTTTCCAGCCCTATTAAAGACATTCACGACATTCTGGAAGTCATGGTGTTTGATGAAGATGGAGATAAGTCCCCTGACTTTCTTGGGAAAGTTGCCATCCCTTTGCTGTCTGTAAGTTATTTTTTCTCTCTGCTTTGGCTCCATACATCAGCTCAGCCTTAATGGCCTCCATGGGACGGGGCTGCCTTCTTATCCTCCTGCAATGATGTGAGCCGAAAGACAAATAGCCCTGTCTTGATGTTGGCATTGCGATAATCCTTTACCTTGTAGGAACGATTCTCTTTCAATCATGTTCTCTCTGTGTGCAAGGAAGACGGGAATCCTGGCGCAACTTTGATTCATCTACTAAGCATTTCCTTGAGAACATATTCCTGTATCTGTTGTGGCTCGCCAGCGGCCAGCAGAACTGGCAGCAGATTCGGACAGTGAGGAGGTTGGGGAGGAACCTGGGCCAGTCCTGGAGTCTGGGGAAGGCTCTGAGGAGGGTTCTGTGTCAGAAGCAGAGATGGGGCCAGAACCATCTGACAGTTATCAGCAGCTTTTAGAGTCGGACATTAGTGAGGCAGATGAACAGCTGGGGCATGTTTCCAGTGTGTGGATGCGCAGAGTTGAACAGCTAAACAGTAGGGGTCAACTTTTGGATGGGAAGTTTGCTTTGCTTTCTGTGATTGCAACTTGGAGCTGTTCTGGAGTATTATCCTTGTGAAGAAGACAGAATGCAAAATAACAGACTTAGAAAGGACTTTGGAGGTCTTCTAGTCAAACCCCCTGTTCAAGCAAGAGACCCTAGAGCATGCCAAGAGTGACTGTCCAGTCTCTTCTTAAAAACCTCCAGTCACCGCCCCGAGTCCCTTCGGGGAGAGGGGGCGGTCTAGAAGTCCAATAAATAAATAAATAAAAGAGCACCCACAATTTCTAAAGGCAAGCTTTTCCACTGGTTAACTATTTTCACAGTTAGGAAATTTCTCCTAAGTTCTAGACGATCTCCAAGGTCCCTTCCATTCTCTGTTATTCTATATTTTGTATTCTATACGTGTTCTAAGAAGCTAAGAATTTCTCCTTAGTTCTAGAATAGATGACCTCCAAGGTCCCTTCTACACTCTGTTTTCTATATTCCATATGTGCTCTAAGAAGCTAAGAATTTCTTCCTAGCTCTAGATGACCTCCAAGGTCTCTTCCATCACCTGTTTCTCTTTATTTTATATTCTATGTGTGTTCTAAGAGGGTAAGAATATCTCCTTAGTTCTAGAATAGATGACTTCCAAGGTCCTTTCCATACTCTATTTTCTATATTCCATACATGTTCTAAGAAACTAAGAATTTCTCCTTGGTTCTAGAATATATGACCTCCAAGGCCCGTTCCAACTCTGTTAGTCTATATTTTATATTCTATATGTGTTCTGAGATGCTAAGAATTTCTCCTTCGTTCTAGAATCGATGACCTCCAAGGGCTCTTCCATGCTCTGTTATTCTATATTCTGTGTTCTAAGAAGCTACTTGGATAAGCAGCAAAAACGTTTCAAAGCAACCAAAAATAATAATCCCAGTTGCCCCGATCAATTTCCAGAGTCAGGACACCGAAGAACCTGTCTGAAAACTCACTGATAAAGCTGGGTTAAGCCTTTCTTCTTCCGTTTTCTAATTAAGGCTACTTCTGATATTATTATTTTTGTAAAAAAGCAAGGAAAACCCTTGTAGCATCTTTCGCCAGGGAGTTTGATGAAGCCCTCCTCTTTAATTAAACCATATCAGCAGCTGCCCAAGATGGCCAGAAGGAAAGTTACGGTTTCTCTTCTGTAGACTTTCAAAGCTTTCAGCCTAGCTTTAAAACTCCCTACCTTTTAATTGCAGAGAGTTTGCTTTCAAAGGAACCTGAAAATTGGGCAGCTTCACGTCAACACATTTTTTTTGACCTTTGAGCCGCTTCAAACTTATTACTCTTCGCACATCTGTATTTTCAGCCGCCCGTTCCTCGGTTTTCCGTTTCTTTTCCTTTAGACTATCCTTTGAAACTGTTTTTTTTTTAAGGCAGGCTGGGCTAATTTCTTTGGAAGAGCAACTCGTACTTTTAAAATTAGGAGATATCCCACAGTAACATTTTGGAGACGAGCAGGTAGATGTTGCTCACATCTCACTATTGTCAAAAACAGCTGCCTCTGAAGATACATTTATATGTCTGAGGTAAATGTAAACTTGCTGAGGTAAATTTTTTTCCCCCTCAGCCATGAATACAGGATGCTTCAGAATCTCTTCTTCAAGGCTGGCCAATCCTTTCCCAAAAGTATCTTGGTTTAATCTCTTCTTCTTTTTAAAAAAATATATATAGATATAATTCTCTTTTTGATCCTCTTCTTTCGTATCTCAAGCTCTCCGATGTTTGCTCGGTGTTCTCTCCTCCCCATTTTTTTTTTGGAACGGTTATCAAAGCTCGCGCCGTGCGCCGAACCGTTTGATGTTTACAGGGAAGGAACAACTCCTTAACATCTTTTATTCAATTTTTGATGACTCTGTTAATTTCTCCCCAAATCCTCATATCCCTGATGCTGCTGGACGGGAACAGCATGAGCAGCTGGCCTCCTGGAGAGCAACTCTTTGCCAAATGGCTTGTGTGAGAGGCAGCCGGCTGTGTGAGTTTGACAGGGGTATGTTAGATCTCAATTTCCTCCCCTTTCCTCTTGATTTTATAGGCGTTTGTCAAGAGCCCCTCACAATTTCCCCAAACGGGGCTGTGAGAGGGAGGGAGACGTCCATGTGGCTGGATACGGAGAAAGTGAAGGAGAATATTAATTCTCCCTCTCTGTCTCTGTCTCTCTTGCGTAGCTGATGTGTTAAGAACAAGTAATATTGCTATGTATTTCTGGCTCAATTGAAAAACTTGGTTTTTCACAATGAGAGAATAACAGAATTGGAAGGGACCTCAGAGGTCTTCTTGTCCAACACCCTGCTCAAGCAGGAGGCCCTATATCATTCCTGTCCCATCCCTCCTTAAAAGTGATGGAGCACCCAAAACTTCTGAAGGCAACTTCTCCCTCTTAAGAAGTTTCTCATTAATTCTAGGTTGCTTCTCTCCTTGATTAAGTTTTCATCCATTGCTTCTAGTCTTGCCTTCTGATGCTTTGGAAAATAAGTTGACCCCTTCGTCTTTGTGGCAATCCCTCAAATATTGGAACGCTGCTTCATGTCATCCCTTGTCCTTCTTTTCACTAGACTAGACAAACCCAATTCCTACAACCATCCTTCTTATGTTTTAGTCTCCAGCCCCTTAATCATCTTTGTTGCTCTTCTCTGCACTCTTTCCAGAGTCTCAACATCTTTTTTTATAATATGGTGACCAAACCTGTATGCAATATTCTAAGCGTGGTCTTACTAAGTCTTATAAAATGGTACTAATAATTCGGGTGATCTTGATTCTATCCTTCTGCTAAAGCCTGAAAGAGCTTGAGACTAGATTATCTCAAGGAACACCTTCTTTCTGATGAACCACTCAGAGCTGTCTAGAGAAGTAGGGCCTGAATGCTTAATTCTGGAGGGCATTTATTTCATTACAGGCACTCCTGGACTTACGGCCATGCGTTTTGCAATTGTTCAAAGTTAGGATGAAAAAAGTGACACACAAGCTGTCCCCAGACTTGCAACCATTGTAGTATCAACCCAGTCATGTGATCAAAATTTGGTTGCTTGGCAATTAGCAAGCTGGATTTTCTTCATGATTGTGTGATTTGCTGAATGACTGCACCAAAAAAAAAAAAAGTTTGTAAAATTGATGTCTCGCTTAAGAACTATATTGTTTACCAACTGAAATTCTGATATCAATTGAGGTCACAAGACGAGGCATATTTGCATTATTTTGCTTCCTTAATAGATGTTTTTCTACATCTTGGGAGTACTCCAAGTGGCTAACATGATTTTGAAACCAAAACCAGGGAATTAGAACACAGTAAGTGGAAAAGGCAGATTAAAATTAGCAATAAAGGGAACTTTTTTTCTAGCACGAAACTAAAACTTTCCTCTCTTTCTTGGGCAATTTACGAGTTGAATTGAACTTAATGTTTAGTTCCTGCTCAAATATTGGAGGAGGACAATCACACTAGTGTATAAATGGTAAAAGATCAGACTGGTTTTTTTTGTTTACATTTGGAATAGTTCTCCTTCTTGAGCTATCAGTTGTTTTGCATTGACTTCGTTGTTTGAACCTTTTAATCTTTTCCCCCCCCAGACGTTTCCAAAACCTTTTGATGATTCTAGTCACTTTGTAATCTGCTTTGAGAAATCTGGATAGTGGATGGGTTTGAAATACAATAAGTAAATAAATTAATATTTCAAGGGCGGCCAGCTGGTTGCCTGCGACTAGATCCAATTCTCATCTTCCTTTATTTGTGCTTTGGTGGGTCCTAGCAAATGGAGCAAAGAATAGCAATGTGCAAAACTCAACCAATCTGACAGCAGAACGATCTGGAATTGGTGTGTTTTGCACATCCCCAGTGAACAATGCGCTGAAATGGTTGTTGAAACAGGAGGAGGGGAAAAAGGCCTTCCTTGTGTTACAGAGATGGAGCAGAGAGCGACAGCTTAGATCCAAATGTTTTAGGACTGCAGAATTTTTTTTTTTTAGCATATGTGAAAAATATTTTCTTGTATCTCTTTGGCCTAGTAAGCTTAACTCAAATTGAAAACATACATTGTGCCTAGCAAGTCGAAATTTATTTAGGATTATAATCCCATAATTTGCTGTGACTGAGCACCACTCAATAAAGTTTTTTTTCTCAACTGGTAAGCCTAGAACTACTTCACAAATCCCGGAATCCCCATTGAATCTGCTGACTGAATGCTAATTATTGCATTCTTTCTCAAGGGCAAGTTACATTTCTCTCCTCTTTCTCCACCCGCTTCTGTTTTGCTGAAAGGAAAGTAGTTTGTTGAAGGGAGAAGTTTGGAAAAATTCAAGAACCGGCTGACTTTTCTGTGATGCTCTGCATGAACCATCTAAAGATTTCCTTAAGTGGCTGATAATTCACAGAAGGAAGTCAGGGGGCGGGAAACAGCACTAGAATGTGGGTAGAGACCTTGTACACAATATTTGGACAGCAATTTCCTGGGTTGGCCCAATGATGAATTCCTGCTCCGATAGGAGAATGATTCCTTGCAGCTGTTAACCGGGGCGGTGGCAAATCTTGAGTCCTGCTGGAACCATTGTGTGCCATGCTTTCAACCACGGAGCCTGCATCTGCATTGAAGCCAGATGTGCTTCTGCGAATAAAATGCTTGTGGGAGTTGGCGTGTGTGTTTGTGCGTGCGGCGTATGTGTGTAAAAAGGGAGAAGAATTGTCCACTCGTTTTTCTTGCAGACAAGAGCAATTCAATCTCTGCCATTCCCCTCTAAGAACTTCCAACGTTTTCCCGTTTCATTAAAATTCTCCAGCGGTCAAGAAGGGTTGATGCTTAATAGAGGTAGGCCTGGCCCTCCTTAGCAGTGCTGAATTCCCACACATCCATTTCACCTGGCAGGTTCTGTTCAAATGGCTGAGCAAATCTATCCATTAAGCTGGGGCAAAGTCTGGCCTGGAGCCTGATATTCTGCAGGGCTCTTTAGAGGATACGATTTTGGAATAAACTTTGGTCCAGTTGCCACGATTTAACCTTTTTAGATAACCGTTGGCACGGATGATCGAATCTTCATTTACACATTCAGTTTGCAAGTCTTCACATGAAGGATTTTATTTATTTATTTATTTGGTTGTGTGTCAAACATCAACATGAACAAAGGAAGTAAATACAGATAAATGGGGACAGTAAGAGGGACGGTAGGCAGGCTGGTAGGCATGCTCTAGAAAGCCTCCAGTGATGAAGCTCCCACAACTTCTGAAAGCAACTTCTGTCGCATTGGTTGATTGTTCTCCCTGTTTGAAATTTTCTCCTTATTTCCAGATGGAATCTCTCCTTGTTCATTTTCCATCCATTATTCCTTGTCTGGCCTTCAGGTGCCTTGGAAAATAGCTTGACCCCCTTCCTCCTCTCTGTGGCAGCCCCTCAAATATTGGAAGACTGCTCTCCTGTCTCCCCTGGTCCTTCTCTTCCCTAGACTAGCCAATGCCCAGTTCCCTTAACCATTCTTTGTATGTTTTAGTCTCCAGTCCCCTCATCATCCTGGTTGCTCTTCTCTGTACTCTTTCTAGAGGCTCAATACCTTTTTTATAGTGTGGTGACCAAAACTGGGTGCAGTACTCTAGGTGCAGTACTTACTAAGGCTTTATAGAGTGATATTAGTACCTCTTCTACAGGCCACGGCCCGGTAGTGGGAGTTGGGGACTCCTGCTATAAAGAGTCATGTATAAGCACTTAAGTATTAATTTTGGAAGCAAAGGCCGGTGAGAAACATGCAATTTTCTTAACCATTCCCTGCAATTATTTTTCATCATAAAAAAACCCCACTTCTTCTCCAAAGCTCCCGAAAATTCTTTCTTTCTCCTTCAGTCTTTATTCCGCCTTTTGGGCATCTCTAAATGCGGCAAGCGCATTTCTAGAAGACGCTTCTCTGAAACCTGTTGTCTAAACCAGGGGTCTCTAACCTTTGCAACTTTAAGTCTGAAGGACTTCAGCTCCCAGACTTCTCCAGCCAGCTTTGCTGAAGTCCTTCAGACTTAAAGTTGCAAAGGCTGGAGACCCCTGGTCTAAACTGAATAAATCCGGAAAGAACCCAGAACGATTAAATTACACCAATGTTTTTCTTTTTTCTTTTTTAATTTCTGAGTTTGCAGCAGTGACTGATAGTCCTTCCTCTTATTTATTTGATTTATAATCTGCCGCTCTGCTCTAACGCGGAGGTTGCCATCTTATTTGATGTGCAATGACTCTCCGGCTCGCTATTGGTCAGCTAATGATGCAATGGTGTCTGGTCGTATAATCGTTGAAGAGAAAAGAAAGTGGAATCAGTGGGAGGTTAGCCTCTTCCTCTTTCTAATTGACTCCCTGGGAGAGAGAGAGAGAGAGAGAGAGAGAATCTACATTTCTTGTAGGGAGAAAAAGCACGATTCAGCCTGGTATTATGTTAAAAGCCCAACATGGAATGGGTGTTTGCTGTTGCGAAAGACTTCAAAAGACTTTGAAGAGAGAGAGAGAGAGAGAGAGAGAGAGAGAGAGAGAGAGAGAGAGAGAGAGAGAGAGAGAGAGAGAATATATATAGCTGGGAAAATACTGTATATATAAATAGATAGATATAGGCGGGCAGGCAGGCAGACAATTTGAATTTGGACTGAGATGTCGGGCTATAGAAACTGAATGAATGAATGAATGAATGAATGAATGAATGTGCAAACAAACATCCCCTCCTTGTGAATGAACTGAATTAACCCTGCAGTTTCTTACCTGTCATTAAACCGTATAAACTCTGCTCGTCGTGACTATTCCATCTGCTGTTGCACCTAACGAACTCCTTCCTTAAATCTTAACGAGGCTTTTGCGAAAGCGTCTTAAAATGCGGCTGCAATTTGATAATCATCTTTGGGTATTTTGTTCTGCCAAAGATGATTCTTTCTCCCCCCCCCCTCTCTCTCCCCCCCATCCACTCCGGCCTCCCTTGACAGCTTTCGTGTTACATTATTTTGAATCCAGTTATTTCCCATCTTAAAAGCAGGGCCCGGAGTTGAGGAGGGAGGGAGGGAGACAGAGCAGAAACCAAATGTGTAATCAATCCTTATTGTACCGTGTATAATGTATATTTTCCTCCCGTAGTTTTTTAAAAGCCAAAGCAGTGGTGGGTTTCAAATTTTTTAGAACCTACTCTGTAGGTGTGGTCTATTTTGTGGGCGTGGCTTGGCAGTCATGTGACAGGGTGGGAGTGGCCACCTTTTAAAATGTGGTGAAACTCATTTAACAACGCTCTTGCTTAGCAACCAAAATTTTGGACTCTATTGTGATGATAAATTCTTTCTTTCTTTCTTTCTTTCTTTCTTTCTTTCTTTCTTTCTTTCTTTCTTTCTTTCTTTCTTTCTTTCTTTCTTTCTTTCTTTCTTTCTTTCTTTCTTTCTTTCTTTCTTTCCTTTCTTTTCTTTCCTTTCTTTCCTTCCTTCCTTCCTTCCTTCCTTCCTTTCCTTCCCTTTGGGTCACTGGCAGCGGCGAGCCAGATTTACTTCCAGGTACCCCCTCTCATCAGTTCTCTAAATTTCACCAACCGGCTCTCGCGAGTAGGTGCGAACCTGCAGAAACCCACCACTGAGCCAAAGCCACCTTTCCTGATGAGCCAAATGGTTAGAGATGGGTTTCTTTTTTCTTTTACCTCCCATTTAGCCCAACAGAAGCCAACAAACAAATTAGAACCTTGGAAATAACATTTTATAGTCTGGGCTCCACCAAACTATTTATAGGAATCAATTTATTTTGGTCATGTGCATTTATTTTGTCTCCCTGAGGAGGTGTGATTATTTTTTTCCAGTTCTGGTTTTGTAGATTCAGCGTACTTTGGGATAATCATGGTGGGAGGGTGGAACTGAGGGGCTCCTGGATTTGAGGTAGCTGTTGTGCTTTGAAGACAGCCGTTGTTCTCAACGTGCGACCAGAATTGAGCCGAAAAATTTCTGTGGCATTTGTTAAGTGAAACATTCATGCAGTGAATTTTGCCCCACTTTTATGACCTTTCTCGCCACAGTTCTTAAGTGAATCACTGCCGTTGAAAACAAGCTCGAGTTGAGAATAAAATAGAATTATAGCTACTGTCTGTATAAGATTTATTCTTTGCATTGAAAAGAGATTATACCCAGTCAGTATGCTGCCATTGTGGATATGGAAATTTTATATGTAAGAAAGAAAATTGTATAATAAAAAAAAATATTAAAAAAGTAATAGAATGGAATAGAATGGAATGGAATGTGATACTAATGCTATACTAATACTAATAGCAAAGGCATAGCAATATTATTTAGACTTATACACCTCTTTACAGTGTTTTACAGCCCTCTCTAAGCAGTTTACAGAGTCAGCCTATTGCCCCCAACAATCTGGCTCCTCATTTAATCGACCTCGAAAGGATGGAAGGATGAGTCAACTTACTAATACTAATACTCTATATACTATACACTATACACTATACTAATACTATGCTATGCTATATACTATATACTGTATACTGTATACTGTATACTGTATGCTGTATACCAGTGATGGCGAACCTATGGCACGGGTGCCACAGGTGGCACGCGGAACCATTTCTTAGGGCACATGAGGCGTTGCCCTGTCAGCACTAGTGCGCATGTGTGCGCTGGCCAGCTGATTTAGGCTTTCTTTTGAGGCCATTTTTCACCCTCTGGAGGCTTCAGGGAAGCTCCTGAAGCCTCTGGAGATGGAAGGGGAGGCTGTTTTCACCCTCCCCAGGCTCCTAGAAAGCCTCTGGAGCCTGGGAAGGGCGAAAAAAGTGTGCCAAAGGCAGGGGGTCACGCACATAGTATTATGGGTTTGGCACGCCCATGCACGACCCCCCTGCACTCCCCCCGCTTTTGACATGTGAGCCAAAAAAGGTTAGCCATCACTGCTGTATACTATATGCTATATGCTATATACCACATACTAAATACCATACCATACTGTTGTGGCCCAGCCGGCTCGGGATGAGCTGCTGATGGATTCCTCTAGTGAGGAGTCCTATGAGTCTGCTCTATAGGAGGAGGCCGAGAGTGAGAGAGCAGAGAGCCCGGCTAGGCATCAGGAGGCACCTGGGGCTTGGTGTAGTGGGGAGGAGGAAGCCCAGTTTGTCCCTGATGTGAGGCTAAGAAGGATTGAGAGGAGGCAACGGCAATTAGCAGAACGATGCAGTCGGAGATAATCAGTAGCAGCTGCCTAATTGACTGGCCCCTCCCAAGAGGCTTTAAAAGAAATCTTTGGTACATCGAAAGGTTTGCAGGAAACAACGCAGAGTGGTTATTTCAGAGTCAGAGAGTTTTTCAGAGTTGTAGAGTTTGGATCGTGTTATCTTCTAGTCAAGGTTAGTTCAGGCAAGCTGCCAAATAGCAGCCAGTCTAGTCATTTGTCTTGTGTCGGGAGGGAGTCAGAACACCATACCATACTATATTATACTGCTAGAAGGAATTTTGGAGGAATCTGCTGGAGAGAAGGCCCTATATATATCATTCCAGGACAAATGTTTGCCCAGTCTCTTCTTAAGAGCCTCCAGTGATGGAGCACCCACAACCTCTGAAGATAAGTTGTTCCACTGATTAATCGTCCTCACTGTCAGAGAATTCTTCCCTATTTTTAAGTTGCTTCTCTCCTTGATTAGTTTCCACCCATTGCTTCTTGTCCTGCCCTCAGGTGCTTTGGAGAATAGTTTGACTCCCTCTTCTTTGTGGCAGCCTCTCAAATATTGGAAGGCATGCTATCATGTCACCCCTGGTCCTTCTTTTCATTAGATCAGCCTAGCCAGTTCTTGCAACGGTTCTTCATATGTTTTAGCCTCCAGCTCACTAATGCTAGTTGCTCTTGTCTGCACTTTTTTAGTTGTGCAAAAGGTGATATAAATAGCAGCTTTATTGAGCTTATTTTTAACGCTTTTCTTTTTTTGTTACTTACAGATTAAAAATGGACAGCAAAGTTGCTACGTGTTAAAGAATAAAGATCTGGAACTTCCATCGAAAGGCATGGTCCACTTGGAAATAGAGGTCTTGTTTAATCCTGTAAGTCGTTGGTCTTTAGAGGAGAAGGGAAAAGACGATCCAATGTTAGCCTTTCCCACCGAAGTAATACCTACTTACCTACTCGCATTTGCATGCTTTTGAACTGCTAGGTTGGCAAGAAGCTGGCTAAGGATGGGAGAGTGGCTTTCCAGCTGGCAAGCCCAGCATGTTAACCACAGAACCTCTGCACCACCCTCAATAAATAAGTAAATAAATGGGTTCCTGAAAAGTGGAAATTGGTGTTTCTCTCTCCTGATTCTGGCTTCATTGTTGAGAGAGATCAGGATTGGGTTTACCTAAAGCCTAGACCAGCTGCAGCCCATTCCATAAACTATGGTTTATCCTGAATAACCTCTTCGTGTAGGCATGTTTCTGGGTGAGCTTTTCTGCAAGACTGAAGAACAGTCTTAGCATGGGCGGTTTCAAGTGGAGAAGTTCTCACCTAGGCCTCCTGAGAAAGCATAAATCACAATCTTAGTCCCCAGAACCTTTTTTTATTTATATGGCTGTGAATTATGGTCATTCACAGCCCATAATGATTCACAAACAGTCTGTGAAGAGTCTGACAGATGTCTGCCCGAGTTGACACAGTCTTTCAGGGTAATGTGGATAAGTACCCACCTTTATCTCCCTTGAAACGCTGCCAGAGACCTAATTGCCAATTGGTTTTGCAAGGCCAAATGGAGCACAGAGTCAAACAGAACTTATCAGAGCTTAAACCAACTAGGATGAACTAATTGCTTCCTGCAAAGGCTCATGTCTGTTTGCTTCTCTTTTATGCCTTATGGGAGGGGCCAATCATCTCCAAGCCTTACTCATGAGTTGCCCCCTTTTCCTTAATTGTTGTTGCCTTCTGGCAGCTCTGCACATGCGCACACTGGGAACAGGCTCACACTGATCTTCTGCCTCATTGATGTCAGGTCCCGGAGGCTCTGGTGGCAGCACATCACTACCAGATGGCCTCAACTCTGCCTCTGATGAAGAGCCTCGTCTGAGCCTTCCCCAGACTCCAAGACTGGCCCATGTTCCTCCCCAACCTCCTCACTGTCCGACTCTGCTGCCAGCACCGCAGGTTGCCGGCGGTCCACAACAGGAGAGGACTATTTAGATAAAAGGAATATTAGCAGAAGATATCCAGGTGTACGCTTGTCACTGTGGTGGCTGAATGCTAAACGGAACTCTGAATTCTGATGTTATGTGATTGTTGTTACTTTATTCCAGATAAGAGCAAGTGTTAGAACCTTTTCTCCACGAGAGAGGAGATGTTTGGAGGACAACCGCAAGTTTTCCAAGAAGGTATGTCAATGATGGATGAAACCCGGTTGACCCCAGAATTCCATAACTCTATTTATTCATTCTTTGGAAAGTGCCACATCTCCACATACTTCAAGATACAAGATGTGAAAGTTCTCAAGATCGTTGTTAGATGGTGAACATAAAGGACAAGGAGATGGTTTAGAAACATTGATCTCTGTTAGAAACCAGAGTGATACCAGAGGATGTTCCCAAGGTGCCTTTTCCAAAAGGCAACTGGACTTTCTGGTTTTTCTTGAAAGACATTTCGCTTCTCATCCAAGAAGGTTCTTCAGTTCTGAACTGAAGAAGACAAAAATAACAAGGAACTCCAGCTGCCTTTTAGAAAAGCACCTTTGGGGGCCACCATGACCTGGATGATTGAGAATCTCTGTAGATATTAGAGGATACCATCAAAATCACATCATTTGCATTATTGCCATGGCAATCTCTGGACTTACATGGCCTCCACTTGCCCACCCCAGTAGAAGCTTAATTCTGAATAGGAATGTTAGATTCAAGATTGAATATAGGGATTCACTGGGTTCGTTAATCAGGAAAAGCCCTTGTTTCAATTAAACATAATATTGCTTTCTAGCATTTTAAGATTGATGCCTTGTAGAGCAAAGAGAATTGTCAATGTGAGAGAGAGAGAGAGAGAGAGAGAGAGAGAGAGAGAGAGAGAGAGAGAGAGAGAGAGAGAGAGATAGGACAGATGACATGATAGATAGATAGATAGATAGATAGAGAGAGAGAGAGAGATAGAGAGAGAGAGAGAGAGAGATAGAGAGATAGATAGGACAGATGACATGATAGATAGATAGATAGATAGAGAGAGAGAGAGAGAGAGAGAGAGAGAGAGAGAGATCATGGAAGGCCATCCATCAGCCCTCAGATGGAGAGGCAACAACCCCCAGGCTGGAGGGGGCTGATGAGGAAGAGGAGGAACAGCTGGGTCCAGTGCCTGACACTCAGAAGGCAGAGGAGAGGAGAACAGTGGAAATCTATGGGCCGATCCTCAAGACAGAAGAGCCACCACTGCTAGCAAAGCCCCACTCTATCTCTGGGGATAAAAAGGCAGCGGGTGGAGATGAATAGATGTGGCAGAGAACTATTCATCTCCCTGCCGCACAGACTTGTTAGCCTGCGAGAGAAACTTTTTGCCGGGCCTATTGGCACTCCTAATAAAGGAATCTTTGAGTTAATTTCAGAGGGTTTGTCGTGTCTGAGGAGCTGGGTCAGAACACCTTTATTTAAATACATAGAACAGAACAAATATGAGTACGTTTAGTCTGTATGGTGGTGTTTTTTGTTTTGCTGTCCAGTCTATGCTAAAACCTCGCCCGCCATCCTGACCATCCTCTCCCTTATTTTCATTCCCTTGGCCGCCCACCAGATCTTATCAAGAAACGTGGATCGGGTGAAAAGGATCTCCATGGCAATCTGGAACACGATACAGTTCCTTGGAAGCTGTTTTCACTGGGAATCTCCCATAAGAAGCTTGATAGCTTTTGTGGTGAGTAGAATTAATTCACACACCTAATTAAATGTGTGTGTGTGTTTTTAAAGAGGCCTTTGTAATTAGATAACTACTGAACTGCTGGGCTTTTTGGGGTGTTTGGGCGGGAGGGATGATATAGGTCTTGAGAGAAGATCTACAGTATACGATGCAAAGACAGGAAGAAGGATGGATATGAAAACACTTCTGGTCCCTTTGCTGAACCTTTTATCTGGGGAGGGTTGGAAGAAATGTCCCTCTGGGTTCAGTTCCAAGCGGGGGGAAAAGACCCTGGATTCATGGAAGTTGCTTGGAAAGATGGTTTTAATGGTGGGCAGGACCACATGATTTGCAGTCTTGGGGAAGAATAGCATCGCCTGCCTTGAAGATTTTGAAGAAAGATCTGAGATGCTGAGAGTCCCTGGGTTTTATGCCTTCTCTGGGCTTTTGAATTTGAGCTTGCATTCTGATTGGTTGTCAGACTCCCATGGAGCCACGCAGGGGCAACTCTGTAGGCTGTCCTGAGTCCCAGGCTTGGTTGACTCTTGCTGGGTGATGATGTAGTGAAAAGAGCTTTGGGATTCCTACTAGGCCTCTGCCTGAAGGAGGTTGATCTTCCTTATGTAGAATAGTGATCCCTCGTTTTTCGTGGCTTCATGTTTCGCGGCTTCAGTGCTTCGCGGGTTTTTCCAAAATACAGAATAGAAAAAAAAATGCATCGGTAGGAGGCAAGCGCCCCCTAGTGGACATTTAAACGATGTCCACCAACTCAAGTTTCCGGTGCGAATCCTACTTCGCGGTTTTTCAGTTTTCGCGGAAGGTTCCGGTCCCCATTAACCGCGAAAAACGAGGGATCACTGTATTGACAAAGGGGGGGGGGGGAGTTTCTGTCTCCCTTTTAGGGGAAATATTCTGCCCTTTTTAATATTTCCTAAAATATTTCATTTTTCTAGGAGAGGGGTGGGTGCTAGCCTCCTACAGGAGGAAGCTGAATTCTCCCCTGCCCCCCCCTCCCCCAAACAAGCCACATTATGACTTGGGGTCATGCTCAAATATGTTTGCATGTGTGCATCTGTGTGCCCACGAATGCCACTTTTTAGCCCCCCCCCCCAAAAAAGTTCTCTTTGCTAAGTGAATACTTTTACAGTTCCCTGGAAAAAAACAACAACCCAGAAATGAAAATTATTTTAGAAATTCGTTTCCTGGCATGGAGTGTGTGTGAAGAAAAGAGTTTAGATTTATTGCATTGAAAACACAGCAAATTGTATAAGTTCAAGGTTTTTTTTGTGTTTTTTTCTTAAATGATGCATTTAATATTATTTTCTTTTAATAAAACAACATGTCCATTGGAAGTTTGTAGAGGTTCTTAGTCATCCAGGTCATGGTTGTCCTAAAGGTGCTTTTTCAAGAGCCAAGTGGACTTTCTTGTTTTTAATTCTTTTGAAGACATTTTGCTTCTCATCCAAGAAAGTCCAGTTGCCTCCTGAAAAAGCCCCTTTGGGACAACCGTGACCCCGGATGACTGAGAATCTGTACCAGTGGTGGGTTTCTGCAGGCTCGCACCTACTCGCGAGAGCCGGTTGGTGAAATTTAGAGAACCCGTGAGAGGGGGTTCCACCGGTGTACCTGGAAGTAAATCTGGCCCGCCGCTGCCAGTGACCCAATGGGAAGGAAAGGAAAGGAAAGGAAGGAAGGAAGAAAGAAAGAAAGAAAGAAAGAAAGAAAGAAAGAAAGAAAGAAAGAAAGAAAGAAAGAAAGAAAGAATTTATCATCACAATTGAGTCCAAAATTTTGGTTGCTAAGCAAGAGCGTTGTTAAATGAGTTTCACCACATTTTAAAAGGTGGCCACTCCCACCCTGTCACATGACTGCCAAGCCACGCCCACAAAATAGGCCACACCTACAGAGTAGGTTCTAAAAAAAATTGAAACCCACCACTGATCTGTACAGACTTTTAGCTATACAATTTGGGATGAAGACCCTTGGAATGGTGTGGGAGGAAGGATGGGATTCCCAGATGGAAAATATTGCAGACTGCAGGAACCAGGAGCCCCTCTCAGGTGACCCCGAGGACACAGATAAAACCTCCAAGTGGCCTCAACGACCCTCAAAAAGGATGCAAATGACCAGCTGTCTGCAAGGAGTATCAATCCTTCCATTCCCCACCCTCCCGTCAGAGCTGAAGAAGCTTCTTGGATGAGAAGCGAAACGTCTTCGAAAGAAAAAAACCAAGAAAATCCAGTTGCCTCCTGAAAAAGCCCCTTTGGGATGCCCATTGGAAGATCTCAGAGTTTATAAGACAAAGGGTCGGGAGAGGCGAATACCTGGAGAATTTTCAATTCCAAAGCAGTTTTTGTTCCCCCCCTGAGCTTAAAGTAGGAAGAAAAATATATATTCGGAAGATTGAAAAGGAATAGGAAGCGATTTGCAGGAAAAGATGATTAAAAAGTGTACAAATCCATGCTGTGTTTATAGCAGGTTGGCAAGCGTTTCTAATTAAATGATCTCGTGGAGCTTGTCGGAGCAAGCAATAACTGGCTGATGGAATGAAAGCAATTGTATCACATCTCTCTCTTTGAAACGAACGGCCCATCTCTCTAAAACGGAGCCCTAAGTAAGCCTTGGTCCAACCCTGGGAGGACTTGGCTGGACAGTGAAGTACTATTCAGTTCTCAAACACTTATTCCACTTACCGTATTTTTCAGAGTATAAGACGCACCAAGGTTTTGAAGAGGCAAATGGAAAAAAAAAAGGTTTTGCACTCTGCAAACCTCCCAAAAACGGCACGTTTTTTGTGAAAACGCCCCCAAAAGTAAATCAGAGTCCGAGGGAAAGGATTCCTCAAAGTTCCAATTTATTAAGGGAGCCATGTTGGCACATCTGGGAAAACCCGACTCTGAAAGCTTCCCGGTTTTCCCCACCTAGTTGAAGTTCAAGATCTTGCCCCCCTCACACCCACCAGTCCATCCCATGGTCCAATCTCCCACTGCCACGCTGGCAGGTTCCGCCCATCCAGTTCCAGCCAGGAGCAGAGACAAAGGGTGACCTTGGCTTTGTAGAAAGAATTTTGTTATGGCTACATATCACCCAACTCGTATAATCCCCCCTCCCATTTTCCCACAATAGAAAATGCGTAGTAGAATAATAGAAAGTGTGCCACGCCTGACATCTAAACCATTTCAGATAAATGACTGACCCATCCTTTCTTGAAAACCTCCAATATTGGAGCACCCAGAAATGTGAGTCCATTGTGAAGCATCGGAATGTAAATCACGCACCCATGGGGGTGCAGCGATGGTTATAAGTGTGAACAATGATCATAAGTTCCTTTTTCCAGTTCCGTTCTAACAGTTCAGACAGTCACTAAATGAGCTGTTGTGGGTCAAGCATCACCTGTATATGCCAATTTTTTTTTTTTGAGTTTTAAAAGATTTTTACTAAACAGAAACAACATTAAATGACTACATAAACAGCGTGTTGTCTGGGTACAATTAATTTTAAGCAGTAGTAATCATAGTAGTAATATTCATAACATTAATAATGATCACGTAATAAAATAGCATTTGCTCCCGCATTTTAGCGAACCATCCTTACGTAATTAATCATTCTCTTATGCCAGTGGTCGGCAAACCGCGGCTCGCGAGCCACGAGCGGCTCTTTGGCCCCTCGGGTGCGGCTCTTCCTCTCTCCTTTCCCCCCGCCCCCGGAGGCAGCGGAGGGCCCGGCATGTCGGTTGGTGGGGCTCTGGCTGCCTCCCCCTGGAGCGAGCGAGCGAGCCAACGGGCGGAGGGGAATGCCCGGGGCTGTGGAGAAAGAAAGAAAGAAAAAGAAAGAATTTTGGTTGCTAAGCAGGACCGTCGTTAAGAGTTTCGCCACATTTTCCAAGTTGGCCACGCCCACCCAGTCACATGACCGCTGAGCCACTCCCACAAAACAGGCCACACCTTCCGGCTCTCAAAAGAAATTTCAATCGTGGTACTGTTGATATTTGGCTCTCTTGACTAATAAGTTTGCCCACCACTGTGACTTATGCTTTTAAATTTCTAACTTCTGTTCCTGCTAGTAAGCCATTAATAAAAGAAACGGTATATGCCAATTGTTTAGCACCTGGATGTTGATCATGTGACTGTGGTGTGTGTGTGCTGCAACAGTTGTAAGTGTAAGTCCCAGTTGTAAGTCACTTTTTTCCTTTTCAGTGCCACTGTATCTTTGAGGAGGACCTGTGTAAACCGTGGGGTCCTTGGTGCTCTCTGAGCTCGGTTGATTTTTTATTTTTTTTTGTAGACATTTCCTTACCACACTAGGTAATATCATCAGTGTTAGAGGGTAGCGGGGTGAGAGGAAGAGGAAGGTGAGAGTCCTTGGTGCTTTCTGAGCTTGGCTATTTTCTTGCAGACATTTCATTACCACACTAGGTAACTTCATCAGTGCCGACTGGCGACGCCCAGGGGAAGAGCCTTCTCTGTGGCGGGCCCTGCCCTTTGGAACGACCTACCCCCTGAACTCCGCACCATCTCGGACCTCCGCCTCTTCCGCCAGTGTCTAAAGACACATCTTTTTCAGCAAGCCGGCCTAGTGTAACCTCCCGTTGGGGCTATTTTAGATTTAAATTGGGGTTTTAATTTGGATTTTAGCATAGGATTTGTAATTTAATATGTTTTTAAATTTTGTATTTTTGCTATTTTATATGTTTTTAATAATTCCTGTGCGCCGCCCTGGGTCCTTCGTGGAGAAGGGCGGGATATAAATTTAATTAAAATAAAATAAAAATAAATATAATATCCGTCAACTACAAATAGAAACTTTCAAGCGACCTTTTTGAGACCAATCTTACTGATGACTTAAACAACAAACGAACAGCATTTTTACAAAAGCGTTACGGGTTGGAGGAGCTCATCCTAGAAAAGTTAAGCTTGCTTTATGGAGCCAGTATCTATTATTGCATAATAGTGTGATTTAAAGGTTCGTTTTAAACATTGAATGGCCGTTGTGGGGAATTGTGCTTCACTGCACAGGCTGCTTATGATTTCCCCCCCAAGAATGATTATCCTTTCTATCAAGAGTTCGCAGTGAATTAATGGCAATTATGTCATTGAATGAAATTACACTTTTTCTTAATGCAATGATAGCAATCTGAGCGAAATTTAAAAAAAATACATGTTCAGCTATCCCTCTTCTTTAACTTCCTGGAAAAGCCCATCAGAATCTTTTTCCAAGGGATATTGTAAGCAGAAATTAAAGCTCAACTCACCCATTCCCTCTCTGCCACCAATCCAGCACCAATCCAGCATAAAACTCTCAGCATGGAATATCTCAGGGGTTGCCACAAAGACAAGGGAGTCAAGCCATTCTCCAAAGCACCTGAGGGCAGGACAAGAAGCAATGGGTGGAAACTAACCAAGGAGAGAAGCAGCCTAGAACTGAGGAGAAATTTCCTGACAGTGAGAACAATTAATCAGTGGAACAACTTTCCTCCAGAAGTTGTGAATGCTCCACCACTGGAAGAGATTTGATAAGCATTTGTCTGAAGTGGTGTAAGAGTTTTCTGCCTGAGCAGGGGGTTGAACTAGATGACCTCCAAAGTCCTTTCCAACTATTCTATTCTATTCCATTCCATTCCTATTCCCAAATTCTCCCATTCTCTAGTTTGCAGAGCCAGGTCTTCAGGCTCAGAGGAAAAAGGGGGGTTGTTTTCCATCCATTTTCCCCTGCCTATCTCCTACACACACACACACACACACACACACACACACACACACTCTCTCTCTCTCTCTCTCTCTCTCTCTCTCTCTCTTTCTCTCTCTCTACACCTAGTTTTATCTCTCACTTTGCACTCTAGGAACTGTGGTGGAGCAGAAGGCCAGAAGACACCAACTCCATTACTTTCCATGAGTTTTTGCAATAATCCCATGAACCATAAAACAACCCAACACTGGGGCAGGTCCCTCCCTTCTCCACCTCTTGGCCTCAGAGACACTTATCTCCTTGGCTAGTATGAAGCTAAATGTGGGTAAGGGATTTAGATTGCTTGCTTCCTCTCACAGCCTTTGCTAAGAGAACTTAGTTCTCTCTTGGATGGCAGACTACCAGGGCTAGACTGGAAAATTAAGAAGGTGGCATTGGATGTGGAGAAGAAGGCTTCTTGGAGAAAGGCAGGGCCAAATCATTCCTCCTTGGTTGACAAGAACACTACACTAAGTGGAGAGAGCAAAATAGAGAAAGGGAGAGGAGAGGTGGAAGAGGGGTTAAGAGAGAGGGAGCAGAACAGTGGTGGGTTTCTGCAGGCTTGCACCCACTCGCGAGAGCCGGTTGGTGAAATTTAGAGAACAGGTGAGAGGGGGTTCCACCGGCATACCTGGAAGTAAATCTGACCCGCCGCTGCCAGTGACCCAACGGGAAGGAAAGGAAAGGAAAGGAAGGAAGAAAGGAAAGGAAGGAAGAAAGGAAAGGAAGGAAGAAAGGAAGGAAAGAAAGAAAGAAAGAATTAATTTATCATCCCAATTGAGTCCAAAATTTTGGTTGCTAAGCAAGAGCGTTGTTAAATGAGTTTCACCACATTTTAAAAGGTGGCCACTCCCACCCTGTCACATGACTGCCAAGCCACGCCCACAAAATAGGCCACACCTACAGAGTAGGTTCTAAAAAATTTGAAACCCACCACTGGAGCAGAAGGGAGGAAAAGAGTAGGAGAGAGAGAAGGAGTAGAAAGAGTAGAGGAAGAAAAAAGGGAAGGGGAAGTAGAGAAGAGAGGGATGGTAGAGGGAAGAAAGGAGGGAGAGAGGGAGAGGAATCATGATTGCGGTAGATAGGGCATAACATGGAAAGCAGAAAAGCGAATGATAATTGTTGTGGGTTGATGGTCAGAGGAACTGATATAATATTGGACAATACAACATAGTGTTGGTTAAGATGTAATGATTGGTTACTTGTATGAAAATAAACGTAAAACTTTTTTTCAAAAAAAAAAAGAACACTACACTGAAATCTTGATTTGAAGGATGTATTTTGGAATGATGGCTTTGTCATCCTTTAAAAAGTTTCTATTCACAACTTCTGGAGGCAAGTTGTTTCATTAATGAATTGTTCTCATTGTCAGCAAATTTCTCCTTAGTTCTAAGTTGCTTCTCTCCTTGATTAGTTTCCACCTATTGCTTCTTGTCCTGCCATCTGGTGCTTTGGAGAACAAGTTGACTCCCTCTTCTTTGTGGCAATAATTCTCTCAGCCTTCTTTCCTAACACTTACGTAGCTCATTCATATAGAGAACAGAACAGAAACTGAGGTGAGATGAAAGACCCAGCAAATAGTAAAATAGAATAACAAGCTGCAAGGGACCTTGTAGGTCTCCTAATCCAACCCCCTGCTCAAGCAGGAAATCCCACACCACTTCAGACAAATGGCTATCCAACATCTTCTTAAAGACTTCCAGTGTTGGTGCATTCACAACTTCTGGAGGCAAGTTGTTCTATTGATAAATTGTTCTCACTGTCAGGAAATTTCTCCTTAGTTCTAAGTTGTTTTTCTCCTTGATTAGTTTCCACCCATTGCTTCTCGTTCTGCCCTCAGGTGCTTTGGAAAACAGCTTGACTCCCTCTTCTTTGCGGCGGCCTCTGATCCTGTTGTCTATTTCATAAATTATGCAACCACTGTCTTTATGGAAATAATAATAATCGCAGTGCAACCTGGAATCTAGCAGATGGGAAAACAATGCTCCGTCTTGCCCTATCAGAGAATTTCACTCTCTCTGGGTGATGTTTCCAGCTAACCTGTCCACTTGTGTCTGTATCTTATTTCTGAAGACTACAGAGCGTTTTTGTTTGACGTTTAAACTGTCGTTTTTGCAGGTCTTTTTTGGCTTCTATCCTGACTTTGACGGTGTCTTCTTTCCTCTTGTCTGCCTGAGCTTGGCAAGCAATGGCTCCCGTTTTAATCCCATACAAAGTGGCCCCTGCTGTCCAGAGTAACCTGTCATTAGACCCACCTCAGGTGACAGGCGACAAGAGAACTGGTCTAGTAATTTGAGCTGCCTGATCTGATCCTTTCTGGAGAGAGAAATTCCCAATTGTGGTCCCGTTCATCAGTCTGTGGCACAGTTTTTGCCTACTAACCTCTTAATCATTGGATTCCTTCTGAATTCCAAACAGGTTTGACTGCGATCACAGGCACCCGGGCTTTTACAGTGCTGGCTCTCGTTTTTCAATACTCACAGACAGTTGCCAGCTGATGTTAATGGGAAGAGAGCTTACAATTTATGGAGAATCACAATTCTCTGTGCTCTCCGGACTCACATTGGCAATCCCATTTTTAAACTAGATTCCTGTCTGCCTGTACATTCATCCATCCATTATCTATCTATCTATCTATCTATCTATCTATCTATCTATCTATCTATCTATCTATCTATCTATCTATCTATCTATCTATCTATCTATCTATCATCTATCATGTCATCTGTCATCTATCTATCTATCTATCTATCTATCTATCTATCTATCTATCTATCTATCTATCATCTATCATGTCATCTGTCATCCATCCATCCATCCATCCATCCATCCATCCATCCATCCATCCATCCATCCATCCATCCATCCATCCATCCATCCATCCATCCATCCATCTATCTATCTATCTATCTATCTATCTATCTATCTATCTATCTATCTATCTATCTATCATGTCATCTGTCATATCTATCTGCCTGCCTGCCTGCCTGCCTGCCTGCCTTCCTTCCTTTTAAGCAGTGGACAACCAGACCATCCTAATAGCTATTTGCAATGTTCCTCAGTCACGTGACCATGATTTCTGGCAAATTTAAAGTGTTTCCCCCCAAAAACCCCACCACCACCCACTGAAAAACCAAAACCCAACCATTGGGGAAAATGGGTTTGCTTAACACCTGCCACATTAGCTTTACAACTATAGCATCCATTTAATGATCATTGTAAAAAACAGTTGTGACTTCAAATCAGCTCATGCGGTGCCTCCCCTTATGACTTCAGTGGCTCATTCCAGACTCAATTGGCACCGTAAGTTGAGAATGGCTTGTATTCATAAAAGAGAAACGTAACTTTATGCAATGGAGAGAATACGTTTTTGTAACTCAGCATGTGGTCCTTACACCATCGCCCTGAGCTGCAGCTAGTTCCCTAAGACGATGAGATTTATTTTTCCCATGAATTTGATTTTGCTTTGGGTGACCTTGTATGCCTTCGCTTTCATGCCCCTTCCGTTTGTGGATAATTGTGATGTATAAAGTTCATTGAAATGCTAGTACACTTCATTTGTCTTAGCATACAAACTTCAAGCAGGCAGATGTTAGTAGGCGGGTAGGGAGATACAACCGGATGTGGGTTCTGAATCCAATGGGACGTCAGGAACCTCCCACCTGGAATTCCCTACATGAGGCCTTGCGAAAGAAGATAGTTAAATCAACAGCAGCAGATTACATTATTTTTTATTTCCCCTCCCAAAAAAGAGAAGTTCCTGTAGGTGGCAATGTACAATCAAGAATGGTAAAAACTTGAGTTTCCCCACCCTTCCATTTCCTTCCTTTCAATCTGGCTTATACCGTCCCTTGTTCATCTCACTTATTCCAAATGGTTGTTAGTATTAATACTAGTAAATGTGAGCAACTCTGGGTTCAGAACCAGTGTCACAACTGGATCGAACAGGGATCAAACAGGGAATGAGTTGTGTTCCTGAGCTTCCTTTATAGTAGAGCTGTATATTTACAGCCAATCAAGTTATATATACTTAGTTCTTAAAGCTACATAACTTCTTAAGAACATAGGCTCATATATATTGTCAATCCCAATATAAGGCTGAATATCCTAACAGTAATAATATTATTTTAGCCCAGCCCACTTCACTGAGTTGTTATGCAAGGGGGAAAAAACCAAGAGGCAGGAACATTATTATGCATGCCACCTTAAACTGTACAAAATACAGGCTGGATATTTTCATTGCTGCTGTTATTGCTATTTATTAAAAAAATATGCAGGAAGTTTGGGAGTCAAAGGGGTAGACAGAAGGAAATGGAATTCCCTCACAGACATACACACTTATCAAGATGACAAAGAGTGCTAATTCTCCATTCTTTTTCTGTAATTTTCTCCAGCCGAGTCTGTTCTGAGAAAAATAAGAGTCTAGTGCATTAGGAAACTTAAACATCAAAATGCTACCTTCTGGCTACAATTCATAGAAAATAACCATGAAATGATCTTGGAGTGGAATATCCACAGAGCTTTGAGCGCTGCGCCAAGGACAACGGAATGTAATTTCGCCTCCCCATCCTTCAATTTTCTAAAAGTGATCCAGATTCTAGCCAGTTGAGAGGTCAGCTACTTTATGGATACATAAGGAATGATTCCTGTGGGTTGAATATCCTGGATGGGAATAGAAGATCAGAAGGTTGGAAGAGAATACACACCTTAGGAGTTAATTCCTTGTGTCTTGGTGATATGTTGTAGCCGAGGAGTTGGCAAGTATTAATGAACTTGTTACAGGTTAGAAAAAAGTCTTAATTCCTCAATGTCTAGGGAGATTGTCAGTTATCCAGGTCACGGTCGTCCCAAAGGTGCTTTCGTTTTTTTCTTCAAGAGACTTTCTTGTTTTTCTTTGAAAATATTTTGCTTCTCATCCAAGAAGAGCTGAAGAAGCTTCTTGAATGAGAAGTGAAATGTCTTCAAAAAACACGAATAGGAAAGTCCAGTTGCCTCTTGAAAGGAAAAAAAAAAAAGCACCTTTGGGACTCTTACCGTATTTTTCAGACTATAAGACACACTGGAGTATAAGATGCACTATGATTTTGAAGAGGTAATTTTTTTTAAAAAAAGGGTTTTGCACTCTGCAGGCCTCCCAAACCCTCTGCATGCCCCCTTTTTTTGCAAAGGGGGGGTTGGTAGGCCAAAAATACTGTATTCAGTGTATAAGACGCACCCAGATTTTCACCCTCTTTTTTGGGGTGAAAAAGTTGCATTTTATACGCCAAAAAATACGGTAATTCCTCAATTTCCCCCATCCGCCTGGCAATTGCATTCTACTTTAAAAATTGTAGGTGCGCCACCTTGACCCAACTTCATCCGTTCCCCAGCCTGCTGAAAATTGATGGGGAAAAGAAGATTCTCAGCCTGGAATATTGGATAGGATTACAATAGCATTACAAAGGAAAGCAGGCCAGGCAGCATGAAATCAGAGAAACACCTGAAAACAGAAATGTCAATCAGAGCATCCTAGGGCTGGAAGGGACTTTGAAATCTTCTAACCTAACCCCTTGCCCGAGGCAGGAATCTGCGTACCAACTTCAACAGATGTTTGTCCAATCTCTTCTTGAAAACCTCTAATGATGGAAGACCCACACCTCCAAGAGGCGAACTAGAATCATAGAATCATAGGGCTGGAACGAACCTTAGCTGCCTTCTACTCCAACCCCCTGCCCAAGACAGGAGTCCTTATACCTTACACCTAACCTTTTTCTCCTTGCATGCCGAAATTGCACACACGCACACAACAGCGTGTGTGCATGTGCCCACACCCATAATGCAATGTGCCCTGCTCCAGTTTTGGGCCTAGCAGGCCTCCTTGAAGCCTCCTGAAACCAAAAACCCTCCATGCTCTCCCCATCCCCCATGCATGCATTCATGACCCCTCCACCCCTCTCACAGCTGGTTGGTGGGAGGTATGTGCGCTTGTGCGGTGGAGCTGAGCCAGGCAATGGCTCGCGGGCCCACAGAGAGGGCTCTGCATGCCACCTGTGGCACACGTGCCATAGGTTCGCCATCATGGCCTTATACCATGCCAATCAAATTGTTGTCCAATCTAGTTTTGAAAACCTCCAGTGATGGAGCACTCACAACACCAAGTGGTTCCATTGGTTAATTGTTCTGTCTGTCAGCACATTCATCTTTAGGTTCTCTCCTTGATTAGTTCCCACCCATTGCTTCTTGTCCTGCCTTATCATGTCTCCCATTAGTCTTCTCTTCACTAAACTAAACATGCCTAGTTCTTTAACCGATCTTCATAGGATTTTGTCTCTAGAACCCTTATAATCTTTGTTGCTCTCCTCTGCAGTCTTTTTAGAGCCTCTGCGTTTTATTTTATATCGTGGTAAGCAGAATTGGATGCAGTACTCCAAATGTGTCCTTATTGGTATTGTGTTGAGCAGTACTATCCAATGTTCTTGATGTTACCCCTCTGTTGATGGAGTCTAGAGGTCTGTTGGCTTTGTTAGTAGCTGCAAAGTTCATAGTTAAGTAGTGGTCTACTTGATCACCTTGATCTTTCCCATGGGCATTACTGAGAGGTAATACCTATCCTCTACCTATGCATCTGGTTCTTCCTGCTTACTAAGTGCAGGAAAATGGATGGATTTATTTGCAATATTGAATTGTTTTAACAGATTAATAGATTAGCAGACTTGGAGGAGACCTTGTAGGTCATCTGGTCCAACCCCCTGCCCAAGGAGGAGACCCTAGGCCATTTCTGACAGATGGCAGTCCAGTCTCTTCTTGAGAACCTCCAGTGATGAAGCTCCCACAACTTCTGAAGGCAACTTCTGTTCCACTGGTTGATTGTTCTCACTGTCAGTAAACTTCTTATTTCTAGGTTGAATTTCTCCTTGATCAGTTTCCATCCATTATTCCTTGTCTGGGCTTCAGGTGCTTTGGAAAATAGCTTGGTCCTCTCCTCTCTGTGGCAGCCCCTCAAATATTGGAAGACTGCTATCATGTCTCCTTTGGTCCTTCTCTTCCCTAGATTAGCCATTTGCAACCATTCATTCAATTGTCATTGTTACATTAGTATAAATCTACTGTACTCATGAAACCATTCAAGAAGTCAAGGTTTAATAGAGAACGGTACCAAGCTATCATACTTGCAAAAAGAATTGCATTTCCAGAGCACATTTACAAGGTAAAATTCAGGATTTCTACTGGTAGTGGAACCTATTTGTTGCCTTTCAGATGGGCTGAACTTCACCTCTCGCAATTTGCAGCCAGAGAGTAGCCAGTGGCTGGATTCAGGCTCCCTCTGGTAAAGGAAAGACTGAATTCTTTGCTTTGCACTTTGGTTTCGTAGTCGATGCTGCTATTTTAATGAGTTCCTGAGCTTTCTTACTGTGTACCCCTATTCTTTGCACAAGGCGTAATTTGTGGAATCTTGCTGCTGACAGATACAGGGGGGGGGGGGGGGGTTAGTAGCTTCCTACTGATCAAGTGCAGGTCCAGGGGCTGGAAGTGAGCTTTTGTAGCAGTACTGAGTCTGAATTTAATAATGGCAGGTATTTCCCAGAATTGACTTCTAGTGACTGCCTGGATAAGTCCTGGCAATTTTCTTGGCAAGATTCTGAAAGGGGGGGGGGGACGGCTTCCTAGGGTTGAGATAAAACTCAAGGTCACCTAATTGCTAAGGCAGGAATAGAACTTGTGACCTCCCACTGTCCGGCCAAATGCTTTCACCACTGTTTACTAGAGATCCAGAAATAAATGCACATCCTGTGTTCTCAAAAAGTAACATAGGATAGAATCGGATAGACTAGAGAATTCAGAAAGAATAGAATAGAATAGAGTAGAATGAAATTAGAATAGAATAGAATACCGCCCACTGGGGGCCAGGGAGGAGAACAAGAAGATACAATTGCTAAGAGACTTAGATCTAAAAAATGACTTTTTTAATATAGTATAACTTTTGTTTGGATGTTTGTATATGATTGCTAGCACAGATTTTACAATGATGCATGCACTTCTCTTCACTTTGTAGTACTATTGAAAATTATGTATTATCTATATTTTGTCATGAAGCCCCGGATGGGGCCAACGATCTCGACGTGAAAGTTCTCAAAATATCTTCTTCGCACCTTACCCTTACCCTACCTGGAAAATTTTTAAAACTCAATAAAACTTTTTCAATAAAAAAAAAAAGAATAGAACAGTTGTACCCTGATTTCCCGAAAATAAGACCTCCCTGGATAATAAGCCCCATTGGGCTTTTGAGCGCTTGCACTAAAATAAGCCCTCCCCTGAAAAAAAGCCCTCCCCGAAAATATTTAAATGCATGCATAGCCAGTCTCTGCGCAAACAAGAGTTGAGGAGGCAAGGCCGGAGGGGGGGGGGGGGAAATATGCACCCCACACGCCATTATCTAATGGTTGTTCCCATAACCCTAGAAACCACGCCCCTTCTGTCACACTAATGGCCGTTGCAAAAAGAGTGGCAGGCTCAGCAAAGCGACCTCAAAAATAATAAGACCTCCCCTAAAATAAGGCAAAAGAAAATAAGACCCTGCCTTATTTTCGGAAAAACACTGTATTACTACGTAAGCAAATTGACTCAGCTAATACACTGGTCACAAAGCACTTATCTATGTTAAATGAAAATATATAAATAAACTGGGTGGGTGGGGGGACTTGAGGCGGTATATACATACGGTAAAGGGCAGTAGCAATTACATAGCCAGGCTCACTCATATATGCAAACACGGTTGCAGAGGTGGGTTCCTGCCGGTTTGGCCGAATAGGTAGTAACTCTGCCGGATATGTGGGCATACCGATTCTGTCCTGGGTGCCGCCATCTTTATTTTCTGTTGTGCACGTGCAAAAAAATTTGGCCACCAAACTGGTAGTAATGCCGGCAGGAACCCACCCCTGCACGGTTGAATTTGAAGACCCTCAAGGACCCTTTCAGTGCTGTCCTTCTCTACTCTGCATACCTTTTCTTTCCAAAATAAGGAACTTTTTCATTTAATAACTTAAGGTGCTTCTTTCGGCCGAAAAGGCACCATAAAATGAGTGCTACTTGGTGGTGCTAATTATCGTCGTCTCCAAAAAGATCATAATTCTGCCCAAGTGTTTCATTATCATGTTAGCCACTTGTGTAATTCAGAAGGGAGGGGAAAAACATGTTACAAGCAACTTGATTTGGGAAGCGAGGCAATAAGACTTAATTTTTACCAATTTGTCAAGCAATATTTCAATACCTTTGCATCCAACTAGTCCTCTCTCTGCTTTGCTCTTCGGGGTCACTGGATTATAACTCCCATCGTCCCCAACTACAGGCTTCAGAATTCTCGGTTTTAGTTTGCACGCTGGTTCCAAAATGTGAAATCAGAAGAATGCGATATTTTTATTTTATTTTTTCATAACTGATCAAGTTAAATAACGTTGCAAAGAAACATGTATATTTTTGGGGGGGGAGGGAGCATGCAAATATTCTGGATTTACTTTAAACCCTGAATTTGATGAATCAAGTTTGACAGTTTCTAAGAAAAGGGAAAGTTGAGCACCTGAAATTAACCCATATGGGGGGAGGGGAGGAGAAATATCAGAGAAACTGAAATTGAGAGATTTATCTCCCCGAAGGGGGCAAACTAACATGACCCCAGAAGTTTCTCCTTTCCCCAACGGTGTTCCCTTTCCTTTCCTTGTTAAGCAGGTGTGAAGTAACAATATTCTAATTTACTTTTTCATTTCAAGGGGGTTATTGAGAGGCGTTTTAAAAGCTTGGCTGCCTAGATCCTGTTATTCTAGCGAAAAGGCCAGGAAATGAGAATGTAAATGATTGGAGCACAGGAAAAAGTCATCTGTTTAATCAGTGGGCTTATCTTTGTCCGGTGTTTTGGCTTAAGGCCCCTGGAACAGCGAGACCAATTCACAAGGTCCCGCCAAGAGCAGAAGAATCCTTGTTTGGTCCCAAGAAATTGGGCATTATTTTTGGTTTAGTTTCCAGCAAGTGGTTTTTGTGTTTGTGGGTGTGGGTGTTTGCGTTGGTCTGAATGAGCTCTCAGTACAGTGGTGGGTTTCAAATTTTTTTAGAACCTACTCTGTAGGTGTGGCCTATTTTGTGGGCGTGGCTTGGCAGTCATGTGACAGGGTGGGAGTGGCCACCTTTTAAAATGTGGTGAAACTCATTTAACAACGCTCTTGCTTAGCAACCAAAATTTTGGACTCAATTGTGATGATAAATTCTTTCTTTCTTTCTTTCTTTCTTTCTTTCTTTCTTTCTTTCTTTCTTTCTTTCTTTCTTTCTTTCTTTCTTTCTTTCTTTCTTTCTTTCTTTCTTTCTTTCTTCCTTCCTTCCTTCCTTCCTTCCTTCCTTCCTTCCTTCCTTCCTTCCTTTCCTTTCCTTTCCTTTCCATTGGGTCACTGGCAGTGGTGGGCCAGATTTACTTCCAGGTACGCCGGTGGAACCCCCTCTCACCGGTTCTCTAAATTTCACCAACCAGCTCTCGCGAGTAGGTGCGAGCCTGCAGAAACCCACCACTGTCTCAGTATCTCTTTCATGCAAACCTTCTAATGTCTAAAACACTTTCTCTTTAAAAGACTTGTTTATTAAGTTATAAAGTATTACAAAATGCAAAGTACGAAAGTAAATAAAAGAGTAATCCTAAATTGCATTAACAGAGGCATACAATCAAGATCAAGTGAGGTACTAATACCACTCTATAAAGCCTTAGGAAGACCACACCTAGAATACTGCATCCAGCTTTGATCAGCACTCTGGAAAAAAGATGTTGAGATTCTAGAAAAAATGCAGAGAAGAGCAACGAGGATGATCAGGGGACTGGAGGCTAAAACATACGGTGAACGGTTGCAGGAACTGGGCATGGCTAGTCTAGTGAAGAGAAGTACCAGGGGAGACAGGATAGCAGCGTTCCAATATTTGAAGGGCTGCCATAGAGAGGAAGGGTCAAGCTATTTTCCAAGGCACCTGAAGGCCAGACAAGGAACAATGGATGGAAACTGACCAAGGAGAGATTCAACTTAGAAATAAGGAGGAATTTCCTGACAGTGAGAACAATCAACCCATGGAACAGAAGTTGCCTTCGGAAGTGGTGGGAGCTTCATCACTCAAGCCTTTCAAGAAGAGACTGGACTGCCATTAGTCTGAAATGGTGTAAACACTCCTGCTTGGGTGGAGGGTTGGACTAGATGACCTACAAGGTCCCTTCCAACTCTGTTAATCTGTAATCAAGCAGTGAGTGAGGGAGGAAAAGAAAAGAAAAGAAAAAGAAGCATTCCAATTCCCTCAGTTGCAGTAGAATAAGGCATTAACATCAAATCACAGATTTTGATTTTTCCATAATAATATGAACGTCATTCTGTTCAACCTCACACCAACTGTTGTTGTTTTTGTTGTTTTTGTTGTTTTTGTTGTTTCTTCTTCTTCTTCTTCTTCTTCTTCTTCTTCTTCTTCTTCTTCTTCTTCTTCTTCTTCTTCTTCTTCTTCTTCTTCTTCTTCTTCTTCTTCTTCTTCTTCTTCTTCTCCTCCTCCTCCTCCTCCTCCTCCTCCTCCTCCTCCTCCTCCTCCTCTTCTTCCTTTTTCTTCCTTCTTCCTTCCTCCTTCCTCCTCCTCCTCCTCCTCCTCCTCCTCCCCCTCCCCCTCCCCCTCCTCCTCCGCCCCCTCCCCCTCCTCTTTCGCCTCCTCCTCCTCCTCCTCCTTCTCCTCCTCCTCCTCCTCCTCCTCCTCCTCCTCCTCCTCCTCCTCCTCCTCCCTGTGCCTCACGGCTGGCATGTTACCTCGCCGTTGTGTTCCATCCTGCCCAGTGTTTCATTAGTATATAAAAATTAAAAATTCAAGCAAAAATCTGGCCGGCATGGAAAAAAAGAGGGCTCCTGGGCATACGGTTCATTACGCACATTTATTTAATTACTAAAACACCCGAGATGGGTCTTCTCTCGCCTGCCCTTGATTTCAACTTGCACAGTTTTAGTATCGGGCTTGGAAGCCATCTTTTACGTTGGGCCTCAAGCCTGCCACATATTCAGACATATTCTACTGTGGGAAACTGGGAGAGGGGATTGAGTGGAGCATGGGAGATACGTAGCCAAAACAACACTCCTTCTCAGAGAGTCAAGGTCATACAGCCCCTGCACCTGGACTGACATGGATGGGAGGACTCTTCATTCCTGGCAATAACTGATTGGGCCATGTGATGGGCATGTGGGTGTTGGGGCAGGAACTTTCAACTGGGTGTGGAAAACCTAGAAGCTTTCAGATTTCGGGGTTTCCCCGAAGTGCCAACATGGGTTTTCTAATAAACGGGTACCACCTAGTCTCAAAGCTACACGACACGTGCCTTGAGTTCTCATTCGGCTTTAATTTTTCTCTTTTTTAAAGCACAAATGGCTGCTTTAAATTCCTTTCTTCCCTGGCTTTTATTCAGATGGTTTTTTGGAAAGGGAATGACCGGAGGGATTCGGGGCAGTTTTATTGCCTAGTCATGCTGCTGGCAATATTATGGGCTCTCCTTGTTCTCCACCCTTCCTGTTAATTTAGAAACGGAGATATATTTAAAATGCCATCTGATTATTTTAGTGCATTCTGTAACGCAGGCATTATGGTCAATAAAAAAAAACGGTAACTGTGTTTAAATCTCCTGTGGATTTGGGTTCGTAGCACATATGCAAAGCTCACCCCCCTCCCTTTTCTGACGGTGACCCTTTTTATTTTATGGGCTGTTGTACAATAAAAGAGTGATTTTCTTCTATGGCACGAGAAGAAGAGTGGCTCAACTTGGCTCAGACCTGAACAGACACGAAGCGGGTGGGTTGGAAAGGATCCATGCTTAGAACGACTCCAGGGTAGGAAAAACGGTAGCAGCCGACAAGCCCTTTTAGGTTGAAATAGCAATTCAGGAATGGAAGGATTGTTGGGAAAAAAAACCCAGTCCTTTGAGAAGCATAGTATCAAGGAAAAAGGGCACGACTAACCAATTGACTCGGGAAGAGACCCATTGGGAATGAATGCTAGGAAGCCATTTCATAGAATCATAAGGCTGGAAGGATTCAAAGGTCTTTTAGTCCGTTCTATTTATTTATGTTATTTTTATTTTATTAAATTTATACCCCGCCCTTCTCCTTGTTAGGACCCAGGGCGGCGCACAGGGATGTTAAAATACATACAAAATATATAAAATATCTAAAATTTAAAATACTTATTCTAATAAATAAATCCTGCGCTAAAAACCGAATTAAAATCCCAAGTTTAAAAACTATCTAATAGTCAGTATGGAGGTTACGCTAGGCTGGCTAGATGAAATAGGTGTGTCTTCAGACACTTGCGGAAGAGGCGAAGGTCGGAGATGGTGCGGAGTTCAGGGAGTAGGTCGTTCCACAGGGCAGGGCCCGCCACAGAGAAGGCTCTTCCCCTGGGTGTCGCCAGTCGGCATTGTCCAGCTGACGGCACCCTGAGGAGGCCCTCTCTGTGGGAGCGTATCGGTCTGAGGGATGTATGGGGCAGGAGGCGGTCTCGCATATAACTAGGCATATAACTAGGCTCAAGGCAGGAGACCTTATATCAGGGGTGTCAAACACAAAGCCCGTGAGCTGAATCCAGCCTATGATGTGGTCAGATCCGGCTCATGGGGACATCTTGGAACCAAAGATCAAGTGAGGGACTAATACCACTCTATAAAGCATCCAGGTTTCGTCACCGCACTAGAAAAAAGATGTCGAGACTCTAGAAAGAGCGCAGAGAAGAGCAACCAAGGAAACGAGGGGACTGGAGGCTAAAACATACAAAGAACAGTTGCAGGAACAGGGCATGGCTAGTCTAGTGAAGAGAAGGACCAGGGGAGACATGAGAGCAGTCTTCCAATATTTGAGGGGCTGCCATAGAGAGGAAGGAATCAAGCTATTTTCCAAGGAACCGGAAGGCCAGACAAAGAGTAATGGATGGAAACTGATCAAGAAGAGATTCAACCTGGAAATAAGGAGGAATTTCCTGACAGTGAGAACAATCAACCCACGGAACAGAAGTTGCCTTCAGAAGTTGTGGGAGCTTCATCACTGGAGGCTTTCAAGAAGAGACTGGAGAGCCATTTGTCAGATATGGTGTAGGGTGTCCTGCTTGGATGGGGTGGGGGGTGGGGTTTGGACATGGCAATCTACAAGGTCCCTTCTTACTCTGCAAATCTGTAAAATCTATTGTTTGTAAACTGCCCAGAATCTTCAAGAAAGCAGTTACTACTTTGGACTTCAGCTCTGCTTCTTAGGCACTCCCCAAAACAGATTTCTAAGGGAATTTTTGGTCTTTGGCAAAAAAAAAAAAAGTTGCCAATCTCTCCTCGGCCATCAGCCTGAAAGGATAATAAACACTATCTTAATAGTGAAAGTGGGAGTTTCCGTCAAAGCAACCATGCACTTGTATCAAAGGGGTGATAAGTGCTCTCTGATGTTGCCCGAACTTGAGCAAATGAAGCAGAATCTTGGTTAATTCTTGGTTGGATTCCCATTAGGAAGCGGTGGGAAACTGCCTCTGTTGGGTTGCCAAGAGAACTTCTGTGCCTTTTTCTCTCTCTCTCCATCCATGTCGTTAGGAGCTGAACTTTCCTCAAGGGCGACTTTACCACATGCTCGCTTAATCTCGGCTGTTGAAACCCAGCCGCCAAGGAGAAATATTTACACATGGAATGGCATGTGCCCAGGCCACCAGAGTCTGTGGGTGCCTTGAAAGGACGCAAAGATTTCAGCATTCTGAGAAATGGAGTTTTGCAAGAATGCCCTCCTCAAATACTTTTTACAGCCTTTGTCGGAATAATACTAGTTCTAATTTAGAAATATAATTGTGTTGCTGGTATATATCATTTAGGACCTCCAGTGGAGTCTAAGACAATTTGTCATGGCCAACTTGCTATGGCCAACTTGCCATGGTCAACTCATCATGGCCAACTTGCCATGGCCAACTTGCCACAGCCAACTCACTGCAGGACAAGAGTTACACTAATATCAAAGAAATAGTGGGCTAAAATCATTAAAGGAACGATGCAAAAGGAGAGACAGAATGAAATGTGAATGGCAAAAATTAAAACCTTTTAAAATGTATTTTAAATAATTAAATAGGATTGTTAAATTGTCCCACGGCCAGCTGTCCTGCAGCAAATTGACCATGGTGAGTTGGCCATGGCAAGTGGACTGTGGCAAATTGTCCCATTCTACCCAGGTGGTTCTCGGCGCTACCAGTACGATACTCACAGGACTGCGGGTCCTTTCGTGCGCACATGCTGCCCATGCATGCACACTCCACCACCCCTGCGATGTCCAGCTGCTTGTCGGAGATTGTACAGGCACTGCACACTGTGCATGCATGCGCAATTGGCATGTTGCTTTAAAAATTGGTATAGAACGCGGGCGGATGGGCCAAATGAGCCTTTATTTATTTATTTATTTATTTATTTATTTATTTATTTATTTATTTATTTATTTATTTATTTATTTATTTATTTATTTATTTATTTATTTATTTATTTATTTATTTATTTATTTATTTATTTAATTGGATTTATCAACTCATTAAAACTATTCCCCTTAAAATCACGATTAAACAATTTATCTCCCAGACTACAGGGTAGGTGCGGTAGGTTAGGCCAGGCCGGCCTGATAGAAAAAATAGGTCTTTAACTTTTGGCGGAAGGAGCGGAGGTCCGTGGTAGTTCTAAGTTTGGGGGGCAGGTCGTTCCAGAGGGTTGGGCCTGCCACAGAGAAGGCCCTTCCCCTGGGCGTCGCCCGCTGGCATTGCCTAGTGGACGGCACCCGGAGAAGTCCCTCTCTGTGGGAGCGAATCGGCCGAAGGGATGTATACCATACCTGTACACTGTTAGCTGCTCCCGGCTACTACTGGTACAGCCGTACTGGGCTGTACCAGCCAGAACCCACCACTGATTCTGCCTCCAGTGAATCCCTTCTTTCTCAACTGAGCCTAATGTTTTTCCCTGGTAAGATTCCCTCCCTATTAAACTTTTCCATCTCAGGAGTGGGTCATCTGTTTTCTGTTTAAAGAAAACTCTGCAAAGAGAAAATGTGAACTTTGACTAAACTTAGGACTGTCAAGTTTGGGCTCAGGGGCAGCTCCTTGGAGGCAGATGTTGATGAGATATGCAAATGTGAATTGGGGGTGGTGGTTGGATGGTCTTTTGATGAGCAAGGACCACGATTTGCATTTGGGGAGGCCTCCTAAGGAAGGGATGAGTTTAGAGACCCCCTTTCTGTTTCTTCTATTTTCAATCTGTAGTGTCTATTCTAGACCTTACACAGTCATTTCCATTTACTTCCCATCTCAACACAAATAACTTCACATGTGGTTTTCAACACGCCTGCTCCAAACTCTCAAAAAATGATGCCGAGGGCAGCTGAAGATTGCAAGCAAATCACCCATCAGATTCTGGATCTCCAGCATTTGGGCTTGTGAAGGGGGAAAACATTCCCAGGAGCTCCCCCGTGATTATCGCAAAGGTGTTGAAACTCTAGAAAAAAGTGCAGAGAAGAGCAACCAGGATGATGAGGGGACTGGAGGCTAAAACATATGAAGAACGGTTGCAGGAACTGGGCATGGCTAGTGAAGAGAAGGACCAGGGAAGACTGGAGAGCATTGTCCAATATTTGAGGGGCTGCCACAGAGAGGAAGGGGGTCAAGCTATTTCCCAAAGCACCCGAAGGCCAGACAAGGAATAATGGATGAAAACTGAACAAGGAGAGATTCAACTTAGAAATATGGAGGAACTTTCTGACAGGGAGAGCAATCAACCCATGGAACAGAAGTTGCCTTCAGAAGTTATGGAGGCTTCATCACTGGAGGCTTTCAAGAAGAGGCTGGACTGCCCTCTGTCAGAAAAGGTGTAGGATCTCCTTCTTGGGCAGGAGGTTAGATTTCCAAATAGGATCGGAAATGTTCCCTTACCAATAAACTGTGTTCTGCAGGAGGCCATTTTTCCCTACCCTGTTACATTGGGTGTGTGTGTGTGTGTCTGTAGTTGCAGATGCTTGAAACCTGTTGTATAGATTTATCCGCTCTCCTTGTTGATAGGCGTGTAAGATTTAAAAGGAGAAGGCAATGCGAGCCATCCTTGCAGATTACCCTTGGACCAAGGAATATAAAAGCATCCAGGCTGATGTATCTGACATGAATGCAAACCTCAGGAGAATGGGCAGTCAGGAATTAGAGGTTAGCAGAGAGGGGGGGGGAAAAAGAGAGAGCAGAAGCTACAAGCGTTATTTTCAGATGTGGAATGTGGAGCCTTGAAAGCTTTCTCCCCTGTGTCTTTCTCCTTCTCCTTTAACGCTATCTTTTGACTTTTGGGGGAAGCCTAATGCAAATAACACAGCTAACCTCCCTCTTCCCTTTTCCCAGGTGTTTGTGACCACAGTCTGGCATTTTGAGCCCTACATGGTGCCCTTAGGGCTGTTGATGCTCTTCGTGTATAACATCTCCATGAACAGTCCTGATAAAGCCTTAGCCATACAAGACCCACAGGTAGGTATCACATGTGTGTGTGTGTTATTTTCCCCCCAGATCCATAAGAACCTAAGAGCAGCCTTGCTGGAACAGGCCACAGCCCATCCAGTCCAGCATTCTGTCTCCCACAGTGGCTCCTCATTTGCTTCAGGGTCTTCCCAAGCAGATGTCTTCACCTGCTTATGATTCCCTGCAAATGGCATTGAGAAATATCCTGCCTATCTCTCCATCCCGGAGGGTGTCCTTAGGCATCCATCATGATAGCCACGGATACCCTTGTTCTCCATGAACTCGTCTAATCCTTTCTTAAAAGTGCCGAGGCTGACAGCTGTCACCACTTCTTCTGGCAGGGAGTTCCATAAACCAGTGATCCTCTAGGTGAAAAAGTACTTCCTCTTATTTGTTTGAGGTCTAGCTTCCAAAAGTTTCATGGAGTGCCCCCTTGTTCTAGTGTTGTGCGATAGGGAAAACAGTTTTTCCTTTTCTACTTTGTCCACACCGTGCATGATTTTATAGACTCCATCTGGGACTTCATTTGTGGAATGCAGGAGAATGGCAATCAGGCAAGGGCAACCTTTCCTAGACCAACACCACTCTCCTCCTTTAAAGAATAGGCTAGCATGTGTTGAGAAATCCCAGTTGATAACCCATCATGGTGTTGCTACATGAAACACAGCCTGGGAATCCTGTAACTGCCTGGGGAAATCAGCCAAATTCACTAAGCGTTGGTTCTCCAAAAAGTGGGTGAAGTCAAAATAAGTATTTATTTATTTCCCGGACTTCCGAGTTGCTCCACTGTTATCAACTCCGAGCAGCAAATAACCATCTCGCGAATGAAGGTAAATACATGTGTCCCAGGATAATGCTGTAGGATCTAATCTGAGTCGGTCACCGGGACCAACATTTTAGACTTCCAAGCTTTGGGATTCATGCTGGAGCTCATCATAGGGAATGTCACCAAAGTATGCACTGGGATGTTCTACATAGTGACTGGTTGTGTGTAGCTTTCAGTTGTTAATTAGTGTGTTGAAGGCTGGCTATTAAGTTGTTGATTGTTGTTTCTCTGTGCCAGGTTCTTGACTGCTAAGTAACTGATAGGTTGGTGGTAAATCAGTACTCCTGTTGCCTGACAAGGAGCCCATTTCCCAGGCTTCATTCATCTCTGGCTATTTTTGTCCCTGCTCAGCCGACAATCATAGTAGTTGCGAAATCAAATGCATGTCCTTGTTCATTGCAGTGTGAGGCTACCAATGTCCAACTGGTTGCTTTGTTGTTGCTGTTAGTTGTGAAATCATGTCCGACCCATTGCGATCCCATGGACAACATTCCTCCAGGCCTTCCTGCCCTCTATCATCCCCCGGAGTCCATCTAAGCTCACGCGGACTGCTTCAGTGACTCCATCCAGACACCTCATTCTTTGTCGTCCCCTTCTTCTTTTACCCTGAGTCTTTCCCAGCATTAGGCTCTTCTCCAGTGAGACCCTCCTTCTCATTTGATGGCCAGCTGGTCGCTTATGTTCTCACAAACAATAATCTATATTATCGTTTCCCAAACCTTTTCCTTCATTACCCAAAACCATTAACCAGGAAGTTGTTTTTAGCCAATCTAGGCAAAATATTTTAAATCAGCTTAAACATCCCTTTTGTGATCGGGTAATCAGTTTGTGTGTTGGTAAACACACACACACACACACACACAATAAAAACTTTTACCTAGGTTTGGGAAGCACCTGTCTCTATGATTGCTTCCTGATATTTAATCAGTTTCTTCTATTTCTGTCTTAGAATTAAAATTTGTCAACAGCTTTGGAATTAGGTAAAGGTTCCCCTCACACATATGTGCTAGTTGTTCTCAACTGTAGGGGGCAGTGCTCATCTCCATTTCAAAGCCGAAGAGCCAGCACTGTCCGAAGACATTTCCGTGGTCATGTGGCTGGCATGACTAAATGCCAAAAGCGCACGGAATGCTATTACCTTCCCACCAAAGTGGTCCCTATTTTTGTACTTGCATTTTTACATGCTCTTGAACTACTAGGTTGGCAGAAGCTGGGACAAGTTAACGGGAGCTCACTCCCTTACGTGGCGCTAGGGATTCAAATCGCTGAACTGCCAACCTTTCTGATCGACAAGCTCAGAGTCTTAGCCCCTGAGCCACCGCGTCCCTTTCTTTGGAATGAGCTACCCCCATTTTGGAGAAAAGCATACTCTGCCACAGAATTAAGAAGCAGCATCTTGGAGCAGATCGGAGCCATTTAAACACCCCCCGTTTTTATTACTGTTGTAAAACTGATAATATTAATATTGCTGCTTTGGTTATGGGTCTCTTATGGGCCTCCTCTCCTGCCTCCCCAGAGATATGGCAAATTTCATTTTTACTTAACCAACCATTTCGGGCACCCTGAGAACAATGACAAATGATAAGAGACCAGGTGATCCCAGCTAAATCCCAAGTCCATTTAGCATGTTGTTGTTTTTTATTGCATCTGGAAATTGAGAGCTTTTCCCACTAGAGGGAATTTGGGAACAAACAACCCATTAAATGCAAGAGGAGGATTTTCAAAGAAGGGGTATAAAAGTCAGGCAAATTCGATCTTAGCGGAGGATAGAGAGTTACAAACCATTGCTCTCCATCATTCTTCCTCTGGTGTCTCTTCAGTGGCTCACTAAAGTCCGAGATGTTGTGAAATACAGCTAAGTAGATGATGGATGTTGCTATAGATTATTCTTTTTTGCAGGGAATACTCTTGTTTACTGATCCTGCTGCGTCTTTGCAAAGTTCTCTTTCTCTTCTGCAGACTCAGGATATGCATGTTGGGGTAATGAGGTATACTCATTAGCAACCCCTTGTTCATGACAGACAGACAGACAGACAGATAGGTGTGATAGATAGACCTAGATAGATGATAGATGATGAATCAATTATGTCTGTCTGTCTGCCTGCCTGCCTGCCTGCCTGCCTGCCTGCCTGCCTGCCTGCCTGCCTGCCTGCCTGCCTGCCTGCCTGCCTGCCTGCCTGCCTATCTATCTATCTATCTATCTATCTATCTATCTATCTATCTATCTATCTATCTATCTATCTATCTATCTATCTATCTATCTTTTATCTATCTTCTATCTTCTATCTTCTATCATCTATCTGTCTATCTGTCCATCTGTCCCATCCATCCAACCATCCATCCATCCATCCATCCATCCATCCATCCATCCATCCATCCATCTATTTATCTCTGTCTATTCATCCATCCATCCATTTATCTATCTGTCTATCCATCCATCCATCCATCCATCCATCTATTTATCTATCTGTCTAGCCATCCATCCATCCATCCATCCATCTATTTATCTCTCTGTCTATCCATCCATCCATCCGTCCGTCCGTCCGTCCGTCCGTCCATCCATCCATCCATCCATCCATCCATCCATCCATCCATCCATCCATCCATCCATCTATCTATCTATCTATCTATCTATCTATCTATCTATCTATCTATCTATCTATCTATAATCTATCCATCCATCCATCCATCCATCCGTCCATCCGTCCATCCATCCATCCATCCATCTGAATATAGTTTGAGGAAATAAAGAGAGAATATACAACCTTACTCTTTTGCTGACCTGGAATCAATATGTTTCATCTTGTTCTGCCTGGATTGTGAATTTTTTCTCTCTCCTGTGGATAAGTTTGGCATGAGGACAGTGAGATGTTCTGGAATTTCCATTCCGCTAAGTATGTTAGTCCACACAATCAGAGACTTACCTATATATTTAGTGAAACACATACATACCTTTTCTGGGTATGTTTAGAAGTTTTCATAAATAGGGAGTATCTTCCAAACTATTTTGGATGTTGACCCTCCCACAGTTCAGTAGACTTCTTCTGTCTCTGTTTGATCTTGTTTGAATCTGCTCCCATCCATACATTGGCAACTTTTTTAGAAACAAATTCAAAGTTGGAACCTCTGTCTGAGTTCCTTTGGAAAACTGTTCTTGTTTTTCCATGTCTGCTTCCATGCCTTTACAGATGTTTCACTATTGCTTCTCGTCTCTTCTAACAAGCTCTCTGACATTCTTTGTTCAGCTCCTGCCTGGGATCCTTGTCATTCTTGGCCTGGACTTCTCTTCTGTTCTTGGCAATTTCCACTGTCTCTCTTCTGTCATCGTTTGTTTTCTTCTATTTCTTCATCTTTGGCAGTCTCTTTTCACATTCACCCGTGGCAACGTTTCTTGATTTCCCTGACCTTAATAAAGATTTCATTTTGCTTCACAGTTCCTGTGGCTCCCCTATCAATGAGGTTTAGGACTTGAAAAAGATTCCTAATGGGAGGGATATATTCTCAGGATCGTATTTCTGAAAATTCACTGCCTTTCTTCTTCTGCTTTAGCTCAACCTGGAACTTAACACCTGAGCATCTTATGATCTATTTCACAGTCGGCCTGTGGCCACATTTCTCTGTTATATATTTCTGAACTCTTCCTTGTAACTGAACTCTTATAACTGAGCCCTTCCTTTCCCTTGTGCCAATAACAGGGTCACGTTGATTGCTGCGTGCTGTGTTTAGTGACGTCCATGTGTAAAATTGTTGTTCTGGTGGTTGTGTTAGCCATGGGGGAAAATAATGTTGAATTAGCAGAAATGGATCTGGTCCTCCTGCTTTATATCTATTTCTTTGGCCATACAATCCAACTACAGGTGTTTCTCAGCTCGGGACCACAACGGATCCCCAGAGAGATGGTTGTTAAGGGAGTTTTTGCTGCATTTTATGACCTTTCCTTGCCACCGTTGTTTAATGAATCATTGCAGTTGTTAAGTTAGTGACACGGCCATTGACGTTCCTTGCCAGAAGGTCACAAAAGGTGTCTATGGAGATTCTCAGCCACCCAGGTCACGCTTGTCCCAAAGCTGTTTTTTCAAGAGGCCACTGGACTTCCTGGTTTTTCTTTGAAGACATTTCGCTTCTCATCCAAAAAGCTTCCTCAGCTGTCAGAGGGAATATATTCTATACTAGCCGTTCCTGGCCACGCGTTGCTGTGGCCCAGTCTGGTTAAGTGGCCAACCAATCTGTGTGTAGATCTACACCTGCACACACAAACACGTACACACAACCGCCGTATAACCCCCAACCTGTATTTCTCCCTCTCTCCCTCTGCCTGCCTGCCTGCCTGCCTGCCTACCTACCTACCTACCTACCTACTGTATTTCTCCCTCTCTCTACCTACCTACCTACCTACCTACCTACCTACCTACCTACCTACCTACCTACCTACCTACCTACTGCATTTCTCCCTCCCTCTCTCTATCCCTCTACCTACCTACATACCTACCTATCTACTTACTGCATTTCTCCCTCCCTCTCTCTATCTCTATAGCTGCCTACCTACCTACCTACCTTGAATCTTATGGACAGAGTATTTTATGTCATAAAGGATGACATAATACCTGTGGCCACTGCTCTCTCTGTATCCATCTACCTACCTTTTAAACAATTTTTTACACTTTGGTTGCGTGTACAGGTGTGACATCTACACAATCTATATATATATCATTGGTCCCGTATTTGTAAGGAACGTTGTGTGAAAATTTGGATGCAGGACTTTCGGAGATTACCTGTTTTGAACAAACTCCTAGTTACATTTTTATTTATATGAATTCTCATGATGGAACATAGACTCTTGCATCTACTCCTGGGTCTTGGCTCATCCTGCTCAGGAAAACCCCGATGCCGTCACTGCCTCCACCACTATGGTGAGGCAGTGTAGGAGGACATAAAGGGAGAGTATATAGCCATATGTATCAATTGCTAGTATAGGAATTTGTCTGGTTCTCTTTTGCGGAGGACTCCCACCAGTGGTGGGTTTCTGCAGGCTCGCACCTACTCGCGAGAGCCGGTTGGTGAAATTTAGAGAACCGGTGAGAGGGGGTTCCACCGGCGTACCTGGAAATAAATCTGGCCCGCCCCTGCCAGTGACCCAACGGGAAGGAAAGGAAAGAAAAGGAAGGAAGAAAGGAAAGAAAGAAAGAAAGAAAGAAAGAAAGAAAGAAAGAATGAATTTATCATCACAGTTGAGTCCAAAATTTTGGTTGCCCAGCAAGAGCGTTGTTAAATGAGTTTCACCACATTTTAAAAGGTGGCCACTCCCACCCTGTCACATGACTGCCAAGCCAAACCCACAAAATAGGCCACACCTACAGAGTAGGTTCTAAAAAATTTGAAACCCACCACTGACTCCCACCTTGGCAACTTCAACACTTGTGGACTTCAATTCTGGGAGTTGAAGTCCACCGGTCTTAAAAGTTGCCAAGTTGGAGACCCCTGATCTAAACAATTGGCCAAACGGTTCCAAAGGTGCTTTTTCGAAAGGCAACTGGGCTGTACTTTTCTTTGAAGATGCTTCACTAAGAAGCTTCTTGGATGAGAAGCAAAACATCTTCAAGAAAAAACAAAGTCCTGTTGCCTTTTGAAAAAGCACCTTTGGGACAACCAGAGGAGGGCAACCAGAAGGATTAGGGGGCTGGAACACCTTCCTTACCATCTGAGGCTGCAACGGCTGGGCCTCTTCACTCTAGAACGACGGCGCCTGAGAGGTGACCTGATTGACGTCTATAAAATCATGCACGGTGTGGACAAAGTAGAAAAGGAAAAACTGTTTTCCCTATCGCACAACACTAGAACTAGGGGGCACTCCATGAAACTTTGGATAGCTAGACCTCAAACAAATAAGAGGAAGTACTTTTTCACCCAGAGGATCACTGGTCTATGGAACTCCCTGCCAGAAGAAGTGGTGACAGCTGTCAGCCTCAACATCTTTAAGAAAGGATTAGAGGAGTTCATGGAGAACAAGGGTATCCATGGCTATCATGATGGATGCCTAAGGACACCCTCCAGGATGGAGAGATAGGCAGGATATCTCTCAATGCCATTTGCAGGGAATCATAAGCAGGTGAAGGCATCTGCTTGGGAAACCCTGAAGCCAATGGGAAGCCACTGTGTGAGACAGAATGCTGGACCAGATGGGCTGTGGCCTGTTCCAGCAAGGCTGTTCTTATGTTCTTATGTTCTTAACCACGATCAGGATGACCGAGACTCTCCGTAGGCAATTGGCCAAATTTTTTCACATTTTCGAGAATTTCTCCTGGGTCTCCACTTAGAAGAGGGAAGACTCCTAGTTGTGCAGAATCCAGAGATGCCCAAAATAGCAGAGAAGAGACCTGAAATATTTTCTGCCTTACAACCTCATGAGATCAAGGCAAGAGAGTTTGTGCAACAATTGTTCCTTTGTTGTTTTGCCTCACTTGGGATGACATGTAGGATACACCTTGTCATATGTTAACATGAGGGTCCATTTACCTTTTAACTGCTCTTTGTTGCCAAGACAACTTAATATTTTGCTTTATAGTACCAGGTCCTAGATTAATTTTCCCTTTCAAGTGGGTAGTTGTTCCTTCTTCGTTGCAATTTTTCAACAAAACTGTTTTTAATTTTGCTTTGGTCCATCTCTTTCATCCTGCTATATTTGTGTACCTTTATCACATATAGGGCTTATTAAAAAAACAAAGACCGGCCTATTCAAATACTAGCCTAACCCACAGAATATTTGTATACATTGCCTGCAAAAATAAAATAAAAAAATACTGAGATTCAAGTTGCCCCGACATTTCATCATAACCTCACTTTCTTTTTTAACTCTCTCTTTCAACAATCGGGCGCGACAATGCTGCATAGAATTTTGTATCTGATTCTTAAGATTGATTACGTGTCTGCTAATGTGTTTTCTGCCTCCTAATGTTTTCGTAATGGCCCTAAAGGGAGGAAACAATCATTGAAAGAAGCAACAATGAGAGAACAAACTGAGTGTTTGGAATCGCAGCCTTGACATTCCAACTGGTTCATTTGTCAAATGATGAACAAAAAAACCCCTTACCAGGAGAGAAACTTGGCAATGAATTAAAATAACATAAAATAAGGTCTCTCAAAACCTCCTGGCCTTCAGAACAATTAGACCTCATATGTTTTGTTAACATGTGTGCTTGGACGAGGGTTATTGGGTGCTGCTGTTATTTTCTGTTGTTAATTTTTTTTTTTAAAGCTTTCACGTCCTTGAGAGTTAAAGAAAAAGATGATGGTTAAAGGAAAAATGAATTAGTGGTTTTTTAATTGGCCTTGTAGACCTACATATCACATAGTTCCTTTCTGGGATAAACAGTTTTGTGCAAAACACAGGGAAGGTGAAAAAATTATTGGTGGTGTTACTTTTTAAAAACATGTGATTCGAAAAAGGATATTTTGGACTTCATCAGTAAGATGGATAGATGATATATAGATATAAATAATGGTGATAGATAGATAGATAGATAGATAGATAGATAGATAGATAGATAGATAGATAGATAGATAGATAGATAGATAGATAGATAGGCAGGCAGGCAGGCAGGCAGGCAGGCAGGCAGGCAGGCAAAATGAGAGAAAGAAAGAAAGAAAGAAAGAAAGAAAGAAAGAAAGAAAGAAAGAGATGTTAGACAGACAGATAGACACAGACAGACAGATAGATAAGATGATTGATATAGATGATAGATAGATAGAAATAAATAGAGATGATGATAGATAGATAGATAGATAGATAGATAGATAGATAGATAGATAGTTAGATAGATAGATAGATAGATAGATAGATAGATAGATAGATAGATAGATAGATAGATAGATAGATGTTAGACAGACAGATAAGATGATTGATATAGATGATAGATAGATAGAAATAAATAGAGATGATGATGGGTCCTAACAAGGAGGAGGGCGGGGTATAAATTTAATAAAATAAAATAAATAAATAAAATGATGATGATGATAGATAGATAGATAGATAGATAGATAGATAGATAGATAGATAGATAGATAGATAGATAGATGTTAGACAGACAGATAGATGATTGATATAGATGATAGATAGAAATAAATAGAGATGATAGATAGATAGATAGATAGATAGATAGATAGATAGATAGATAGATAGATAGATAGATAGATAGATAGAGATGTTAGACAGACAGATAGATGATTGATATAGATGATGGATGAATGGATGGATGGATAGATCTAAATAAATAAATAGAGATGCTGATGATATAGATGATAGATAGATAGAGGTAAGATAGATGATAGACAGACAGACAAGATATGAACGATATACAAGGGAGCTTTTCTTCTGGTTTGTTTAACTCTCCTTTAAAAAATAAAAAATAAAAAGCATATATAAAAGGGGTACTTATACATTGTGTGGACTTTTTCACATGGTCTAATGTTTCTCTTCTTTCTTTTCTTTTTTTCATTTTAAAGGACTACATTATCGTAGAAGAGGACGAGGATGATGATGACAAGGTAAGAGGGAATAATGGAATCTGAGACCATAAGCCAGAGATGAAGATTCTACAAGCACACATTCAGACATACCGGGAACATTAGTCTCTAAGAAGAGTAATTCCCGGACATTAGAAAACAAGGCATTGTAGTAAAACCAATTATGTATTTCAAGCGCTTATTGTTCCTTTTATTTGCACGAGGTTACTAAAATATACAAAAGCTGATTTTTTTTAAAAAAAGAAAAAAATTTAATGAAGTACATTCTCCTCCCCCCACGCAACACAAGAACTTCTAGGGAGAGCTGGGATGTAACCCAGAAGAAACTGGTTTCCATCAAGTGGATGGTTGTGTTGTTGTCAAAATATACAGAGGCCTTTCTTGACCATAACAGAGAGAGAGCTTCTGGGAATTGTAACATCTCTTCCGAGACTAACTGTTTACAGCTTAGAAACCCCTTAGACAGTTAATTAAAAAAAAACCAGAGGAACCAATTAATTCCTTTCCATATGAACGATCGAACTTTAAACTAAAAAAAAAAATAGCTGCTGGATCCTCGCTTTTTTTTTTTTTTTTAACTCTCCTTTTCCAAATACCAACCGCGATGGAAAATAATCACGGTTGGTTTCCCAAGCAAGCTACCATTAAAGGTTTCTCCTTTAGCAGTAGCCTTTAACCACGGGGCCTGTCTTCTTCCACGAAATTGTAAGACTTCTAAGCCGTCACTTTTTTCTACTGAGTAACACCGGTTTCATTTCATTGTGTACCAAGTGAAGGTTTTGAAAGAAGGATTTTCTTCTCTCTTTCTTTTTTTCTGCTGGAAAAAAAAGAAAGAGAGAGAGAGAGAGAGAGAGAGAGCTTATTTTGTCATTAAAGGAGGCCGTGCCAAGTTTTCTTGGGATTTGACCGTGTACCAAAATAGGTTTATTTAATGAGGAAAAAAAACAACCCCATTTCTATTGTTTCATAGCTTTTCATTCAGTTCTTGGATGCCCAATTACATTTCTGACATTATTGTGAAAAGATGACCCTCCTCCTCCCTATACTTAAAATGAGAGTGGACAACTCTCTCTTAAGATGGGCTGCAGACCCTCTTCAATATGATGGTTGCGGGCGTCAAGTGTGAGAGACCAGATCCACATACGAAGGTTCAATTAGACTGCTTTATGGTTAAAAGCCTACATACAGGAATCTTCTTAACTCATGATGGATACCTGGTTAGAGCTAGATAAGGGCCAATGAAACACAAGGGGGCGGTGTTGGACTGATTTTGCTTGTGGCTATGTAGCGATTCTAGGCTGGTTCCCCGTTTCACTGCACCCTACTCCTGCTCCTACAATTGGCTTCACTCTGTTAACGTGAAGGGAAAGACAAGAAAGTCCTACTTATATCCCCCTCCCCATAAAACAAGGATCCCACCCTCCCAAAAAAAGAATGGCTTTGGCCAGTTTGTATCATCATTAGAGAGACTCCTTAAACGTTCTCTGCTTGCTGATTTCCCCATGGTTAATTCCTCAAAGGGGCTCAGTACCTCCCATTCCAAAGGTCAAATTGGCCATGTCCATAGAGCTCATTTTCCAAAAACAGGTTGATTATTTTGTGGCTTATTTTGAGGGACGCGGAGGGTCAGTTGCTATTGGGTCTGCGCTTGCGCGAAGATGGCGGGGGTAGCTCTGAAGCTCCGTGTGGGCTGCGGAGGTCGTTGGCATTTTTGAGTGCCCCCCTGCCCTCGTTTGTGATCTTGGAGGGCATGGGAGGATGAGGGACCCACCCGGACACCTTAGGGTGGGGTTCGCAACATCGGGGGAAGAGCGGACGGAGCGCCGGCGACTGGAACGCTCGGCGGTGTGAGCGCCGGGGCGGGAACTGCCGCAACGGAGGCCAGTGCAGAGGCCGCCGCCCGGACGTTTTAATAGGGCGGAGAGAGGCCGGCTGCACTGAAGAGCTCCGAAAAGCTAAAAGCTGAAAGCTGAACTTGGTGGCGTGCCGTGGGGTGAAGCGGTGGTGAGAGCACCGGTGGCCAGCGGGAATGGTGAGAGAGGCGTGGAGGAAGATGGCGGAGGTGGCGGAGATGCTGGTTTGTTGGAGTGAAGAAGGTGGAGAGAGAGAGTGTGGAGAGTGTGGAGGGGAGAGGTTGCCGCTGGAGGCCGAGTCGACGGCGGTGGGAGCGCCGGAAGGCGAGAGACGAAGGCGGCGACAGAGGAGCTGGTTGGGGAAAGGTGGAAGGTGGTGGCTGTGAGAGAGCCATGCGGTGGTCGAGAGCGGAGAGGCGGCTGCTGGAGGCCAGGTTGACGGCGGTGGGAGCGCCGAGAGGCCTTTGGCGAAGGCGGTGACGCGGGGATTGCGGCGGTGGGGGCGCCGAGGTGGATGTGGACGGCCGCTGACCAGTTGTAATTTCATTTTCCCCCATGGTCACCCTCCCAAGTCTGGGAGAATTACGCCACCAAGGCCTTAATAGGCCCGGAAGAACTGACTGTCTTAAAGAACATGTGACAGCAACCAGTTATGGTCACCCCAATGGTCATCATTGCGAACTATTTAACCTAATTCAACTACATCTATTTACCAACTGATTTATTTTGGTTTACCCATCCTGCACTTTATTTCACCTGATTTCATCTTACCATCCAATGAATTGACTTGTGTGAATCGTTTTAATCAACTGCCAACGATTTTTAACATCTGTATTTTTTAACATCTGTATTGATCCCATACCCACCCGAGTTTTATATATATAATTATTGAATTTTAATTATCTATTTAAAAATATTTAAAAATGTATTCCAGAGCAAGCCTGCTATCGCTGCGAGAGTCCCCGCTCTCGCAGGTATGGCCCCTTGATTTATCTAGGGCACATCTCGATGATGGTATTGTAAATCCGAAGAGATGGGCGAAGCGCGGCCTTAGGGGATTTTTAGTTTTTAACTTATTTAAATTATCTTTTTTAGGGGGTTCAAGGGAGGGGGGTAGATATAGACAGATGGAGATGGAAACAGTGATCAGTAGTAAGGGCCAGGATAGCAGTCGACGGCGGGAAGCGGAAGACGAAAGGCAGGGGGATACCCGAGTCGTTCCTCAGGAGGGCATACCAATTCAGAGGGTCGTGGGGAGGGGCAGGACCGAGGGGAGACAATTTTCATCCTCCCGGTTGGTGGCACGCAGCCGTTGGTTACAAGCGGTCGGGTGCCACAACCCCCGCAGGCTAGGTGGCCAGGGAATACAGAGCCAGGGTCTGCGGCTGATGTTTTGCAACGCCAGGTCCGTTGTCAACAAAGCCCCCCTCATTAGTGACCTTGTGTCAGAGGGGGAGCCGGACCTGGTAGGAATTGCGGAGACCTGGTTGGGCCACGAGGGAGGTCATCCCCTCGTTGAAATGTGCCCACCAGGCTACCGCGCATTTCATCAGCCGCGGGCCCTAGGCAGGGGTGGTGGGGTAGCGGTCATTATTAAGGAAGGCCTGGAGCCGAGAGAGACCATTGTGCCGCAGACCTCCGGCTGTGAGTCCCTCTGCATGAAGTGGGGCCTAGGGAGGCAGTTGGGCTTGCTGGTTGTATACCTGGCTCCCCGCTATGTAGCAGCAGCCCTGCCCGAGCTCCTGGAGGTGATCGCTACGGTGGCAGTTGAGACCCCCAGACTTATAGTTATGGGGGACTTTAACCTGCCATCGTTGGGCGAATCATCCGTGGTAGCTCGGGAGTTAATGGCTTCCATGACGGCCATGGACCTGACCCAAGTAATTCAAGGCCCCACCCATGAGGGTGGACATACGCCGGACCTCATCTTCGTCTCGGGCCAATGGAAGAGTGATCTGGGTACAGGGGACATAGACATCATACCCTTGTCATGGTCAGACCACTCACTTCTCCGACTCGACTTTCCGACCGCTGCTCCCCTCCGCGGGGAGGCGGAACCAGAGTTACCAATCTGGTACCGCCCCAGGCGCTTGATGGACCCGGATGGGTTCCAGACAGCGCTTGGGCCATTTCCTGTATCCCTGACCCGCGCCCCGATGGAGGACCTCACGGCCGCATGGAATAGTGCGGCCGTGGGAGCCTTGGATCGGGTCGCGCCCTTGCGGCCTCTCTCGCGGCGGCGAACCACCCTGGCTCCTTGGTTTACTGAGGGGCTGCGGGTGATGAAACGCCGCAAGAGATGCCTAGAGAGAAGATGGAGGGCTAGCCGCTCTGAATCTGACCGGACACAGGTAAGAGCCCATTTACGGACTTACATTGTGGCGCTGAGGGTGGCCAAACGTCATCATTGTGCCACCCTCATAGCATCCGCAGAAAACCGCCCTGCCGCCCTGTTTAGGGTGACCCGTTCCCTCCTTCAACAGAGGGAGCGGGAAGCCCCGTTACAGGGTAGGGCAGAGGAATTTGTGATTTTTCTGCAGGAGAAAACCGCCCAGATACCTAGTGAGCTAGCCCCCATTCATGGCCCAGTGGGATGCCACGAGAGAGATCTTGTTTGGGAGGAGTTTGACCCCGTTACTTCCGAGGATATGGACAGGTTACGTGGGCGACTGCGAGCCACCACATGTTCATTGGACCCGTGCCCCTCCTGGCTTGTACTGGCATCCTGGGAGGTGACACGAGGCTGGCTCCAAGAGGTTATCAACGCATCCTTGAGTGAGGGTTCCTTGCCTGCCTCCCTAAAAGAGGCTATGGTGAGGCCCCTCCTCAAGAAGCCCTCTTTGGACCCAGCTCTTTTGAACAACTACCGTCCAGTCTCCAACCTTCCCTTCTTGGCGAAGGTTGTTGAGAGTGTGGTGGCACAACAGTTTCCCCGTCACCTGGAGGAAGTTGACTATCTAGATCCGCGCCAGTCCGGCTTTCGGCCCGGGCATAGCACCGAGACGGCATTGGTCGCGTTGGTAGATGATCTCTGGAGGGCCAGAGATGGGGGATGTTCCTCCATCCTGGTCCTATTAGACCTCTCGGCGGCTTTCGATACCATCGACCATGGTATCCTATTGCATCGGCTGGGGGGGTTGGGGGTGGGAGGCACCGTTTTACGGTGGTTCTCCTCCTACCTCTCTGGCCGATCGCAATTTGTGCGGGCAGGAGAGCAGAGGTCGACCCCGAGACCCCTCACGTGCGGGGTGCCTCAGGGGTCGGTCCTCTCGCCTCTCCTGTTTAATGCATATATGAAGCCGCTGGGTGAGATCATTCGTGGTTTTGGGGTAGAGTACCATCTGTACGCTGATGACACCCAGCTGTACATATCTACCCCAAACCACCCCAACGATGCCGTAGCGGTGATGTGCCAGTGCCTGGAAGCCGTGCGGATCTGGATGGGAAGTAACGGACTTAGGCTCAACCCGACCAAGACCGAGTGGCTGTGGTTTCCGGCTGCCCGATTCAACCAGCTCTCTCCAACGCTGGCCATAGGGGGCGAACATCTTGCCCCTGTGGATGGGGCGCGCAATTTGGGTGTCCTCCTGGATACCCGGCTGTCTATGGAAGAGCAAGTGACAGCCGTGGCCAGGAGGGCGTTTTACCAGGTTCGCCTGGTTCGCCAATTGCGCCCCCTATTGGATCGGGACGCCCTTCGCACAGTCACTCATGCCCTCGTGACATCCCGACTGGACTATTGTAACTCTCTCTACATGGGGTTCCCCTTGAGGTGCACCCGGAGGCTTCAGTTAGTTCAGAATGCAGCCGCGCGAGTAATTATGGGCACCTCTAGGTTTGCCCACGTAACACCGCTCTTGCGCGAGCTGCACTGGCTACCTGTCGTCTTCCGGGTGCGCTTCAAGGTGTTAGTTATCATCTTCAAAGCGCTCCATGGCTCGGGACCTAGCTATCTGCGAGATCGGATCCTGCCCCACACATCCTCACGACCGATTCGCTCCCACAGAGAGGGGCTTCTCCGGGTGCCGTCCACTAGACTTTGTCAGCGGGCGACGCCCAGGGGAAGGGCGCTCTCTGTGGTGGGCCCGGCCCTCTGGAACGACCTTCCCCCTGATATTAGAACGACCACCGACCTCCGCTCCTTCCGTGTAAAATTGAAGACCTATCTCTTTCGACTGGCCGGCCTTGAATAGTTCTCTCTGTCTTTTAACTACAAATATTTTAATGGGTTCTTAATTTTATATTTTTAGCACGGGTAATTCTATTTAATTCTATTTTAAGTATGTTTGTATTATTGTATACTGTTTTTAACTATGCCTGTGCACCGCCCCGGGTCCCTGTGGGGAGAGGGTGCGGTTAATAAATCTCAATTTATTATTATTATTATTATTATTATAAGATACTGAGCTTGTCAATCAGAAAGGTCAGGAGGTCGGTGATTTGAATCCCTAGCGCCGTGTAATGGAGTGAGCTCCCATTACTTATCCCAGCTTCTGGGAGATGAGCACCGCCCCCTAGAGTCAGGAACGACTAGCACATACGTGCGAGGGAAACCTTTGCCTTTACCTATTTTGTGGCAAAAGAGTAAAAATTCTTATTCTGTTCAACAATTTTGTCTTTAAAAAAACACTTTTCCTTCAAGATTGAACTCTTGTTTTAAGCCTGGTAAATTCTTTCTCTGTTCAGGAGACGAGGGGGAGATATTAAGTAACACAAGTATTATTTAATCAATTCTTAACTGCGAATTTGCAATTTTCATAATTTCCCCCGCTTTTTAAATAGTACTTTTATTAACCATTAAATAAAAGAGTAAAAATTAAATAAATAGAAAGTATAGACTAGAAAATCAGAGCTTTCGCTGTGCATGAACGGAACGGGAAAACATGGAGGTTACAGGCTATCAGAATGAAAGCTTAGATTAATTTACAATATTAATACAGTATAATCGTGAATAAAATCAAAATAAGTTTCTATTTTAAAAAAAAATATATTTATTAAAGATAGAAAAAAGCAGTACTGCCTGTTCTGACCTTAGCTACCCCGAAAAGCACAAGGCAGAGTCCTGGTCCCGACAAAACCTCTTTCATTAACCAAATGTGAATCCCTCTCATTCCCATTCAGCAAAGGCCTGGCAAACAGTCTTTCAAAGGAGTAATTATGACCACAGACCTTATCTAGCTTGGAAAGCTGCCATGGAAATATTTTCCAAATTGTGCAAGGAAAGTCTCTGAGATTCACGGACAGATCTTCACACTCCTGAAACGAATCGAATGACCGAACAAATTGTTTCCTGCAAAAGCCCACTCCCCTTTTGCCGCTCTTTTATTTCCTATGGGAGGGGCCATTCACCGTCCACCTGTGGCTTTACTCTCAAGTCGACCTTGATTTCTGAGCTGTTCTTTTCTTCTGGCAGTTCTACGCATGCGCACACTGGGAACAGGCTCCCTAACTGCCAGACAGCCTTGGCCCCCTCTCTGCCTCCGACGCAGAGCCCTCATCCGAGCCTTCCCCAGACTCCAGGACTGGCCCAGGTTCCTCCCCAACCTCCTCACTGTCCGAGTCCGCTGCCAGCTCTCCTGGCTGCTGGAAGGCCACAACACTTCCTTTTTAGAATGGCTAAGAATGGATCAGGGTCTTTGTGTTTCCTTGGGAAGGTATTCTGCAATCGAGATGGCTTACAGAAAAAGCCCTGCCCCTTGCATCTAGCTTGGTGATAGGACTGGACATCTCTCTATGAAGCAACGTCCTTGTGACTCTTTGGACATCAGAATAAATCCCCGATCCCCACTTAATTCAATCTCTCAGTAACCAGGCAGTCCAGCAAGCTCACAAGACAAGATGTAATATGGTGTGGCTAAATAAATGTGATCGCCACATTTTTGTAGCGCAATCTGAGATGTGTAAACAAAGCCAGCAGGATAGCTACCCAGCTGCCACATGACGGTTCTTCACAGTTCCATGCTGCAAGAACAGGCTTGCTTTGAAAGATCTCACTTGCAAATGTTTATTTCACTGCTGTTAAGAACTGGTCAGAAGTTAGACCGAACTAGGAAAAACATGGCATGCAGTTCCTTAAATTTTGAATCGGCCTCAGGCATTCGTGCTTGGAAGTAGCAGGCTGAAACTTAGGAACCATAGAGGCCTAGAGACTAAAACGTATGAGGAAAAGTTGCAGGAAATGGGTATGCCTAGTCTAGAGAAAAGGAGGGCTAGGGGTGATATGATAGCAGCCTTCCGGTATTTGAGGGGCTGCCAGAAAAAAGAGGGGGCATGTCAACTTATTTATTATTATTATTATTATTATTATTATTATTATTATTATTATTATTATTATTATTATTATTAATCGTATTTATAAGCCGCATCCATCTCACCACATAGGGACTCGGGGCGGCGCACAGGGAATATAAAATATAAATATACCTATATACAAGAATATACACATTATTAAAACTGAATTAAATTAAATTTTCCAAAGCACCAGAAGGCAAGGCAAGAAACAATGGATGGAAACTAATCCAGGAGAGAAGCAACCTGGAATTAAGGAGACACTTCCCAATAGTGAGGACAATTACCCAGTGGAACAGCTTGCCTCCAGAAGCTGTGATGGCTCCATCACTGGAGGTTTTTAAGAAGAGACGAGTCAGCCACTTGCCTGGAACGGTACAGGGTCTCCTGCTTCAGCAGGGGGTTGGACTAGAAGCCCCCCAAGGTCCCTTCCAGATCTATTCTGATTGATCATAGTTATGTTATTCTGAGTAACACTGCAAGTTTACAAGGTTGCCGCCCTGGGTCCTTTTTTGGAGAAGGTGCAGGGTATAAATTTGAATAAAATAAATAAATAAGTTGACACGTCTGACTAGTGCTTAACCTCAAACTTTTAGTACTATGGGGATGGGTGGTGTGTGTGTAAAAGAAACATGAGCAGACAGAGAAGTTTAAGCATCTTTTGAGACCTGATGGTCATCTTCCTCTTCATAATTATCTTGAGCGCAAAATTCATACGGGAAAAACCTGCGTTTATTCCATCCTCACTGATAGAGAACAACATATTGCTTACTTTTGTCATAACATTTTAAAGAATAGAACCTGGGCAACTCTGAGCCCTAGTTCTACCTTAAGCATGAAAGCCAGCTCAGTAACTTTAGTGTAGGGAAAAGAGGAAGAAGGAATATTAGGTTATTTGCAGGTAGTCCTTGACATACAACTATTCATTTAGCAGCCATTTGATGTTACAATGACACTGAAAAAAGTGTCTTGCAACTAGTCCTTGCACTTATAACTTTACAGCCCTCTCTAAGCAGTTTACAGCCTCTTGCCCCCAACAATCTGGGTCCTCCTTTGACCCACCTCGGAAGGATGAAAGGCTGAGTCAACCTTAAGTTGGTCAGGTTCGAACTCCTGGTAGTGGGCAGAGTTAGCTTGCAATACTGCACTTTAACCACTGGGAAGGAAGGAAGGAAGGAAGGAAGGAAGGAAGGAAGGAAGGAAGGAAGGAAGACAGCAATAGCACTTAGAGTTTTATACTGCTTCACAGTGCTTTACAACCATCTCTAAGGGTTTACAGAGCCAGCACATTGCCCCGAACAATCTGGGTCTTCCTTTTACCAACCTCGGAAGGCTGAGTCAACCTTGAGCTGATCAGGGTGGAACTCTTGGCAGTGGGCAGAGTTAGCCTGCAATACTGCATTCTAACCATTGCTCCACCAGGGTGCTTAATATTGATAAGATTGCTTTTATTGAGTTAATGTAATGAGCTGGCTACATGTGAAGACTTGGAGGACATTTTAAGGGGTGGAGAGCTGATCCCCAAGGTATCCTTGGACCATAAGCTGCCCAACCACATTTAGCTCTAGCTGACTGGTGTGCCTTTCCAACTCAGCAGAATGTTGTGAAGAAAGGATGAGAGGGAGGCTGAAAACGCTTTCTGCCTTTCAGCCAGGAGAACTTTTCAGAAATGTGGAGACTGAGACCAACATTTGGGGTTGAGGGAGAAGTTGGCCAAAGAAAGATCAAATTAAAAAACGAGCTGCAGAGAGCAGAGGTAAAAGAGAGAGAGACCCAGAACATTTCTCCCAAAACATCTCCATGGGAGGGAAGGATGTGAGTGGGAAGATTCCCAGCTGCTCCATCCTAGGTCCTTCCATCTGTCTTTGGGTCACGTGGCCCAGAGCAGAGGGAATCCAGCCTCTTCCTGGTGCTCACATACAGAGACACAACACGGAGTGACTGCAGAAATGCAGGCCTTCCCTCCTCCCACCCCCCTCAACCTATCAGGGCAGAACATTCTTACACGGAAGGAAATGAAGACAACTTTTAGAGCCATTGTGGACAAAAAAGGAGTTTGGGGAGTTTGAAGCACAATTTGAAATGACGTAGGATGATTAAAAAGCTAAGTGAGCTGGGTACCCTTTTGGAACAGAGCTGGCATTTTAACAGAGAATTGAAATGGGGCCTTTTAGAAAAGCCCAATATGCTTTGAAAATGCTCCTAAGTGCATTCTTGTTTGCAAATAAAAGCAAGATTTAAAAAAAAAAAAACCAGAGTCCAAGGTGAAGTAGTTGAAAAAGACTCTTGTTTGTGTTATATAGTCATATGACTAACTTCCGTGGTGTTTATCAAGGTTTTTTTGTTTTGCAAATCCAATAATGTGCCTTTATTTCCATACTTATGTTCATCCAACACTTAGTCAAAATAAAAACCTTGGTAATCAACTGCTGTGAAGCTTGAATGGAGTAATTTTGTTTGAAGGTACTTTGAATACCTTCGGTGCAAATTCTTAAAGCAATGGCACTTAGACTGATATACCGCTTCACAGTGCTTTACAGCCCTCTCAAAGCGGTTTACAATAGGTCAGCCTGTTGCCCCCAACAATCTGGGCCCTCATTTTACCAACATCGGAAGGATGGAAGGCTGAGTCAACATGGAATGGAATGGAATGGAATGGAATGGAATAGAATAGAGGAGAGGAGATTGGCCAAGTATGATTAGACACTCAAGGAATTTATCTCCAGTGCATAAAATGCCACTATAGATACAAAAAAAACCAAGGTAGTATAATCATAAAGTACCAATAGGAGAAGGTAGTAGAAAAGATGAGGATAATAGTAATGCAACCATACTACTTGAGTAAATATCCTTAGACATAACACAATGCTGTGGGAATTAGCTCTTTCGCAGAGCGATGACGTGAGGGGAAAAACTGACCTTGTGTTCAGATATTTTGGCATACTTATAGCGCTGTCCTGAGTTGAAACCCAGGATGTGAGGGTTTTTTCAGAGGGTCCTCCATCCTCGGTTTACCCCTTTGTTGGTGTGCCTAAGATTTATTGGCTGCGTAATGCTGAAAAAATAGACACAGCGTCTAAAAGCTTCTAAGGAATTAAAATTTCCAGCCATTTATTATTTGTTATGAAATCAGTCAGTCCTAAAGGAAATCAACCCTGAGTGCTTTTTAGAAGGACAGATCTTGCAGCTGAAGATCAGATATTTTGGCCACCAGATGAGGAAGGAGGACTCCTTGGAAAATACCTCAATGTTGGGAAAGATGGAAGGCAGAAGGAAAAGGGAATAGCAGAGGATGAGATGGCTAGATAATGTCATCAACCCAATGACCATGAATTTGGGCAAACTCCAGGAGACAGTGGAGGACAAGAGGACCTAGTGTGCTATGACCCATGGGATGACGAAGAGTGGGACTTGACTTGTCAACTGAACAACAAAAATCATGACTTCCATTTAAACTTGGATGCATAGTAGCATCATATGTCTATGGAGGTTCTCGTTCATCCAGGTCATGGTTGTCCCAAAAGTGCTTTTTCAAGAGGCAACTAGACTATATTTTTCTTTGAAGAGGTTTCGCTTCTCATCCAAGAAGCTTCTTCAGCTCTCTTCAAAGAAACGTCTTCAAAGAAAACCCAGAAAGTCCAGTTGCCTCTTGAAAAAGCACCTTTGGGAGTAACATCACAAGTTCTGGAATCTTCATTTATAAAAAGAGATGTAGCCCCTATTCCTATATTATCTGAAATGTATAGTTGACGAAGAAATAATTCAATTAGTGGTGTGATTAGCAAGGAATATAACAATTACAGTTAGTGATGGGTGCTGTGCTCGCTCTAAGTAGTATATTTTTATTTATTTTTATTTTATTCGTATTTATATCCCGCACCCATCTCCCACAGAGGGACCCGGGGCGGCACACAGGAAAATTAAAAACAAATACAAATATACAAAATACACCTAAAAACTACATTAAACTCAACCCTGCGCTAAAACATAATTAAAACCCCCAGATTAAAACTTTGATCAACTAATACTCCGTTCGGTATCGGGTAGTTCATGCCAGGCCGGCTAGATGGAAAAAATGCATTTTTAAGCGCTGGCGGAACAGGCGGAGGTCCGAGATGACACGGAGTTCGGGAGGTAGGTCGTTCCAGAGGGTTGGGCCCACCACGGAGAAGGCCCTTCCCCTGGGCGTCGCCAACTGGCATTGCCCGGCCGACGGCACCCGGAGAAGACCCTCTCTGTGGGAGCGAATCGGTCGAAGGGACGTATGGGGCAGAAGACGGTCTCTCAGGTAACTAGGCCCCGTGCCATGGAGCACCTTAAAGATGGTCATCAATACCTTGTAGCGCACCAGAAAGGTCACAGGTAGCCAGTGCAGCTCGCGCAGGAGAGGTGTTATATGGGACTGCCTTGAGGCTCCCATGACCGCGCGGCCGCGTTCTGAACTAACTGTAACCTTCGAGTGCATCTCAAGGGGAGCCCCATGTAGGGAGCATTACAGTAGTCCAGAAGGGATGTCACGAGTGCTTGAGTGACTGTGCGAAGGGCGTCCCGGTCAAATATAATTTTGGTGCTTCCCTTTGTTTCTTTTTTCCCTTTTTTCTCTTGTCTTCTTTCCTAAGTAGTCCTGTTGTTGTTGTTGTTTTTAAATTCTAGCTGTTTTGATTGAAATGTTCACAGAATGTTGGAACAAGAAATGCCTCTGGTTGTTTGCTGGTTTGTAAGTCGTTAAAAAAAAAGATTTAGTAATTTGGAGAAAACACGACTGTTTTCCAAACTACAATACAGCAATAAGAAGACATATGGATGTGAAATGTAACTATCCTGAATGCTGTTACTTTTGATAACCTCTCTTATAACCTTTTATTGTCTAGGCTACTTTTTAAAAAAAGGAAATAAATACATTTCCCCCTTTCTTTTTCTTCTCTTTCCTCTCTCCACGCAGGAGTCTGAAAAAAAGGGTTTAATAGAAAGAATTCACATGGTCCAAGACATTGTTATAACAGTCCAAACACTTTTGGAGGAAATAGCATCTTTTGCAGAAAGGATAAAAAAGTAAGTCAAAGTTTTGTTCCCATGCTCTGAAAAACCTCTGAACACCATGGCTGGAAACAATTGGGGAAAAAAACCCTTTAACTGGAAATTTCTAAGAGCCAATGCAGAATGGAATAAAGGTTGCTTCCTTCAACTGAATGTCAACTCAGTGGTGATAATCTATCATTATAGAATTCTTCTTTCTGAATTTCTTACACATTTAATTATGACTGGAAATTTATAGAGAATCGGAAATTGGGAATTCTAGTTCCATGTTAATATGGAGCCAGCTGGAGACAGTGGAGGACAGGAAGACCGGGTGTGCTATGGCCCACGGGGTCACAAAGAGTTGGATAAGACTTAACAATCGAATAAGTAAAATCATGAATTCCATTTAAACTCTTCTTCTTTGCCACCAAATGTATTTATTGGACTTCTATGCCGTTTGTTTTCCACCCAACCTTTTACACCAATCACCAAGCAATCTGCTATTCCTACATTGGACAGGTCTACCGTTGCTTAGTTTCATTTGAAAATTTCAGGCTCTTCTCTGGCCCAACAGCCGGTGGAGAACAGGCCCCATGAAGCAAAGAGGACAGGACTCCCTGGCATAATTCTGTGACCCTGTTTTCATCTCCCTCCTCCAAACCCTCCCATTGCTCACAAGTAGAGCCTTGTCAACAGTTCCCCTCTTTCAAAGCGCAGCCACGTGGGGGTCTAAAAATACTGGAAACCCATGTGTTGCGATTGTGCCACATCTGTCCCAGCTGGCCGGAAATACGTAAGAAGGGCTTTTGAGTCTCAACAGAGCACTGTTCTGTGTGCAGCTGGATGGCAATGAGATTGTGAACGTTGGATGACTTCTTTTTGGCATTCAGCTGGGTGACAATGATCCCTTAAGATCCCAGTGGGAGATGAATATGGTTGGCCTGCCTAATCCCTCAAGAATCCAATTGTGTCTCAATTGTAATGTTACTGTGGACGAAGGAGGAAGAGGGGAAGTCCGCTGGGGTAGTTTGAACAAGTGTCACGGTGGTTTACACAAGCATTTCCATCAGCATAACCCTTGGTATCAAAGAACCTTCTTAATAGCTTGCTTCTATCGGACTCCAAGGATTTAAAAATACGTTTCATATATTAATTGGCCTGGGTTCACCCTCACTCTTACTTTAAATGGGAAGGTCTCCATTGACGCCGAGAGATGCATGATTTCCTCTATTCATTAAAATAAATATTAAAAAAACCTTCATCAATTAAGAGAAAGCATTGTTCATGACCCAACTGAGTTATTCCTTCGTGTCTTGTAAAGGGCAGAAAGATGGAGCTGACCTACTTCTGATCAAGAGCCATGGGATGCCTGCTTGACCCCCCAAAGACGGAGTGCAATTCGCACAGCTGCTCTGAAGAGCAAAACAATTCATAACATGTAGAGATGGGTGAAGAATTGGGAGCAGGGATACTCAACTCTTTGACCATGTGTTTGACTAGACGGGAGCAGAATTGATATGATCTCCTTTGATCTCCTTTGCATCCTTTAGATATGAAGATAGTTGGAAACTATGTGTCCATTGATTTCCATTAGTGTTTTTTTTTTTAAAGGATGACCTTGGAGGGGAAGGAAACAAAGGCTTCTATCTTCCCCCATGCCCAATTAACCAGCAAGATCAATCTACCTGGAAGCCAGAGGAGAAGACTTCTCACTGTTTGGCAAGGAGAATGATGGACTCCCAATGACGTGCAACAATGTCCATGGAGGTTCTCAATCATCCAGGTCATGGTTGTGCCAAAGGTGCTTTTCCAAAAGGCAACTGGACTTTCCTTGGTTTTTTTCCCCTTGAAAACATTTCGCTTCTCATCCAAGGAGCTTCTTCAGCTCACTGAAACTGAAAAAGCTTATTGGATGAGAAGCCAAATGTTTCTAAGGGGAAAAAACCCAAGAAAGTCCAGTTGCCTGATTGGAAAAGCTTCTTTGAGACTACTGTATCTGCAATCCTTAATTACGTGGTCCTTAATGCCCAAATTAAGTATTTCACTTAACATTAAATTGGCCAAAGTCCCTTTATAATTGAGGTGAAGGACCAGCACCATTGCACCTATAAATGAAAAGGTATCAAGGGCCTCCAAATTTGCTGACCCCTGAAAAATGTAGATTAGAAGTTTTGAATCCAACAAAGAACAAGAATGCTCAAGTTCCCTTAACAACGGTTCTTGTGCAGTTCACTTGAATCAGTATTTCCCAGGCGGGAGTCCCCAACTCCCAGTCTGTGAAGCAGCACCGGGCTGCAGTATGCCAGAAAGCAGTCCATGCAAACAAGCAAGGCCCCATCCATGGGATGCAGGCAGCACACGAAACCAGGCCCCTTCTGGTCTGCAGAAAAACTCTCTCCACAGAACCAGTCCCTAGTGCCCAAGATGTTGAGGGCCGTTGCACTAGAGCAGGGGTGTCAAACTCGATTTCATTGAGGGCTGCCTCAGGGTTGTGTTTGACCTCAGACAGACATGACCAGGATGGGCGTGACTTCAGTATCATTTGTGTCAGCGCCTATGATGGCCCAAGCATTCTGCCAGTGAAAATGGGCTCTTGAGCTCTGTTTTTCAGCTGCAACAGCCTCCTGCAACCCTTTGCCAGCAAAAAAACAGAGCTTGGGAGGGTGGCAGAGGCACCCTGGGCTGGTCCTTTGCTGTTTCCAGGGCGGCCCCGCGGTGTCAGATCTGCTTCCATCATAAATCAGGAAAGACGACGCTTAAGCTCATTTGGAAAGTTTAAGGTTACTTTTACTGTATATGATAAGGCTGCAGCGAAAGTCAAGCAAGGAATGAAACATTTAGGCGCGTAACATACGTATCAAAGCATAACCCAACCCTTAAGCCCCTTTGACCCCAGTATATTATCCAATGCAGAATCATTCACGACGTCAGGTGCACTTCCTGCCCAGGAGCATCATCACAGTGGAATTCAAGACCGTTAGCTTTGGTGATAACAGACTCTGGCCACATCTCTCTCCAGCTCACTTAATATTCATACAGCCCCTCCCTCCCTGTTTCAAAATGACAGCCGAAGCAAGCAAAAAGCGGAGGCTGACACGCGGGTCATATCTAAGCAGCCCGTGGGCCGGATCCGGCCCCCAGGCCTTGAGTTTGACACCCCTGCACCAGAGTACTCTACCTTTCTCCTACATGCGAGATACTATTCTGCAAGATGTCAGTCACGCTATTGGATTAGTAAAGTATGATTACAAGTACTTGAAAGCATTAAAGACGTCTCTGGTATCTTTTTCCCTGTTGGTTTCAGTCGGTTCAATTGGACTGCTCCTTTCCTCTTCGCCCTGGCATGCTTAGTGTAGATTCCAAACCTGAACTGTTTTTGTTAGGGCTGATATCAGAAAAAAAAATCACAAGAAAAGTACGTATTTAATATTACATGTCTTAACAGCAGCGAGGATTATCTTTGCACAATATTGAAAAAATGAAGAAAACACCACAAGGCAAGAGATCATTAAGAAGATGTTAGATTGTGCCGAAAGGAATAGACTTACAATGAAAATCAAACAGAAAGAAGACACAGATTATTATCAAACACGGAACCTATTTTACCAATGGTTGGAAAAAAGGGGGTAGAGAGTAAGAATAGAATCTTATGTGTTTCTGTTAGTTGCTAAGTTGTGTCTGACCCATCGTGACCCCATGGATAATGTTCTTCCAGGCCTTCCTGTCCTCTAACATCCTCTGGAGTCCATTGAAGCTCACGCCGACTGCTTCGGTGACTCCATCCAGGCACCTCCTTCTCTGTCGTCCCCTTCTTCTTCTTCTGCCCTCCTTCATTCCCAGCATGAGGCTCTTCTCCAGTCAGTCCTTCCTTCTCATTAGATGGCCAAAGTCTTTGAGTTTCATCTTCGGGATCTGGCCTTGAATCTATATTGTTAAGCAATTTAAATACCCATACAACACGATGTTTATAAAGCACTAAGAAATGTAATAAATAGAAAATTAATAAACATATATTTTTTCCATGTTGGTTTCAGTACATTCAACTGGACTGTTCCTTTCCTCTCTGCGCTGGCTTGCTTGGTGCTCACAATAGCAATGATCGTGCTGTATTACATACCATTACGGTACATCGTTTTAATATGGGGTAAGTCTATTCCTCATGCCATTTCCTTTGATGGATTCTACTGTTTGCATTTCTATAACAGTCTGTGGAGACATGCCTGTAATCTTTGAATTACAATCATGTGTTTAGCAACTATTCAGAGATACAATAGCACTGAAAAAAAGAGAGACTTATGACCAGTCCTTGTATTTATGACTGTCATAGCATCCCCACAGTCCCGTGATCAAAAATTTGATAGGTAGGTAGATCAATAGGTAGTTAGGTAGATAGATGATAGAGATTGCTAGCTAGCTAGATAGCTAGATAGCTATCAATCTATCTATCTATCTATCTATCTATCTATCTAGCTAGCTAGCTAGATAGATAGATAGATAGATAGATAGATAGATAGATGTGATACAGAGACAATAGAGATAGATGATAGATAGATAGATAGATAGATAGATAGATAGATAGATAGATAGATAGATAGATATGATAGATGTGATACAGAGACAATAAAGATAGATGATAGATAGATAGATAGATAGATAGATAGATAGATAGATAGATAGATAGTTAGATGTGATACAGAGACAATAGAGATAGATGATAGATAGATAGATAGATAGATAGATAGATAGATAGATAGATAGATAGATAGATAGATATGATAGAGAGACGATAGAGATAGATAGGTGATAGATAGATATGATAGAGAGAAGATAGAGATAGATAGATGATAGATAGATAGATAGATGATAGATAGATAGATAATAGATAATAGATAGGTAGGTAGGTAGATGTGTAGGTAGGTAGATAGATGATAAGAGATAGATAATAGGTAGGTAGGTAGCTAATAGATACTGTAGGTGAATAAGTAGGTAGGTAGGTAGGTAAGTAGGTAGGTAGGTAGGTTGGTTGATGTTGCAGAGATAGAGAGAAAGAGATGATAGGCGGACAGGTAGACAGGAAGGAAGAAGGGAAGAAAGGGAGGAAGGAAGAAAGGAAGAAAGAAAGAAAGAAAGAAAGAAAGAAAGAAAGAAAGAAAGAAAGAAAGAAAGAAAGAAAAGAAATTCATGCAATTCTAATATTCTGGCCATTTCTTGTACCAGCCACTGTTCTGCTGAAATTGCACATGCCATCTCTGAGATATTAATTGACTCATTCCAGGGCAAAAATTACACATGGCAATTCCAGATTGCCTCTTTGCTCATTTCTGGTTAATATAATTACCCCTTAGGAGGTATTTAATCATTTATCTGTGCAGTAAAATAAAAAAAAATCAATTTGGTCACAATTTTTACAACCTGTTTAGTTACCTAGATTTCTAGCGATTGCTTAAATCGTAGCTGGTCACAGAGCATCCTGCAATGTAGCCTAGGAAAGATTGCAAAACAGTTTAATACAAGCAAGACCAGTAATTGAATTTAATACTTAATGTAAGCAAGGCAAGCCCGGCCACTCCAACATTAGCGATGAAGCAAAACAGACCAAAACAGAATAATGCTGTAGAAATATTCAGAAAGCATTTGTCTGCTGCTTCCAAAACATACTGTAAAAGTGAGCTCTAGGTAATATTTTTATAGGTGGTTTAAAACCTTTTAAAACGAAGCTGCCACCTCTGGAAAGATATTTCCTCAGTGTGTGTGGAGACTCTCCGTCATCCAGATCATGGTTGCCCCAAATATACTTTTTCAAACAGCAACTGGACTTTGTTTTGGAGTGGTCCGGTCGCCTAGAAGCTGTGAGTTCGATCCCAGGTAGAGGCAGCTATTTCTTTCTCTGGGCACAATGAGAATGTATCTGCTCAACCAAACTCCGCATTGGTGACAAGAAGGGCTTCTGGCCAGTAAACACTTAGCTCCATTCAGTTGCCCAGACTCCACCCTGCAAGGGATTATAAAGGAAGAAGAAGAAGGAAGGTGGAAGGAAGGAAGAAGGAAGAAGGAGAAGGAGAAGGAGAACGAGGAAGAAGACCTTGTTGTTCGTTAAAGGAATTTTGCTTCTCATCCAAGAAGCTTCTTCAGTTCAGAAGCTTCAGTCCTCCGCCATTCACATCAGAACTGAAGAAGCATCTTGGATGAGAAGCCAAACGTCTTCAAGGAAAAACAAAGTCCAGCTGCCTTTTGAAAAAACACCTTTTCGATACATTCCTCAAGGATCTCCAGAGGATGGTAGAAGAGCAATGCCACAGATGAAGGACATAGAAGTGGATGATTGTTCAGCCACCCGCACAAGGGATCATTCAGATTCACTTAAAACATACACTTAGTCCTTGGCTTATGACCACAATCCCATTGTTGAGTAAGACAGTTGTTCAGTGATTTTTGCCCAGTGGTGAAATCCAATTTTTTAAACTACCGGTTCTGTGGGCGTGGCTTGGTGGGCGTGGCAGGGGAAAGATACTGCAAAATCTCCACTCCCACTCCGTTGCAGAGGAAGGATACTGCAAAGCCTCCATTCCCATCCCACTCTGGAGCCAGCCAGAGGTGGCATTTGCCGGTTCTCCGAACTACTCAAAATGTCTGCTACCAGAGGAGAGGAGAGAGGGAAGGGAAGGAGAGAGGGCAAGGCGGGAGGGAAGAGGAAGAGAGAAAGGAGGAGTGGAAAGGGGAGAGAGGAGAAGGAGAGAGGAAGGGGAAGGAGAGAAGAGAAGGAGGACAGAGGGAAGAAAGGAGATAGGGAAGAGGAGGAGAGAAAGGAGGAGTGGAAAGGGGAGAGAGGAGAAGGAGGGAGGAATGGGAAGGAGAGAAGAGAAGGAGGACAGAGGGAAGAAAGGAGGTAGGGAGGAGGAGGAGAGAGAGAAAAGAAAGTGATGGATAAGGCACAAATAGGGTGTATGGAGAGCAGAAGAGAGCCAATACTCATTTTTGGGAGTTGATGGTAAGACGAATCGATGTAAACATTTAACAATATAATATAATGTTGGTTATGTCATAGTATACATGTGGTTATATGTTATGAAAATGAAATAAAACTTTTAAAAAAAAAATTCCGCTACCAGTTCACCGAAATACTCAAAATTTCCATTACCGGTTCTCCAGAACCTGTTGGATTTCACCCCTGTTTTTGCCCTATTTTACAACCTTTCCAGCCGCGGTTATTCTGTCAGATGAGAATGTAATTAAGAAAATGCTAGAATGCATAGAAACGGGCAGACGTAATGCTTATTATTAAGGCTGAAGAAGAAAGGGGATATTTTTTGAGGTGGGATGTGTTTTTTTTTTTTTTAATTTTAAAAATAAATTTTATTTACAAACATGTAAAATACATATAAAATACACTCACATAAAACTTAGGCATAAACTCCATTTACACCATACAATATGAACAGGAACTTCCTGTTCTTTCTAATAGCAATCGTTAATCGAAGCCGCTCATCTTATATTGTTTCCCCTTCTGTTATATTTCATTTGGATTTCCCCCTTCTAAACCCTCTTATTTTACTCATAACTCCCGTTTTTAGTTTTTGCTGTATTCCTTCATTGGTTCTTGTTTCTTTCCTCCATCCACCTATACCAGGGATGTCCAAACTTGGGAACTTTAAGACTTGTGGACTTCAACTTCAGCATAGCTGGCTGGGGAATTCTGGGAGTTGAAGTCCACAAGTCTTAAAGTTCCCAAGTTTGGACATCCCTGACCTATACCATTGATCCCATATCTCAGGGTTCTCCAACCTTTGCAACTTTAAGTCTGAAGGACTCCAGCTCCCAGAATTCTCCAGCCAGCTTTGCTGGCTGGAGAATTCTGGGAGCTGGAGTCCTTCAGACTTGAAGTTGCAAAGGTTGGAGAACCCTGCATATCTGATAGAATTCCGATTCTTCTTTTGAAGTGGGATGTGTTTTACTGATGGTTAGACAACAGAAGCAGGAGTTAGAAAGGAGGAGATATTAAAAGGAGGGAGAAGGGCGGTATATAAATAAATAAATAAATAAATAAATAAATAAATAAATAAATAAATAAATAAATAAATAAATAAATAAATAAATAAATAAATAAATAAATAAATAAATTAAATAAATAAATAAAGAGCCAACATTAATGTGGAGAGGATTCAAAGATGACGAGGTCATGGATGAGGTAAAAGGCAGAAGTCTCCAGAGGGATCCTTTTCGTAGGAGAGTCGCCGGATCTTGCTCGGACAGGTTCTCCGGCCCCCTCAGAAAACGTGCTAGCCATCTGGCCGGTGGTGGCCGCTCGCTCTCCCTTCCCTTGCCCTTCCTTGTGCGAACAATGGGGATTTTTGCATTCCTGAGGCGAAACGGCTGGCTGGCTTTTGCAATATACCTCCCACTGGTTTCTTCGAGGAAGAAATGTTTGTGCCACGATTCCACGCGAGAGCAACATGTGTCCGGCTTCTCTGTGTTTTCACACTCATTCTTGTGAAATTCGCCCAGCCAGCCGCCCACCTTCCTGTCTGAGCATGTCAGGCAGCTCCATGCTGTTTGTGCGTCCGTGTGTGTGTGTGTGTATGCGTGTGGGTTTTCCTGCTCCCCTTCCCCACCCACCTTTTTTTATTTTAAACCCCTTTTCCCCTTTCTGTCTTTTCCAGGCATACATAAATTTACCAAGAAGCTCAGGAATCCTTACGCCATTGATAATAATGAGCTGCTGGACTTCCTCTCTAGGGTACCATCCGATGTTCAGAGGGTAAGTATGGGGTGGGGTCTCCTGCAGAGAGAATTGGAGCTGAAGCAAAGAGCAGCAGGTGTGATGCTGGAGGGCCGTGGTTGGCTAGCAGTGCACAAGCCCTGGGATGGGGGTCATTAACAGGGAGGAGAGCGAAGGCAGGCGCTGGGGGGGGGGGGAAAGGCCCTCTGAATCTCCGAGTTCTTTTCCCCCCCCAAAAGCCCAGGAGGATTTCGGAAAAAGGCTTCCCCCGGATTTGTATTTTCATGAGAACTTGTAGGAATTTACCTCCCCCCCACCATTTTTAAATAAGCAAAGCACAATAACTCTATTTTTTTTAAAGTAACGCTGAGAAAAATTGCCCAGTTTTACATTCCAGCAACGATTGCTCTGACTTTAATATGACTCCTTCGGTGTCAGTCAGTTAGCATTTATTAGGGGTTTTGGAGAGAGAGAGAAAGAGGAGAGAGAGAGAAATAGAGAGAGGGAGGGAGGGAGGAGAGAGAGAAAGGGAGAGAGAGGAAGAGAGAGAGACATAGATAGAGGGAGAGAGAGAAAGAGAGGGAAAGAATGGGAGTGGGAGAGAGAGAGGAAGGGAGAGAGAGATAGAAAGAAAGATAAATAAATAAATATAGAAAGAAAGAAAGAAAGAAAGAAAGAAAGAAAGAAAGAAAGAAAGAGGGAAAGAATGGGAGGGGGAGAGAGAGAGGAAGGGAGAGAGAGGAAGGGAGGGAGAGATAGAAAGAAAGATAAATAAATAAATATAGAAAGAAAGAAAGAAAGAGAAAGAAAGAAAGAAAGAAAGAAAGAGAAAGAAAGAAAGAAAGAGAAAGAAAGAAAGAAAAAGGGAAAGAATGGGAGGGGGAGAGAGAGAGGAAGGGAGAGAGTGATAGAAAAAGTGTGAGAGAAAAAAAAAGGGAAATAGAGGAAAGGAGAGAGATAGAGAGGGAGGGAGGGAGAGAACCCATCTCACAGAGTTAGTGTGGGGAAAATAGAAGGAGGAAGGTGTGTTGGATATGTGTGTTTATTGCCACCCTGAATGAGTCAACAAGATTTTTTAAATGATAGTTTAAAAAATGGGAACCGGATGGCGTATAAGAATTTCTGTGTATCTTGAGTTTGCATGGCTCCTTCTTAACGTCACATACATATTTCCTTTTTAACTTAGAAGATGCTTCTTCAGTCAATTGCTTTTGACCGGAAATGTCCAATTCCCAGACTGAAAAACCATGAAACTTAAATGAATTGTCACTTTAAAAAAATTTTTTTTAAATCTTGCATTGGATCATCTCCTAATTATTTTATCGTGTACCGTGGTCTTTTGATTGGAGTGAAAGCCTTTGATAAAGACTTGGAATTATGAGTTGCATTGCAATTGCAATTGCACTTAGATTTATATACCGCTTTACAGTACTTTACAGCCCTCTCTAAATGGTTTACAGAGTCAGCATCTTGTCCCCAACAATCTGGGTCCACGTCTTATCAAGCTTGGAAGGATGGAAGGTTGAGTCAACCTTGAGCTGGTCAGAATCAAGAATAGAACTGGTGGCAATCAGCAGAATTAGCCTGAAATACTGAATTCTAACCACTGGGAGGGAAGGAAGGAAGGAAGGAAGGAAGAAGGAAGGAAGGAAGGAAGGAAGGAAGGAAGGAAGGAAGGAAGGAAGAGCACTTAGACTACTACATCACTTCACAGTACTTTATAGCCCTCTCTAAGCAATTTACAGAGTCAGCCTCTTGCCCCCAACCATCTGGGTCCTCATTTTACCAACCTCAGAAGAAAGGAATCCTGAGTCAACCTTGAGCCTGGTGAGATTCAAACTGCCAAATTGCAGGCAGGCAGCAGAAGTAGCCTGCAATACTGTGCTCTAACCACTGCGCCACCGAGGCTCATATATAACAAACCCCCTTCCTCTGAAATACAGAGAGGTAGAAGAGGGGGAATGGGTGAAGAATAGCGAGAGAAGTGAAAAGGCATGTGAAAATGAGTGCCAGTGGCTCACGTCATTAGTAAGTTCCACAGAAGGACTGCAGACACATTCTAGGACAGTTGTTTATGCTTAATAATCCTGTTGCAAATGGAAGAAAGTAAAATAGAAGAGCTTTGCTTGGCACTGTTGGTTTTAAAGCCAATGGGGGTCACAGAGAACAAAATTGATTTTCAGTTTGAATAAACTCAAGGTGTCCAAGTACGCCTGTCAAAGAAGTAGCAGTATCTAGCGACTCTTTAAAGGTGAGAATTTTTGTGGTGGCATGCATATACCAGAAACTACCACATCAGATACATAAAGGTGAATGCATTATTTTGGGTCAAATCGATTTAAAGTGTCATGGAACATATAACAGACCCTTATTGATTCCAACTCTAAGTCAGTTGATTGAAGGGGGGGAGGGGAAGAGTTTAAATTAAAGGGTTTTTCCTAAGTTTTAACAAACTTTGGATATCTGGTGTCTGATTTACAAACCTAGGCATCTTGACATCTTCCAGAACTTCAGGAAACAGGGTCTAGCAGGATGTCTGTGTGGATTCTCAGTCATCCAGGCCAACGTTGTCTCAAAGGTTTCTTTTCCTTCAAGAGGCAACTTGGCAATTTTGTCCTTGAGAAAGAAGAAAAAGTGTCGCTTGTCATCCAAGAAGCATCATCAGTTCTCCACCACCAGAACCAATGAGGTTTCTTGGGTGAGAAGCAAAACAACTCCTCCTCCTCCTCTTCCTCTCCTTCTCCTTCTGCTTCCCCTTCTCTTCTTCTTCCCCCTCTTCCTCCTTTAAATAGGAGAAAAATGCCTCTCTGCCACCCAGTTATGAGTCAGAATCAAAGAAATTCCTTGGATGAGAAACAACTTCTTCTTCTTCTTCTTCTTCTTCTTCTTCTTCTTCTTCTTCTTCTTCTTCTTCTTCTTCTTCTTCTTCTTCTTCTTCTTCTTCTTCTTCTTCTTCTCCTCCTCCTTCTCGTTCTCCTCCTCCTCCTCCTCCTCCTCCTTCTTCCTCCTCCACCTCCTTCCTCCTCCTCTTCCTCCTCCTCCTGAAAAAAGCTGTCCAGTTGCCTTTTAAAGAAAAAAAAAGCACCTTTGAGCATCTTGCAGGGAAACCTGGTTCCTTTAAATCCAGAAAGAGAACTCCAAAAAAGAGAAAGAAAAGATATTTTCTGCAAAATGCCCCAAACCGAGTGAAAAGCTTTTCTATTCCCCGCCTGTTTTTAATATTTCGGTGTTCTAGAAACGATCCGTGACTCTTCCAATCCTCCCTGCAATTAATCCCCCCATGTTCCCGTGTTTAGAAAATGATTCACGGCGGTTGAAACCTTCCTTAGGTTTTTATTTGATTCCTCTCTGGGGAGCCGTTAACACACGGCGGAGCGAGCTGGGCTGACTTTTCTCTTTGTTTGTTTTTACAGGTGCAACAGGCTGAATTGAAACCATACAGCAACTCCAGTCCCATTAGGAAGAAAAGGAGCGCCTAGTAGGATATGAACCTTGGAATGCAAGGTGCCCCTTCCGGGAACGCTGCGCACACGGGCTGCCTCCCTGCGCCCCCCCCCACCCCACCCCGCCTCTGCATTGCAGATCCGATCAGTGCTGCGTTCACTCCATCCAGGCTTGTCTGGAAGTCATATTTGGACTTCAAACACACACACACAAATCAAAGTCGTCCGTAGGAAGCTTGACCTGCCTGATGAGTTCTCCCTGGAAGACCAGGGGTAAAATAGGCACTGTTCCAATCCAGCATGGCATGCGTTGAGTGCAGATTGGAGAACCAAAGCCAGATGAGATGTTTTCTTTTCTTTCTTTTCATTCCGACGATGGAAAAGCCATTTTTAACTTCCCGCTCTTGCCTGACATAACAGTTTAAAAAAAAAACACTACGAAAGCCAGGTTGACTCTCATCGTGGGGTGCAGAGTCAAAACCAGGCTGGCTTTGTGAAATAGAAAAGTGCCTCTTTTTTAAAAACAAAAAACAAACCCCCCAAACAAACTGTTTTTGCTTTGCATACCAGCTGAACCCTGGAAGAAAAGAACTCGGACTTTTCATAGCTTGAGTAGAGTTTCTTAGCGTGAAGAAACCTGGAGTTAAAAATCATCTGGAAGACTTTATTTTCCCCCCCGTATCCTGGGAAGGATTTCTTTCCCTCTACCATTCTTAAGATTTGCTCTTAGAATTTGCTCTTAAACAGTGGGAATGCTTTCAAGGCGAGAAGTGATGATTGGTTTTATTTTTTGTTCTGTTTTTATTTTAATTTTTTGCATTCTGGGCTTTTTCTACCTAAGAGAAACACATCAAGATAGAAATGGGTTTCATTGCTTGGACAATGACTGCACGTAGATGATTCTGAACTGCAGATTAATAGGTTTTGAAACCCGTTTTCTGTTTTAAAACACTGCTCAGTTTAAAAATTCTCAGAACTACAGAGGAATGATCAACATCTCTCTCCTTTCCCCTTCTTTCCTCTTTCCCCTCTCTCCCTCCCTTCTCTCCATCCTTCCTTCCTTCCCCTCCCTTTCTTCCCCTCCATTCATTTTCTCCTCCCTTTCTCCCTCCCTCCCTTCTCTCCCTCCTTCCCTCTTTCCTTCCTTCCCTCCCTTCTTCCTTCCTTCTTTTCCTCCTTCCCTTCCCTCCTTCCCTCTCTGCCAGAGGCCAGAGTGATTGTACTTAGCAGGAAACTATTGCTGGCAATAGACTTCCTTCAAGCCATCATTTAATTATATTGTGTTATTTGAATCTCCTGCGGTATTGCTCAGTTATGATTTCCTTCTAGAGCTCCATCTTGTTGGTCTTCATCTTCTCAGTGCAGGTCATAATCCAATAATATGTTGATCATGCATATATAAAATACTTTTATAACTACATACACAGGTGAAAAGCACGTGGCAAAAATGGAACAGCACTTTTGTTTTTATGTATTTTTAAAAGAAACTGTTGTATTTAAATTGTGCAATCCAGGTTGAGTTTGCTGTGTTGTTTACATGGATTTAGAGCAAGCACAATGGTTATTAAGATCTAGTCTGTCTTGTGCTGTTTAAGGCAAACATCTAAAAAGCTAGGATATCCAGAAGGGACAAAGAAAATGGTTATTGAATCCACTACTTTCAGTCTCAGGTCCTTCTAATTAATGTTTAGGTATAAATGATGTTAGAGAACATTCTTGAAATGTTGGAGAAGACACTTGGGGGTCCCTTTGATTGCAAGGAGATCCAGTCGATCAATCCTAAAGGAAATCAACCCTGACTGTTCTTTGGAAGGACAAATTCTGAAGCTGAAGATCAAATACTTCTACCACCAAATGAAAAGAGAGGATTCCTTGGAGAAGACCCTGATGTTGGGGAAGATGGAAGGGGACAGCAGAGGATGAGATGGTTAGATAGTGTCATCAAGACAATGGCCATGAATTTGAGCAAATTCTGGCAGAGAGGGGAGGACAGAGGCGACCTGGCATGCTACAATCCATGTGTCATGAAGAGTCGGACACAACTTTGCAACTGAACAACAACATTATAAATGAATGTTGAGTAGTGAGTACCAACCATATTGTTGACTGACAACTGCCATTATTTCTAGCCTTTGGTCAGGCAGATTTGCTCATGGCATTAATAAAAGAGTTAAAATATATATTTTTTAAATCTAGAGGTCCAAAGTTGTTGAGCTTTGGATTACAGATATGTTGAACCGGAGTCTTCAAAAGGCTATTGCTGTTTTATGCTTGCCTTGTAGAAGAAGGAAAACATTATTAAATGCATTGCTGGAGAAGACTACATTTAGTTATTGTTAATTTGACCTAACTCTGAAGGTACATGACATGAGGTCAATCATAGTTTTGTCCTGTTGTCATTGCATGCCTTTCAAATGTCATCTACATGTGGCCGCTGGTGAGCCACAACATCCAGGAAGTGTGTATTGTGATACCTTTTGGGGAAATATGGTGGGCAAAACCTGGATTTTGCTCATACCTTGAGATCTTCTCTAGTGAATGGACCCAGTCCTGGTGAGAGAAACAGTGGTTTTGGGGAACTGTCTTGCTCAACTTTGGCCTTACAAGAAAGAAGGGAGAAAGCACTTACAACTGGTTGCAATATGTACAATAAGCTAATGGAAGAATAAGTATTATCTGATGGGTCAGGGTTTTTTTTTAGTTAGTGGCATCAGGTGTATCTTTTATTCTTGATATACCATTATATTCCAGAAGAAGAAGAAACTTAATCTTTAGAAGAAACATTTATGAATTGTAGTTTCTGAAGGCAATCTTTTCAAAGATGTGACAAGATTTCCAAATGCTGCAGTATCATCTGTTCTGTTGACACATATCTGGGCATCAATGTGCACTCCAGGGATGCTTAGATTTTTGCTTCCTTGGTTCTGTCATGGCTGTTAATTACAGGGATTGTAGCCAAAGAAATTAGAAGGTACCAGCGAAAACTGGCAGGCACCAAATGGTGAAAACCTCCATTTGAACCTTAGCTATTAGGCAGATAGTTCCTGTCATACAGAGAGGTAATCCTTGACTTACAACCATTTGTTTAGTCACCACTCGAAGTTACAACAGCACAGAAAGAAGTGGCTTACGGCCATTTTTCACACAACCGTTGCAGTATCTCTGATCATGTGACCAACTTCAGAGGCTTGGCAATTGGTATTTATTTATGATGATTGTGTGTCCTGGAGTGATGTGATCACTTTTTGTGACCTTCTGAGCAAAGTCAATGGGAAGTCAGTTTCACTTACTCATGTTATTAACTGATCAATCGCAGTGATTCACTTAACAAATGTGGCAAGAAAGGTCACAAAATAAGGGAAAACTCACTTAACAACTCTCTTGCTTGGCGATGGAAATTATGGGCTCAATTGTGATTTTGAGCCAAGGACGTACATCCACCCACCCATCCATCCATCCATACATACATACATACATAGTCCAATTTTGCAGAAGGACAAGGGTAGCAATTCTCACAGTTCCATGAGATAATCTTTATACATAGTCCAGTTTTACAATCCCCTAATTTTGACTCTAATGGCAGAAAGTGAAGAGAAACTAAAGAGCCTCTTGATGCAGGTGAAGAAGGAGAAAGTGCAAAAGTTGGCTTGAAACTCAACATTAAGAAAACTAAGGTCATGGCATCCGACCCTCTCAATTCCTGGCAAATAGACGGGGAAGAAATGGAGGGAGTGACAGATTTTTATTTTCCTGGGCTCCAAGTTTATCACAGATGGGGACTGCAGCCAAGAAATTAAAAGAGGCTTGCTCCTGGGGAGGAAAGCGATGGCAAATCTAGACAGCATAGTAAAAAGCAGAGACATCACAACAAAATTTGCATCTAGTCAAGGCTATGGTTTGCCCAGTTGCAATGGATGGCTGTGAAGGTTGGACCATAAGGAAGGCTGAGCAACAAAGAATGGAGGCTTTGAACTCTGGTGCTGGAGAAGACTCCTGCGAGTCCCTTGGATCGATCCAACCAGTCAGTCCTAGAGGAGATCAACCCTGACTGCTCTTTAGAAGGCCAGATCCTGAAGAGGAAACTCAAATCCTTTGGCCACCTAATGAGAAGGAAGGACTCCCTGGAGAAGAGCCTCATGCTGGGAACGATGGAGGGCAAAAGAAGAAGGGGACAGCAGAGAATGAGGTGGCTGGATGGAGTCACTGAAGCAGTCGGCGTCAGCTTAAATGGACTCCAGCAGATGGTAGAGGACAGGAAGGCCTGGAGGAACTTTGTCCATTGGATTGCAATGGGTCGGACATGACTTTGCAACTAATAACAGCAATTTTGACCAAAGGCAGAATGATTAGGTCATGGATGAGCCCACCGATACTTTAAAGGTGAACTTAGAGGAGCAATGTTCTTGCCTGAATGGGAACGCACTTGCTTTAAAAGTGGGTTTTGTGCGTTGTGCCTCGAGAGTCAATTTAAAGTTGTATCAGTAGTGACAAGCAGGCAAAGAACCACTAGTGTGCAATCGTGAAAGAATTTGTTTCCGGAAAGAAGAGACTCTTCGCTGCTCAAAAGTGGGAAGGGGTAGAAGGTGAGGTTGGGCAAAACCTCTCTCCTGAATCTTCCCAGGTGCTCATACTGGGAAGATGGAAAAGCCAGATCTTTTTCCAGCTGAACTAAGAGATGCTTCTCCCTTCTGACTTGAGCACATTCTTTTCCTGGTAGTCTTCTCTTCGCCTTGGATCTGTTTTTCATATTAGATTTTTCTGTACTCCCCTTCCTTGTCATTCTTTCCCTCTTAGCCAGGTCTCCTCTATCTGATTTGATTTACTCTCAGATTAATAATACTTTGTGGACAGGACAGCAAGAGCTGCAACAAGCTGTGTGGCTCTGCTCACATGATACCCACCCATCCAGGAGCAGCCTCAATCTCCCTTTATTGCTCCCCCTTCTCAGAGGAGTCAATTCATTTTCCTCACGTGTGGTTGAGTTGTGTGATTTTAAGCACACATAGATCCATTTAAATGATGCTTCCTTTGACCCTTTGGTAATCTTTAGGAGGGAGTAGACAGACCCGCTGTTCCGTGCACAGAAACACTCTCTCTTACATTCATAAGCACAGGTGGAAAGAAAATTAAATCTTGGGCAAACATTTTGCTTCTAGTCCACGAAGCTTCCTCAGTTCTTCAGACGATCCAAGGAGAACTAAGGAGATGTTCGGAAGACAACCACAGGTTTTCCAAGAAGATATGTCAATGTTGAGGTTGCTAGATGAAACCCCATCGGCTCCAGAATTTCATTGTTTTGTTTATTCATCCTTTTGGAAAGTGCTACATCTGCACGTGCTACAAGATAACAGACATGAAAGTTCTCAAGAACATTGTTAGATGCTGAACATGCAGGACAAGGAGATGGTTTAGAAACATTGATCTCTATTAGAAATGAGTGATATCAGACGATGTTCCAAAGGTGCTTTTCTAAAAAGACTTCCTTGTGATTTTTATTCGAAAACATTTTGCTTCTCTTTGCTCATCCAAGAAGCTTCTCCAGTTTTGAACTAAAGAAGAACTGAAGAAGCTTCTTGGGTGAGAAGCAAAACATTTTCAAGGGGAAAAAAAAGACAAGAAAATGCAGTTGCCTTTTAGAAAAGCATCTCTGGGACAGCCATGACCTAGGTCAGGGGTTCCCAACCTTTGCAACTTTAAGTCTGAAGGACTTCAGCTCCCAGCAAAGCTGGCTGGAGAATTCTGGGAGCTGAAGTCCTTCAGACTTAAAGTTGCAAAGGTTGGAGACCCCTGCCCCAGGTAGAAGAGGTGGGAGCTGAAGTCCTTCAGACTTAAAGTTGCAAAGGTTGGGGACCCCTGACCTAGATGATGGAGAATCTTCCTAGACAAGCAGCTCTTTCTTGCTCTCCTACCAAAGTTTCACAATCTATCAACCCATCTATTCCTCTGTTCTATGACCTTTCTCAGAGGGTCAAGCTGATCCTAAGGATCTGATAAAATGAAATTGAATGTAGAGAAAAGTAAAGTCATACACTTAAATAAAAAAAACCCAACCATACACATATAGACTGGGTGAAACCAGGCTTAATAGCAGTGACTGTGAGTGGGATCTTGGAGTCTTAGTGGACAACCAGCTAAATATGAGCTAGTAGTGTGCAGTGGCAGCCAAAAAAAGCCAATGCAATTCTAAATTGCATTAACAAAGGGATACAATCAAGAGCAAGGGAGGTACTAATTCCACTCTATAAAGCCCTAGTAAAACCACACCTAAGGGTATTGCATCCAGTTTTGGTCACCACACCATAAAAAAGATGTTGAGACCCTAGAAAGAGTGTAACCAGGATGATTAGGGGACTGGAGGCTAAAACATACGGTTACAGGAACTGGGCCTGGCTAGTCTAGTGAAGAGAAGGACCAGGGGAGACAGGAGAGCAGTCTTCCAATATTTGAGAGGCTGCCACAGAAAGGACGGGGTCAAGCTATTTTCCAAAGCATATGAAGGTCAGACAAGGAATAACGGATGAAAACTGAACAAGGAGCGATTCAACCTAGAAATAAGGAGGAATTTTCTGATAGTGAGAACAATCAACCCATGGAACCAAAGTTGCCTTTGGAAGTTGTGGGGGCTTTATCACTTGAGACTTTCAAGAAGAGACTGGGCTGCCATTTGTCAGCAGTGGTGCAGGGTTTCCTGCTTGGGCAGAGGATTGGACTAGATGACCTATAAGTTGCCTTCCAACTCTGTTAAAGGAAATGCAGCAAAAGAAGGCCTAGAAAGGTAGCATTTCATCCTTCTCCCATTCCTGGCAATGGATGACTTTACTGAAAGTCAACCCCACCGTCTTGCATTTATCATTGCCAGTCTTAACTCTGCATATGTTTTGGGTATTCACCATGCATTGTTAACAGTGATTGTCATGTAATTAAATCACTGCTCATCATGAGGGCCTATTTTTATGCTGAGATAAGCAGCAAGAATCCTCAGCACTGTCCCCCAGATCAATAAAGATGTTCCCTGTAGGATTACAAATAGACTGAGGTTGAACAGGGCACCAGAATTAATTAGGAATTATTTCTCTGTCTCTCTCTCTCTGTCTCTCTCTCTGTCTCCTCCTCCTCATTCCATTTCCAATACATTTTTAATTGTTTATCTATTTCCAAAGGGAAAAAAAAAAAAGAACCCCTCTCTTTAATTGTCAGTGGCTATTTTTTGGCCAATGAAAACCTGGAAAACGGGCATTTTCTTGCAGGGCGTAAGGGTGACGAGGAAAGGCAGAGATCAAACGGCATGCAAGAATAGCGAGCGCCGTTTTTGGTCTCTTGAAAGTGACAAATGCTAGAAACCCGGGTTCCCCGAGCTAATCCTCACAGCATCCTCCTTTCTATTCCGTTTCCTCTGTTCGTTGGCTTTAATCCTGATCACAAATGGGTTTGGCTCTAATCAACCACGAGAGCTAAAGAGGATCTGTGGCTGAAGCAGAAACCTTCTCCTTTTGTTTCGTCTCCCATTTCGTTCAAGGGAAGCGGATTTAGAAAGGATTTTGAACGGAGAAGACTATTGAATGCGGATGACATTTGAAAGGGAGGGTTTCAGCACGTGTGGATCTGTTCCCCTCACGTATTGAATTTTGATCGTAGGTTTAGTTTGTCACAGGCAGTGGTATTCCTTTCCCTTCCCTTCCCTACTGGCTCGCAAATGTGAGCATCCGTGCATGCGCTTAGGCTTCCGCCAGTGGTGGGTTGCAGGCGGTACATCCTGGTACAGGTGTACTGGAGCCTGCCCTGAGCACCGGATACCGTTCCAGTACTCCAGAGGGCCCACCTGCCCGCCTGAGCTCCTTACCTGTCTTTTAAGGCTTCCGCACATGTGCATGGCACATCCAGTGCCTGCGTGACACTCCGCCGAGCAGCTGGAGCATCATGGAGCCTTGTGGAAGCGTCGCTGGCAGCTACAATGCATGTGTGCACCGTGCATGTGTGTAAGCACTCTGCACACATCCATGTGGGCAACGCCAGGCCCGTTCCAACCGTACCAGTTGAAACAGGATCTGGAACCCACTACTGGCTTCCGCACATGCACTTTGTCTAAAAAAAGGGCCTAAATGGGATGCCATAGAGCCAGGGCAGTAGAGGTTGTATTCAGCAGGTTCTGACCAGTTCTGGAGAACTGGTAGCGGAAAAACTGAGTAGTTCAATTGTATGAATTGTATTAACGTCCGATCTACATTGCGGATTCCAAGCAGAGGAGCTGTATTCGAGAATTGGTCTGGCAAAGGCTTTGTATGCCCTGGTTAGCAATGCAGTGTTCCCGGAGAAGAAACTTCACAAAATTAGGCTAACAAACTCTTAAAGCCTTTTTGGCAATCAATTTAATTGGAAATCCAGTTGAACTCTGGGTTCGTTCGTACCTTGATTTAGCTTGGAATAGGTGTAGGAAAGTCATCTCGAGGCCAAACATTCCCTTTGTAAGGAATGAAGGAAACGGAGTGAAGATGCCTGGATGTTTGACACCCAATCAATTCCATCTCAGCTGTTCATTTGCTTTGGACAAGGATGATCCCACTGGAAGGGAGAACACACACACACACACACACACACACACACACACACAAACCCACGTTAACGCTCTTGTTTTTTCTTCTTTCTGCTCCCCGCCCCTCCCTTTGTTTCTGGCTCTAGCTGTCAGGATCTTTTAGAATGGACATACTCCTCTGAGGAAGTCAAGAACAGCAGTGGGAAAATGAGTAAAACCCCTATTATAAAACAGTTGTCCAAGAAGTTAGGCACTGCACAGGGTAGAGATCAATAGGCTGTGAAGGTTAAATCTATTTTCACACTATGTTCCATTTCACAGTCTAATGGTGTTTTAATGTGTCTGTCACCAATTCTCCCCTTCAAGTTACCCAGGTAGGACCTTTACAAAGGAGGAGCTGCATTTCTCCCGAGTTTCACGCCGTAACATTTATTTGCTAGCCAAGTTCTGACACTTTTTCTTTTCTCTGTGGAGATCTGCTAGGCGCCGCTTATTTCCACATTCAAAAGGGGGCCGCTTTTACAGGAATTTTAAATTATCTTTGACAAAGGCCTCTGGGGCTATAGAGACTGCAAACCAATGAGGTTTTAGAGATTGAGGAGAATAAAAAAAAATAATCTAATGGGTTTTTAGTGAAGCTGGAAATCAAAGTTTTCCCTCAGTCAGCTCAGAAAGATCTGTCTGGTTGGTGGTTGAATTCCTATCGTGTCTGATGATAAACGAAGAACTAAAGTCACATACTTGATCTTTCCATTTTTCCTCAGCCAATGGATCATGGATCAAAGGCTGCAGGATGTATATTGCTTCCAGGGAGAAGGGCTACCTCTGGTCTTAGTGCCAAACGAAAATACACAACAGTGCTGAGATAAATATTAGAACGGACTGCAATGTCATGCAAATGTAATGGACATCAAATATAATAAAGAACATTGTTTGCCATTTAGGGGTTTATCGATTTACTAAATGGGATATGGTGGCTCAGTGGCTAAATACACTCAGCTTATCAATCAGAAAGGCAGGCAGTTTGAATCCCTAACACCACGTCATGGATTGAGCTCCCGTGACTTGTCCCAGCCTTCTGCCAACCTTGCAGTTCGAAAGCATGTAAAAAATGCAGGTATAAAAATAGGGACCGCCTTTGGTGGGAAGGGTGTTACATGGAAATACCTGGACGTTCCCAAGATCGTCCGCGCGGCCGCATTCTGGACTAGCTGTAGTCTTCAGGTGCACCCCAAGGGGAGCCTGTTGTATTTGCGGAGAAAGAGGGAGTCCAGACCCGGTTAAATCCAACGGCTTTATTGGAACACAACAGATCGGCACAAGAAGGCAACGAACAGTAAGTAAAACCCAAAAAGCGCGCGTTCTCTCTCTGACAGCTCTTTTATTCAGAGCTGTCAGATAGGGAACCAATCGGCGCGTCTCCCGCTCTCGGCCACAGCCAGTCGCGTCTTGGCCAATCAGACGCGACTGGCTGTTGCCGGGGGATTTGAATAACTGTCAATACATAACACTCCTTCCCCCCCAGCGAGTACGCATGCGGGCCCATTAGCATACGTACTCGCTGAGGTAGGCGGGGCGACGTCGGCTCCGCCCCGAACGCCTCAGTTCATCGGCAGACAGCGAGGGAGGAGGATGTGTCCGTAGAAGCTCCTCCCTGCCGGGGGTGTAGCTCCGGACTGCGTCATCGCGGCCCAGCCTTTCTCCGGAAGCCTTCGGATCTGGTAGGACGCAGCGAGGGGGCGTGTTGCGCGGGGAGGAGTTGGACTCAAGCCCCCGGCGTGCGGGGATCGGGTAGGCCGGGCTTGTGAGCGTTCGTTGTGAGTTGGAGACTGATGTGCTTGTATTTGGCGGGGGTGACACCGCGGAAACTGGGCGTCCCAGGCAGGGCTGATCGACGTTTGGCAGCCCCGGGTAGTGTCCAGAGGAGTGGGAACGACCCAGGCAGGGCTGTTCGAGCTCCGGCAGCCCCGGGCAACGTTCGTACGCAGCTTCATGGGTGGCCGCCGGCTGCGGAGGGTCGTAGGACTGCATCGACCCGCGGTGGGCTTCAGGTCCATTGTCCGGGCCCCTTGATGGCAGGCGCTCCGCCAGGGTTGGGGGGCGGCGCCTTAGTTGATCCACATGGCGCCGCCACTCGGTCCCGTCAGGTCGTCCAACCCTGTAAGAGCAGGGGCCCGTTAGTCCAGTGATGAGAGCAGGGACCCACCGCGGATCCCCCGTGAAGTTGCGGGCGAGGACGGGGTCGCCCACGCTGAACGAACGGGGAGGGGGAACCCCCAGATTGCACGGCTGCACCTCGTTATAGAGTGGGTGCAGTCTGTCCAATTCGGTTCTCAGGCGGCGGCCCATCAGCAGCTCCGCGGGGCTTTTCCCTGTTGCCGGACAAGGCGTAGAGTGCTGACCCGTAAGGTAAGCATCTACCCTTGCGGCCCAATCTCCCCTATCCATCCTGCCGAGGGCCTCCTTGGCCGAGCGGACGGCCCGTTCCGCCCGGCCGTTGGCGGCAGGGTGATAGGGGGCCGTGGGCGCGTGACGGATCCCCCGGGAGGCCAGGAATTCTTGGAAGGTGGTGGAGTGGAATTGGGGGCCGTTGTCGGAGACCAGGGTGTCCGGCAACCCGTGCGTGGCAAACAGGCGCCGGAGCGCGCGCACGGTGCTCTCAGCCGTGGTGGAGGCCATCAAAATGACCTCCGCCCAGCGGGAGTAGGCGTCCACCACCACCAAGAAGGACTGGCCGTGGAACGGGCCGGCGAAATCAATATGGATGCGGGACCAAGGGGACTTTGGAGCATCCCAGTCCCGGTGGGGAGCTGAGGCAGGGGCGGGGCGAGAGGCTTGGCACGTTTGGCATGCGCCAACGAAGGCGGCCACCTCTTCGTCCATGCACGGCCACCAGACATAGCTCCGGCCCAGGGCCTTCATGCGAGCTATGCCTGGGTGCGTGGCATGGAGGGCCTCGAGTACCTGACGGCGTAAGGGAGGGGGGATGATGACCCGGTCCCCCCAGAGCAAGCACCCGCTGTGGAGCGACAGCTCCAGCTGACGGGTCTTGAAAGGCCGGAACTCGGCAGGCAGGGCCTCCGAGGGCCACCCCCGCAGAACCCAGGTGGAGACCCGGGCGAGGATGGGGTCGGCCCTGGTCAGAGCCGCCACATCCGTAGACGTGAGAGGGAGGCCCGAGTCGGCCACGGCCAGAACGGAGAGGGCCGGAACCGGCTCCTGGTCCGTACGTGGGAGGGGGCAGCGGCTGAGGGCGTCTGCGTGCCCCAGCTGTTTGCCCGGACGGTAATGCAGCGTGTACTCGTACGCTGCCAGGAACTCCGTCCACCTGGTCATCCTGGGCGAGAGAATGGTCGGGGTGGGCCGGTCACCGGCCAGAAGCCCAAGGAGCGGCTTATGGTCGGTGAAAACGGCGAAGGAACGGCCGTACAGGTACTCGTGGAATTTTTTTATTCCGGACACTACAGCCAGAGCCTCCTTGTCTATCTGGCTGTAGTTGCGCTCCGCCGGAGACAGAGTCCGGGAATAAAAGGCAATGGGGGCCTCCGAGCCATCGGGCAGGACATGGCTCAGGACCGCCCCCAGACCGAAGGGGGAGGCGTCAGATGCCAACGTCAAGGGCATGCTGTCAGAATACTGAACCAGCACGGCCCGTGACGTCAGCATCTCTTTGACAGCCGCGAACGCATGCGCTTCGCGGCTGCCCCAGCGCCAGGCCGCCGAGCGATCGAGCAATCGATGGAGCGGCTCGGCTAGTGACGCCTTGTGGGGAATAAAGGGCGCGTAAAAGTTAACCAAGCCGAGGAACGCTTGCAGCTCTGTCTTAGAGCCAGGCGTGGGGGCGTTGTGGATCGCCTCGACTTTGGACGGGGTGGGGCGGATCCCCTGGGCATCGACTACGAAGCCCAGGAATTCGACCCGTGGCACAGCAAATTTGCATTTGCTGAGCTTCAATTTGAGGCCCGCGCCCCTGAAAATACGGAGGACCTTCCGGAGTACTTCGGCGAGGTCTGAGATGCTGGAAGCAGCTATCAGGACGTCGTCGAAGTACGGAACGACGCCCGGGAGCCCGTGGAGCAGTCGCTCCATGAGGCTCTGGAAGATCCCCGGGGCTACGGAGACGCCGAATTGGAGGCGGCGACAGCGGAAAGCTCCTCGGTGGGTGACGATGGTCTGAGCCTCAGCCGCATCGTCGTCCACCGGCAACTGCTGGTAGGCCTGAGCCATATCCAGCTTCGCGAAGATGCACCCCCGCCCCAGAGAGTGGAGCAGGTGTTGCACCACCGGAACTGGATATGGGTTCGCCTGAAGCCCGCGGTTGATCGTCGACTTATAGTCGGCGCAGATGCGTATGGACCCGTCGGGCTTGATGGGGACCACGATTGGGGTCTCCCATTTTGCCTGGTCAACGGGTTCCAAAACGCCCTGCGCCACAAGACGATCAAGCTCCGCGTCAACACGCGGCTTCAGTGCGAACGGCAGCCTGCGGGCCTTGAGCCGAATTGGGGCGACCTGGGGGTCGAGATTTAAGGAGACAGGGGTGCCCTTGTAGGAGCCCAGGGCACCGTCGAAAACATCTGGGAAATCAGCAAGCACGGCCTCCACGGGGGAGGTGGTAGGCACCTGGTGCACCCGCTGGACCGAGATGCCTAGGGCGGGAAACCAGTCAAGGCCTATGAGCGCTGTGAGGGGGCGCTCGACCACCAGAATGGGTAGGAGGCCGGAGAAACGTCCGTACTGGACGCGGACACTATGCTGACCCATCACAGAAATGGGGTTGCCCTGGTAGTCCCGGAGCAACGTCTCGGGTTGGGACAGGTGCTCGGGCTTGATGGCGGGGCAGAGGACCTTAAGCTGAGGCCAAGAGATGAGGGACCGGGACGATCCCGAGTCAACCTCCATGGCCAGCGCGCGCCCCTCGAGGAGCAAGGAGGTAGAAAGTCGCCTACGGTCATCCGGGGTTAGAGGAACGGAGTCCCGGATCTCAGTCAGCGCGAAGCAGTCGGCCCCGGAACGTGGACGGCGAGGCTGGCGGCGCTGGTCATAGGTGGAGGACGGTGCAGCCTGGGCGGCCATTGAGCGGGTCTCCGATGGTGAGGGCAGAGTGGGCAGGCTGGCGCGGCAGGCCCGGGCGATGTGGCCCTTCCTGTTGCATCTGCGGCAGATGGTAGCCCGAAACGGGCAATCGGCCCTAGCATGGCCCCCCCCACACCCGATGCAGAGAGATGAGGGTGGGCGGAAAGGCTGAGCTCTGGCGCGGCCGCGGTGGGAAGCCTGCACGCGAGCCACCTGGCCGTAGTCCAGGCAGTCATCCAGCGGGTCGAGGGGGGCAAGCTCGTCAATCAGGCAGGCCCTAGGGGAGGGATGCCCCGAGGAGAACTCAGAGGTGGTGGCGTCTGCCAGCTCCGCGGCCCTGGCTTCTTCCACGGCCTGCTCTAAGGTGACATCCGAGCGTGCCAGAAGCCTGCGCCCCAGCTTGATATCTCTAAGGCCGCAGACGAACTGCTCAACTAACGACTCGTCCAGAAATGGGGCGGCGAAGTCACAAAGCATGGCTGAGGCGCGAAGAGTCTGTAAAAAGTCGGCCGCGGACTGGGTGGGCTGCTGCCGGCATTGGCGGAAGGCAAACCGGCGCGTAATCTTGGAGGGGGCCGGGGCGAAGTGGGCCCTGAGGCGGGCACGTAAGGTGTCCCAAGGCACGTCTTGGACCGCGGCCGGAGCGGCGATGTTCCGTGCCACCGCAAAGACGGCGCGCCCGCCGCATCCTAGGAACAGTCCGAGGCGTTTATCCGGGGTGATTTCCCCGTGGGTGCCCGCGAGCAGGAAACAGTCAAAACGGGAGAGGAATGCGTCCCAGGATTCAGTCACTGCGTCGAAGGGGTCGAAAGGTGGCAAGGTGGCCATGTCAGGCGCTCGGCGGCTGAGGGAATAGTCGTCGGAATGACGGTGTGTCTCTTCGGTCCCGTAGGGAGAAGAGCCGCTATGTAGGAGGATTAAAGCCGGGCCCCAGCCCTCGTCGCCAGTGGAGGCTGGTGGAGGCCCTTTGCGGATCTCACGGCGTGGTGGCTGAAGCTGCTACTGCGGTTGCAGGCGGTGGCCTGGCGTCTCGGGGTTCTTCGTTTCGTTGGTGGCGGCGGCTGGGATTGCCGGTTGTCCGGAATCCGCCGCGGAGTCTATTGGGTGGCCGGCGCTGGTGCCGGTGGCCCCTTTGGCCGCAGCGGCGACCGATGGGGCCCTGAACGGGTAATCGCCCCGGGGAAAGGCTTTCCCCACGGTAGGGGGTCGAGGTCTCGGCCGTCTCGCAGGCCCTGATCGAGCTTCCTGGCCTGGTCGTCGTGGGCCGGCAGGAAGGTGCTTGAGGTGGCCCATGGTGAGGCCCAGCGGCAGGTAGTCGAGCGTCCTGGCCCGTGGGGAGGCCCAGGTTGCGGTGTCCCGCGGCTCGGCCGCCGCAGCTTGAGAGGTCGTCGAGCGTCCTGGCCTGGTCGTCGTTGGCCGGCAGGAAGAGCTCGAGGTGGCCCGTGGGGAGGCCCTGGTTTCCGTGGCCGCATCGATGGGCCGAGCGGAGGAAAGGTCTTCGAGCGTCCTGGCCTGGTCGTCGTTGACCGGCAGGAAGAGCTCGAGGTGGCCCGTGGGGAGGCCCTGGTTTCCGTGGCCGCGTCGATGGGCCGAGCGGAGGAAACGATCCGGTTGATCGTACCGCAACAAAACAGGGAGGGTAAAAAATCTTTTCGCTGTTTCTCGATGAGCGCTGCCTGATCCCACCTTCGTCGCCAGTGTAGTATCTTCAAGTAAAGACAGGGTCCGGAGTCAGGTTTGCTCAGAAACATAGCTTTTATTAGCTAGGCACAGCTTACAGAAAAAGATAGGTTCAGTAAAAGAAATAGGCGGTAGACAGGGGCTCCCGCGCTTTGACAGCTCTTTATATTTGGAGCTGTCAAAGGGGGAGCCAATCAGGCTGCAGCAAGGGCCAGGCGCGCCTCAGCCAATCAGGCGCGCCTGTCAGTTGGCTGCCTTGCTACAGCCTGTTGCCAAGGCTCCAAGAGGCAGCCTGGAAGACCTGCGGCCGGTCGTAAGTCGAGACCGGTCGCAGGTCGAGGACACAACAGAGCCCCATGTAGAGAGCATTGCAGTAGTCTAGCCGGGATGTCACAAGCGCATGAGTGACTGTGCGAAGGGCATCCTGGTCCAATAGGGGACGCAACTGTCGCACCAGGCGTACCTGGTGGAATGCCCCCCTGACCACGGCCATCACATGGTCTTGCATAGACAGCCGGGTATCCAGGAGGACGCCTAAGTTGCGTGCCTGATCCACGGGGGGTAAATGTTCGCCCCCTATGGCCAGTGATGGAATCAACTGGTTGTACCGGGACGCCGGAAACCACAGCCACTCAGTCTTGGATGGGTTGAGTTAGAGTCTGTTACTTCCCATCCAGATCCGTATGGCTTCCAGACATCGGGACATCACTTCAACGGCATCGTTGGGGTGGTTTGGGGTAGAAAAGTACAGCTGCGTATTGTCAGCGTAGATATGATACTCTACCCCAAAACCACGGATGATCTCACCCAGCGGCTTCATATATGTGTTGAACAGGAGCGACGAGAGGACCGACCCCTGAGGCACCCCACAAGTGAGGGGTCTCGAGGTCGACCTCTGCCCTCCTGCCAACACAAATTGAGAGGTAGGAGGAGAACCACCATAAAATGGTGCCCCTCACCCCCAACCCCTCCAGCCGATGCAAATGGTATAGGATCTCCTGCATGAGGAGTAGAAGACCTCCAAAGTCCATTCCAACTCTGTTATTAGAAATTCTGTTTAAATATAGCATGTGAAAATCTTTTCTCCTGAAATCTGAAATCAATCTCTACCTACCTACCTATCTATCTATCTATCTATAAAAGCCAAATACCACTCATGCAGCATCACAAAATCTCCAGAACTGTAAACCCTACAAACTTGAAATTTGGCACATACAGTATGTCCCGCTTGGCTTCTAGGTGCTTGCTAAGAAAGGATTTATCAAAATGACCATCCGATCATTAGTATTTCTTATACAGTAATTAGCACTCTCTGACGCTAAGGAGTTCTACTCCCCCTCCCCACCTGAAAAGAACTCTATTCCAACTGCCAATTGCCTCACTTTCCATTACCTCAGTTCAAATTGGCAGACGTTCCACTCCTTCACTCAGGAGTGGTCTGCAGCTTCTTACAGTACTAAACATCAGTACCTCACCAAAATGTCTATGCCTTCCACCTATGGAACTGCTTCCGGACTCAAGGAATTAAACCTGAGTGAATTAGATTTCTCCTTCATTGCCCAATCACATAGTTTCATCTCAAAGCACAGGTCTCTGGTTAGTACTGTATACAGTTCTGATCACCATCATTTTCTTCTATATCCCCGATAAGGTGGGAGGTGGCAAAGATTTGGTGAAGTCATCAGAGAGTATGGAGTTGGATGTTTGGTTTGCGTTGAAAGGCTGCTCCCATTGGTTGGGGAAAAAAACCCTGAACTAAGTGGATTAAGGCTTAAAACATTTGTTTTCCGTCTTTCTTTTCTTTCAAAGTAGACTTCCCCACTTACTGATTGTGTTGCCTGTCTGAGAATGAGAGTGCAAGGCGAGGGTTAGCCAGAGCAATGTGGGAGAATATTGTCTGTGACAAGGCTGTGATGTTTCCGCTTACACTTCACTTTCCCTACAAGGAAAGAAACATACCAACTAATAATAATAATAATAATTTATTAATTTATAGACTGCCCCGTCTCCCCCATGGGGACTCGGGGCAGTGCACAGGAAATTAAAAATCCAAAAATACAACAATATACAAATACAAATGTTAAAACCGAATTAAATTAACCCCTGTGCTAAAATCACTATTAAAACCCTTAAAACCCTTAAAACCCTAACAATACCCCTAAAAATTTTATGCAATTTCATTCTGCAGCTAGGAATGTAAACATTAGGCCAGGCCGGCCTGATGGAAGAAGATGGAAGAAGTGAGTCTTTAGCTTCTGGCGGAAGGAGCGAAGGTCCGTCGTTGTTCTGATTTCGGGGGGTAGGTCGTTCCAGAGGGTTGGGCCCACCACAGAGAAGGCCCTTCCCCTGGGCGTCGCCCGCTGGCATTGCCTGGTGGGCGGCACCCGAAGAAGTCCCTCTCTGTGGGAGCGAATCAGTCGAAGGGATGTATGGGGCAGGATGTATAGGGCAACTAAAAATAAAATCTAGAGATTTGCTTGGTGTAATTGCATGGCGATAGATAAATCCACATCCATTGTGGAACACTCAGAAGAGGACGTAAACAATGCCCTTCCAATGAAAGAACATTTCAGAATCCGAGCAGCATGAAAAGCGAAAGGAAGAAACGAAAGCGAGCAAAAGCTGCAGATGTGTCCAGCGAAACCCACAAACCCACGTGTGAAAGAACAGTAGAACAATAATTGTGCATTTCCTTTCCATTTGAAATTTGGGGTTCCGTGGTGGTCGTGGGTCAAGGACCACCTATATTTAAGTGATTATCCATTAAGAGTTGTTAACCTAACCCTGCGTAGCTTCTTCTCTGGTAACATTGTACTACTATGTACTACTTTTTACATAGTACTACATTGTACTACATTGTACTACTAAACATAGCATACAAAACGTTTGCTAGACCAATTCTTGAATACAGCTCATCTGTCTGGAACCCGCACTGCATATCAGACATTAATACAATTGAGCGAGTCCAGAGACATTTCACGAGAAGAGTCCTCCACTCCTTTGCTCACAACAGAATACCTCATGCCACCAGACTTGACATTTTGGGCTTAGATCATTTAGAACTATGCTGACTTTGGACTGATCTAAACGTAGTATATAAAATTATCTACTACAATGTTCTACCTGTCAGTGACTACTTCAGCTTCAACCAGAACAATACACGAGCACACAATAGATGCAAACTTAAGGTGAACCGCTCCAAACTCAATTGCAGTAAATACGACTTTAGCAACAGAGTGGTCAATGCCTGGAATGTTCTACCTTGTTACATCCTCAAACCCCCCCACAGCTTCAACCTTAAACTGCCTACCTTAAACTGTTGAGGATATCTCCATTAGGAGACTGAGAGATGTGCAACCGAATTGCAGCAAGAGATATGTTGCTAGATATTCACACTATTAGTCACAGACACCGATGGTAAAAACAAGCAGACTTTTACTTGCAGTGGAAAATAAAGTAAACTACTTCTTCACAAGCAGTGATAGTTAGTCTTGAATCAAAATACAGCCTATAACTCAAACAGTTGGCTTACAGTTGCTCAATCCACGATTCTCCTTGCTCTGCTGATCTAACCACGACATTCAGAGTCTCCATTCAAATGATCAGCTTCTAACAGTGCTTCTGGCTCCCTCTTATGGCTGATTGAGGAAACAGCAGCCAATTACATTACACTGTATCAGTTAAAGTTACAGATACCATTTTCAATCATGGCTTATGTATATATATTGCCAACCCAACACTAGGATTATACTCCTAACGGACCTCACCCCATTCCTAGGAGGGCCATAAAGGGGGCGTGCATAAACACACCAACATGCCTACCGTCCCTGTCCTAACAACTGCATTTATTCATATCCATTTCATGTCTTCATAATCATGTTTATTCTTATATCTATTCTCTTATACATGCTTGACAAAACAAACAAATAAAAAAAGTATGATGGATCGTACTTCCATCAATATTGCATGATTTACAAAAGAAACGGTGGATTTGATCACAATACACCCTCTTGTACATTATGACACACACCCCTTTGCAGATACCCCCTGGATGCAAGGTGCCGTAGCGGTGATGTGCCAGTGCCTGGAAGCCGTGCGGATCTGGATGGGAAGTAACGGACTCAAGCTCAACCCACCAAGACCGAGTGGCTGTGGTTTCCGGCTGTCCGATTCAACCAGCTGATTCCGTCTCTGGCCATAGGGGGCGAACATCTTGCCCCTGTGGATGGGGCGCGCAACTTGGGTGTCCTCCTGGATACCCGGCTGTCCATGGAAGATCAAGTGACAGCCGTGGCCAGGAGGGCGTTTTACCAGGTTCGCCTGGTACGCCAGTTGCGCCCCCTATTGGATCGGGACGCCCTTCGCACAGTCACTCATGCGCTTGTGACATCCCGACTGGACTATTGCAACTCTCTCTACATGGGGCTCCCCTTGAGGTACACCCGGAGACTTCAGTTGGTCCAGAACGCAGCCATGCAAGCAATAATGGGAACCCCTAGGTTTACCCACGTTACACCGCTCTTGCGCGAGCTGCACTGGCTACCTGTCGTCTTTCGGGTGCGCTTCAAGGTGTTAGTCATCATCTTCAAAGCGCTCCATGGCTCGGGACCTAGTTATCTGCGGGATCGGATCCTGCCCCATACATCCTCCCGGCCGATTCGCTCCCACAGAGAGGGACTTCTCCGGGTGCCGTCCACTAGACTTTGTCAGCGGGCGACGCCCAGGGGAAGGGCTCTCTCTGTGGCGGGCCCTGCCCTCTGGAACGACCTTCCCCCCGACATTAGAACAACCACGGACCTCCGCTCTTTCCGCCTAAAACTAAAAACACATCTTTTTTGCTTGGCCGGCCTAGGGTAGTCTCTTTTAAGGTTAGGGGATTTTATAAGGGATTTTAGCGCAGGGTTATTTGTTTAATCTATTTTTATTTAGTTTAGTTATTTATTTATATTTGTATTTTAATTCTGTACTTTGTTGATTTTAGTTGTTTTAATTCCCTGTGCCCCACCTCGAGTCCCTTCGGGGAGAGAGAGCGGGTTAGAAATAAAATTATTATTATTATTATTATTATTATTATTATTATTAAGGTGGTTGTGCAGAAAAGTTGGAGAAAGGAATGCAGCATCTGCTACCTTAAACGCCTAGAGGATAGGTGATGGGTATTAAGTGAATGAATAAATTAATAGAGGCCAGAGTGCATACATGAAAATTAACTTTAGAGGTTTTTGTTGCTTATTTGTTTTGCTCTCTTCCCAGACTTAATTCACCCTAACCCCCTTTATTTTTTGCTTGAAGACTAATTTTAGAAAACAGAGCACAACAGGAAATTTAATATTTCCTGTCCTCCTGTATATCAAAGCACTGGAATCAAGAGTTTGCACCCACTTCTATACATGCTCGCATGTTTCACATATGTGCATCTGCTAGCATTTAGCCGTGAACAATATTGCTGTTTGTAGTATGTTTCCCCCCCCCTTTCCAGATAGTTGCTTGGATTCTCAAATGTTATTACAGCTGTCCTGAAATCCTGACAAGGGTGGAGGGATTTATTCTTGGCCTTCTCTTGTACATCCCCTCAAAACCGATGCTTGAATCCTCTCTGAGCTGTCACCATAGCAACCCGAGCCAGTTCATAAGGGATCTCCCTTGTTTCCTTGGGGTCAACAATGAAAGGGGGGCGGCTGTGTAGCTAAGGAGAAAGAGAGCAACTATTAGAACTTTCCAGAAGTCATTTCATCCCCCAAGAGGCCCAAAGAAGCAGTTCAGCCTTTATTATTGTCAAAGAGAGAGAAAAAAGAGGCCTTCTTTTTATTTCCATCAGCCCATCTATAGATACGGATGGATGAATAGACAGACAGACAGACATATAATAAATTCAATGAATCTTGGCAGATTGCAAGAATTAAACAAGAATCGTCCTTCAAACATGGAAAAATCTTGTTCGCTGAAAGAAGGATGCAGCTGTCCAGATGTCAAAAGGCAACAGGTCCTGTTGGGGCCCTCATGTAGGACAATTTGGCTGAAGAAGTGACTTCTGTTTCCTTGTTTTGCATTGACCCATGGAAAAGACGCTTTCCATTGAAGGAAAGGCTTCCAGGTGCTATGCGTGTGCCCACACAGTCTCCTCCTTTCCACCATCCAAATTGTGGCACAAGGAGTGAGAGCCAATAGAATGACCTTAACAGGTGATTTTACTGCAGAATCCAATCTGGGTCGGTCACCGGGAATAGAATCTTCCTAGTTTTGGGATTCATGCTGGAGCCCATCCTCAGGAAACCTTTCTCTCACCCAAATGTGTGCTTTGGACTAGTCGATGCATCCCACAGATGTTAATTTTGCATCCACTTCGTCCAACCGGTGGTTGCAAGGACCAGCTGCCCCTTCTGTCTCCACACGGCCCATTCATTATGCCAGGTAAATGCAGGGCCCGTAACGAGGCTCTGGGAGGGCAAAAATAAGTCTCTTGGAAGTCCAGAAACAGGCCTGTTTCCTGCCTCTGGAGCCCAAGAAAATCCCTTTTTGCCCTCCTGGTGACTCGGGGAAAAGCCTCCAGAGCCTGGGGAGGGCAAAAAACTGGCCTACCAGTGTTGCTGGAAGTCCAAAAATGGGCCTGTTTCCAGCTTCCGGAGGGCCTCCGGAGCCCAGGGAAGGCTGTTTTCACCCTCCTGGATGCTCGGGGAAAGCCTCTGGAGCCTGGGGCAAGCAAAAAAAAAAAAGCCTACCGGAACTACCAGAAGTCCAAAATCAGGTCCATTTCCAGCCTCCGGAACCCAGAGTCCTTCCCGAGGATCTGGGATAGGCAATTGTGGGTGTTTGATAGTGTTAAAGGAATCATCGCAAGATGTAAGATGTTCTACGTTGAGCTGCCTTTTGCGGTTGACTGATGGTGAATTTGTCAGTGCTGATGGTGTTGAAGTGGTGTTCCAGTTGTTTCTTATTATTCTGGGCTTTTAGCATGGTCAGCCAGATTTTCAGACTGGATTTGACATTTTTATCTGCCGTTTGACTCGTTCCCAAGGAATGTGGATGTTTGCTGGTGTTGTTAAAGAAATTGTCACAGAATGTAAACTGTTCTAAGTGAAGCTGCCTTTTGCAATTGACTGGTGGTGAATTAGTCAATGCCAATGGTGTTCAAGGGATGCACCCAAGACACCTGTGACTATTGGTACTACCTTTGCTTTCTTTTGCCACAGCCATTCTATTTCTAGTTGCAGGTCTTTGCACTGAGTGATCTCCTCCTCCTCCTCCTCCTCCTCCTCCTCCTCCTCCTCCTCCTCCTCCTCCTCCTCCTCCTCCTCCTCCTTTTCTTCTTCTTTTCTCCTCCCCTTCTCCTCTTATTCTTTTTTCTTCTTCTCCCTCTCCTCCTCCTCCTCCTCCTCCTCCTCCTCCTCCTCCTCCTCCTCCTCCTCCTCCTCCTCCTCCTCCTCCTCCTCCTCCTCCTCCTCCTCCTCCTCCTCCTCCTCTTCTTCTTCTTCTTCTTCTTCTTCTTCTTCTTCTTCTTCTTCTTCTTCTTCTTCTTCTTCTTCTTCTTCTTCTTCTTCTTCTTCTTCTTCTTCTTCTTCTTCTTCTTCTTCTTCTTCTTCTTCTTCTAACAAAAATCCAGATCCAGAAGAGTTGGCTTCTGGATCATGTCCAAACTTGGAAAAAGTGAGATGGGATAGACCCTTTGTGCCCCAGAACTGGGTAGATTTCATGCCTTTGAAATCTAATTTCGTGGAACAGGGTTAGTATTTTCCTGAGCGGCCACCACACAATATTTCTCATGTTTTCGTCATGCAGCACTTGCAGAGCACATGCACCGGGAGAGAGGCGGCTGCGTTGTCAGGTATGTAGCGATACGCCCGGCTGAAAATTAATTTTTTGTAATTAAACTCCGCATCTGTGAGCTTTTGTGCTGGAAGCCCCTGCTCTGCTGATAAATGACATTAACGCCACAGGGCCGTGCGCACTAGCAAATTTAAAACCACTTTACTTCCCGGGTATTCCACTTAGCACAGCTGGGAGAATGGGCTGTTTAAAATTTAAAGGGCTGCTGAATCCTTGCAGGAAATGGTTAGGCAACGTCATGCCAACTGTCTCGGAAAGAGCGACGGTCCTCGTTAGCAAGCAGAGACGGAGGTGGCTGGTGTCTCCTGGCCCGCCTTCTCAAAAAGCTGCCTGTGGCAAACATAGACATATTGCTTATGAAGTTGGGGAGGGAGGAGGAATCCTCAGACGCCCCCAACTCTTATCCTAGAGGGCTTTGCTAAAGGATTATTTTTTGGGCCAAGGATTTTTTTGGTTTAATCTCCAGTAGTATAAGGAAATATCCAAGCCAAACTGCTTCCTCCTCTCCACCAATTTAAAAATCCTCCTCGTGCTATTTAAATCATATTAAAAACACGATTTGCAATTTTTCAAAAGTTTTTTTAAAATGTGAAAGACATACAATACAATACAATACAATACAATACAATACAATACAATACAATACAATACAATACAATACAATACAATACCAGAGTTGGAAGGGACCTTGGAGGTCTTCTAGTCCAACCCCCTGCCTAGGCAGGAAGCCATATACTGTTTCAGACAAATGGCTATCCAACATCTTCTTGAAGACTTCCAGTGTTAGGGCATTCACAATTTCTGGAGGCAAGCTGTTCCACTGATGAATTGTTCTAACTGTCAGGAAATTTCTTCTCAGTTCTAAGTTGCTTCTCTTCTTCTTCGACATGTTCTTTTTCTTCTCCTCCATCCCCTTCCCATCATCCTTCTTCATTCCCCCCTTCCCATTGTTCTCCTTTCTCCCTGTTGCCTCTTCCCTGACACCTTCTCTTTCTCCTCCTTCTCCTTTTTCTTCTTCTCCCTTGGTCTTTCCCCTTCCTCTTTCCTCCTTCTCCCCCCTTCTCTTTCTCCTCCTCTTCCTCCATCCCCTTCCCGTCATCCTTCTTCTTGCCACCTTCATTCCCCCCTTCCTATTTTTCTTTTTTCTCCATTCTCCCTGTTGCCTCTTCCTTGTCACCTTCTCTTTCTCCTCCTTCTCCACTTTCTCCTTCTTCTTCTCCCTTGGTCTTTCCCCTCCCTCTTTCCCTTCTTCCTTCCTTCTTCCTCCTTCTCTTCTCTTCTTCATTCCCCCCTGCCCCTAAGAATTCTTTTAAATTTCTTTTGAAGATTCTGGATTCTCTGTGACTCTAGATTGCCACAAAAGGGGAAAAAGTACATTCTAATGGCATCATGTTGGGCATCATTGATGCACTATATCCCTAATCATTTCCTTGCCTTTTGGCAAATAACAGTTTCCATGATCCTTATGGACTGGCAGACTGACTATGCATATCTTTGATGGTTTAATGAACTCGCAAATCTGCACGGAGCAGGAATTAAGTAGCATTTGGGCTGGAGAGACCAGGACAGTAGATTAATAGATAATCCCAGAAAAACTATGAAAACAACATTTCCATATTATTGTCCAGAGAACTGCATGGGATAATCCATGAAGTCACTGGAGTTTGGCTGGTCTTGAAAGAAAAATATATATATCAGCTTACTAGGGATGGCAAGAAATTTTAGAATGGAAATTCCAGATACTTTTTACAAAAATACGGTGTTTTCCTGAAAGTAAGACAGGGTCTTATTTTCTTTTGACCCCCGAAATAAGTGCTTGGCCTTATTATTTTTGAGGTGCAGGAGGCGGAGAGTGTGATCGCTTCATGGCTGCTGCTGTGTTGCAATATTTTCAGGGAGGGCTTATTTTCAGGGAACCAGAGTAGATATTGAAGAATATATTGCAAAGTAGAGGGGGAGCGGGCGGGAAGGGGGAACAGGTGGCGCATGCGCACGCGGGGTGTGTGTGAGTCAGCTCACTCGCCCCTCTAGGGCCCCCAATGGCATGAGCGGCCGCACCTGCGCTCTCCCGCCCTCCGGTGCGTGCTGTGCCCAGGGGGTTGCCCTGTCCTCCCTCCTCCTCCCCTCCGGCCCTGCGGCCCGGTTCCTATCAAGCCGGTCCTATCAGCACTGGTCCACGGACCGGGGGTTGGGGACCCCTGACTTAGAGGACCTACAAGTTCTTTTCCAGCTCTGTTATTTTATATATGACTAAGACTGGACCTGCCACATCTGTTTCTGCAGTAAGTGACCTGTGAAAGGTGAGGCAATAAAACCTTGGCCAGAGTCTGTGCTTGCAGACAACATTATGAAAACTTCCCATGTATAGCTGGATATGGAAGCTAGCTCAATGTCAAGTGGTGAGAAGTTCCACCCTCTGGACACCACAATCAAGCAGGTCCCTATTTGTTGGTGATGTCCAGAAGGTGGAACCCTCCACCACATGAGATTGAGCTGGCTTCCATGTCCAGCCATACATGGCAAGTTTTGATAATGCTGTCTGCAAACACAAACTATGGCCAAGTCAAGAAGATTCTTCTTTTTAAAATCAGTTTTGTGAGCTTCTGTTTACCAGATCCAAACAAAACTGACTACATAGGCAAGAATCCCCAATTTCAAAGTTTAGGAACTTAGAAGAAAGTGGGCAACATGATTTTGGAGGACTCTGGAATTGGAAAAGGAAAAAAAAAATCAAGAAGCAGATGATCTACATATGATTCACCACTGCTAACTTCAGCCTTCTCTAGACAATATCAAGACCTAATAGATTTGGATGATTCTGGTAAGAAGGAACTGATATATGTGAAAAGTTGAGTCCATTCTAAAAATGTTGCTAGATTCAATTCTGTTTGATAAAAATCCCCGGTTCTGGATCTTTACGTACCCCGTGTCCTTGGGCTTTGCAAAACCTGACAGATTTGGGAAAGAACACAATGGTGGTAGTGGTTTATTTTTTATTTTTTTTGCAAAGCATGAGGTGAAATTTAAAAAAAAAGTGGAGTAGGAGAAAGGGATAAAATACTGGGAATAAAAGTTAATTAAAAAATAAAAATCAAGAGAAATGTGTCTCGGAGGCCACGTCTTGCTTAGTCACCACCTGTCAAGAATTTTGCTGCCGTCTAAAACCAAAGAGGTAGCAGCCAAACTGTAGCTCAGGTCTTTAATTTTTAATCTCCCCACTCTTTTTGCTGGTCTCCAAGGCAGACGGAAGCTGTCATTAGGGTAGAACAGATGCAGGCAGTGGAGCCAGCCACATCGACTCCGGCTTTGGGGAGGGAAGGAGCAACCATGGAGACGTGTTGGGTACAGAACGGATCTCGGGATGGTTTTGGGGAAGAGCAAGGAGGCATTGCCAAAAAAATGACCGAGTTCTTTCTCAAGCATCTTACGAAGTTGGAAATAAGGGAGCCTGGAATTAGCAAGGCAGGTTCAAGACGACGTGCAAAATGCTTAGGAACTGGGACTAGGCAGCATGTGAGATGCAAAATGCTAAACCGACACTTCGGGGACACAAGGACAGATCTATAGGACCTGCCTGCACACCTTAAGCAAGCAAGAAGAACAGGCTGCTATGGAGGTGGGTTTTTTTGTTGGCATCCTTCAGTCTCCAAAGACGATGGTATCGTGCTCTGGAAAGAGGTCCTAAAACAGCATCTGGTGTGGCTAAAAAGGCCAACTCGGGAGTGACAATGAGGGCAGATACATTCTGTCCTCTGCCCAGCCCACCCCAGATTTCTCTGGTTCCAGGACTGCATTTTTGCCTCAGCCTGCTGAACAAGTGTCTCTCCGAATTGGAGAAGGCCATGCTGGGTTTTTAGCCTCCAAGCTGACCGATCAGAGGTCAAGGTTTCCCTTGGGATCGGATTCTGCCCCATACATCTTCCCGGCCGATTCGCTCCCACAGAGAGGGACTTCTCCGGGTGCCGTCCACTAGACTTTGTCAGCGGGCGACGCCCAGGGGAAGGGCCTTCTCTGTGGCGGGCCCAGCCCTCTGGAACGACCTTCCCCCCGACATTAGAACAACTACGGACCTCCGCTCCTTCCGTCAGAAATTAAAAACTCACTTCTTCTGCTTGGCCGGCCTAGGTTAGTCTCTACCTCAGGGGTTAGGGAATGTTAATTTTAAAAATGGGGATTTTAGTGCAGGGACAGTTGATTTAATTTGTTTTTATTGTATTTATTTATGTATATATTTTATGTTGTTTTAATTTTCCCTGTGCACCGCTCCGAGTCCCCCTGGGGAGAGGACGCGGTATAGAAAAATAAAATCTATCTATCTATCTATCTATCTATCTATCTATCTATCTATCTATCTATCTATCTATCTATCTATCTATCTATCTATCTATCTATCTATCTATCTATCTATCTATCTATCTATCTTTCCCAGCTGTTAATGCCCATCCCCAAGGCCTTTAGATCCCTCTTGCGGATATCTTTATATCACAGCTGTGGTCTCCCTCTGGGGCGCTTTCTCTGCACTAATTCTCCACACCGGAGGTCTTTCGGAATCCGACCATCGGCCATTCTCACGGCATGCCCAAGCCAGCATAGATGTCACTGTCTCAATAGTGACACACTATACACACTAGAAATTTCCGGCACGTTCCAAGACTGCGCTATTTGGAACTTTGTCGTGCCAGGCGATGCCAAGGATACGTCAGAGACAGCGCATGTGAAAGGTGTTCAACTTTCTCTCCTGCCGTGTGTAAAGGGTCCATGGGAGATGATTAAAGATGTGGGAAAAAGATGTGTGGAAAAAGACGTGGCTGTTTTAAGAAGTTGTAGTCAGGTCTTGTGCCTCTAAAACACATTTCCCTTGGAAATCCAAAGTGCTATGGAGCCCTTCTGAAAACTAGGATAGGGAGGTTTTGCTGTTGCCAGACCTTCAAGGATAAGCAAGGGGGAGAACCAGGAGCAGTAGGGGTTTCAGGAATGTTTCTGATTGACCTAAGGCAGGGGTCGCCAACTTTTTAGACCTCAGGGACCACTAAATTCATAATTTTATGAATTTTATTTTTATTCTGGTGTGCAGAGCCCTATAGCGTCGTTTTGAGGGTAGGAGTTGAAACAATTAAGTCCAGGATGTGAAGGGTCTGTAGATATTTTCACAGCCCTCTTTTTGACTCCTGCAGTGTCCAAGTCCTCCATGGAAGGCCATTTTTTTTATCATCTGAATTCTGTGTCTGTCTTGTTGGGTTGCAGAGCCTAACCAGACAGTTATGGAGGTGCAGATGACAGACTCAATCATTCCTCTGTAGAACTGAATTAGCAGCTTCTTGGGCAGTTTGAGCTTTCTGAGTTGGCGCAGAAAGAACATTCATTGTTGTGTTTTTTTGATGACATTTTTGATGTTTGCTGTCCATTTTAAGTCTTGAGATATGATAGAAGCTAGAAACTTATAATTATCTTCTTGCCTCTTCCCTTCCATGCCAAACACATGACAAAGGATGGGGCTTGATCTCATGGTTCTGGGAGCCATCTTGACTTTTTGGACACCTCCCTGCAGACATCCCTAATTTAGATAATGAGGAGTATGGAAAAAGCCAAGGAAATTTTGGTCTTAGAAGAGGCAATGGAGAAAAGCTAAGAGAATGACGATGGGCATCAGTCTGGATCTACTCAATTCCACCATATTTTTCTTTGTCCAAAACATGAAATGACCAAAATCATTGTGGCGTTCAGTTTTACTAAACATTGGCTGACCTAAAACACTTTGGCAGAACCTTCAAAATATGATAATTTTGTTCCAGGTCTGAAACGAAATGGTTTTCCTGTTTAGTACATATCCCTATCATATTACATCTTCATCATTTCCATCTTTGACTAGCCATACCATTACATCTATTCCCTCCTGACAACTATATTCATTTCTCATTAAATATATTTCATGTTTTATTCAGGAATTTAAATGAAGCTACCAGAGCCTGTAATAGCATCAGTTTGGGATAATTGTAACTCTGTGCTGGCAGCCTCCAGAGTTTTAATTAATATATATTTAGATCTTTGACTCTCTTTAAAATGAATTGGTTGTATGTAGACCCATGAGAAGGGAAATGATTTGTCTGTCTGTCTGTCTGTCTGTCTGTCTGTCTGTCTGTCTGTCTGTCTGTCTGTCTGTTTGCAAAAGAACACAGTAGTTTGAGAAGTAGCCCAACATATTAGTTACGTTTGTTTGGGTGGCCTTTTTCTTCTCAAAAGTTTCAAAGTTGCTCAAAATGAGGCAGCATGGCAAGAACACTTATCAATGGAAGAGTAAACTCCACTTCATCTTTTCATTTGTGTTTCTCAGCCTGCAATCTTTTCTTCTGCTACAGCATTACCGTTGGGTAAAAGTCAGCTTTTGACATCTTCCTCCCCAATTTGTAGGCAAAGAGATTTTTCTGGATTTTGTTTTCTCAGCTTCTCTAGCTGTAGGATAACTTCTTCAACCAATCTTCAAAAGGAAACCTTCTTTTCCCATCACTTATATGGATTGACCATAGGGTCGCAATGGCTCAGTGGTTAAAGATGCTGAGCTTGTCAGCTGGAAAGCTGATAGCCCGGGTTTGAGACCTGAGTACCATGCAATGGGAGGAGCTCCTGTTCCTGCCTCACCTCCTGCCCACCAGTTCAAAAGCATGCGAATGCAGTGGGGAAATAATACTACAGTGGGAAAGTAATAGCGTTCCTTGTACTTCGGTGTATAATGGTGGCCACACGACCACGGAAGTGCCTTCAGACAATGTTGACTCCCTTGGCTAAGAAATGGAGATGAGTAGGAAACAGGGAAACAGAAGCTCATGAAAGAAACGCCAGGGAGATGTGACCTGGGGCGAAGGCGCATGTGCCAGCAGAGGAGGCTCTGTGTGCCACCTCTGGCACACGTGCCATAGATTCGCCATCACAGGTATAAGCCGTGGGAAAGATGATTTTGCAGTGGAAAGCAGACGATTCAAACTATCCTTCATTTCAGACCCCCAAACTGCCTTTAAAACGTGCTGCTCAGTGGTGTTATTTAATGCGACAAAGGGATTTAAAAAACCCATTAAATCCATAGGGAGTAAATACGATTGTGTTTAATTAATTCAATTTAATCAATTGGGAGTAAACACGACTGCGTTTAATTAAATCTTTATTTAAATTTAAAATAAATTAAGTCACTGGGAGCATTAATCTTGACCCTTTTCACTTAAAAAAAAACATTATGTCTCCACCCACTTTTTAGGAATTGTTCTTTAGGGGTCCAATTCAGCTCTCTAACCTGACAAAAGTTACCCATTTGTTACACACCCACATTTATACAGAAACAAGAACATAACCCCAGGAATCATAATACTGGAGGTTTATGGTAAGGCAACTCTACATGGGGCTTCCCTTGAGGTGCACTCGAAAGCTACAGTTAGTCCAAAACGCAGCCGCGTGGGTGATTATGGGAGCCACCAGATGCTCCCACATAACACCGATCCTGCGCGAGCTGCATTGGCTTCCTCTGGCCTTTCGGGTGCGCTTCAAGGTCCTGACGACCATCTTTAAAGTGCTCCATGGCTCGGGGCCTAGTTATATGCGAGACCGTCTCGTGCCCCATACATCCCTTAGACCGATACGCTCCCACAGAGAGGGCCTTCTCAGGGTGCCGTCGGCCGGACAATGCCGACTGGCGACACCCAGGGGAAGAGCCTTCTCTGTGGCGGGCCCTGCCCTTTGGAACGACCTACCCCCTGAATTACGCACCATCACCGACCTCCACCTCTTCTGCCAATGTCTAAAGACATACCTCTTCCAACAAGCTGGCCTAGCCTAACCTCCCATGGGGACTTTTTAGAAAGTTTTAAATTGGGTATTTTAAAATTTGGCTTTTAGCATAGGATTAGGATAGTTTAATATATATTTTAAATTATGTATTTATTTTTTGTATTTTTGTATGCTTTTAAATTTCCTGTGCGCCGCCCTGGGTCCTCTGTGGAGAAGGGCGGGATATAAATATAAATAAATTCAAATTCAAATTCAACTCATAATGTCTTTTCCATGAGATTTTTGAGGAAATCTCCTTTGCAAGAAAATTCAAAAGCAATTTTCCCCCAGCAAACTGAATGTGAAGCCAAAGCATGCACTTCTATTAAAACAAAATTGCAGGATAATATTTGTGCCTGGCCCTAATTAAAATAAGGCTGGTGGTCTTGAAGTTTTTTTCCTGAAACCTCCGACCACTTCAAAGAAGGATAACGATCAAAGCGTGCAGAATTTCATTTCATGAAGAATTACAAATTTGTAGTCCTACAATCGGATTGTGTACACATTTGCACAAACCCGAAGACGCCTACAACATAGGTATCACATTGATAAGGAGGGGGAAAAAATTCCCCGTGGGTTATTACTTCTGATGCCTCTATCCATTGAGCATCAGGAGATGACTGGTGACATCTCAAGATCGCAAATGAGCTCCTTGGTGCAAAAAAATAAAAAATAAAATAAATCACAGCACTGTTCTTAGATCGTGAATCCCCTCTAGACAGCCCATGCTTTCACCTTGTGCTCAGTTCCTTTCTCTAAGAGTAGCTTTACAACCTGGTGTGTCCATCCAAAATGCAAAGGGATAGAAAATAAACAGTACCGTACTTTAAATTCTCAGCATTGCCTTTTTATACAAAACACCTTTTATGTTGCAATTTTGATTTCTTTCTTCAGTTCTGCTTTGTATGTTTGGAATCCTTAAACTTGGAAACCTGTTAATAGATTCTATAGCTATCAATATACAAATCTCTCTGTGTCTCCCTCTGTCTCTCTCTCTCTGTCTCTGTCTGGACTCTCTGTCTCCGTCTCTCTCTTTCTGTCTCTCTCTGTGTGTCTCTGTCTGTCTGTCTGTCTGTCTGTCTCTGTTTTTTTCTCTCTCTCTCTTTAGCCCAGGGGTAGTCAACCTTTTTATACCTACCGCCCACTTTTGTATCTCTGTTAGTAATAATAATAATAAATTTAATTTATAGACCGCTTCCTCTCCCCGAGGGGACTCGGAGCGGTGCACAGGGAAATTAAAAAAAAAAAAAGTAATAAAATTTTCTAACCACTCACCAGTTCCACATTAATGGTGGTTTATAAAGTAAGGAAGTCAATTAAATTAAAAAAAGGAAAGTGCTTCAGTATCGGACAAAACTCCTACTGCCCACCATGAAAGCTGGAACGCCCACTAGGGGGCGGTAGGGACCAGGTGTACTACCACTGGTTTAGGATGTAGGAAAATTGGGAAATAGTTCTACAACCACCTGTTCTCCAAAGGACCAGGACAAAAAGCAATGGGTGGAAAATCATTAAAGAGAGACCCAACCTAGAACTTCAGCTAGTCCAGAATGCAGCCGCGCGAGCAATTATGGGAACCACTAGGTTTACCCATGTAACACCGCTCTTGCGCGAGCTGCACTGGCTGCCTGTCGTCTTCCGGGTGCGCTTCAAGGTGTTGATTATCATCTTTAAAGCGCTCCATGGCTCGGGACCTAGCTATCTGCGGGATCGGATCCTGCCTCATACATCCTCACGACCGATTCGCTCCCACAGAGAGGGACTTCTCCGGGTGCCGTCCACTAGACTTTGTCAGCGGGCGACGCCCAGGGGAAGGGCTCTCTCTGTGGCGGGCCCGGCCCTCTGGAACGACCTTCCCCCCGATATTAGGACGACCACGGACCTCCGCTCCTTCCGTCTCAAATTAAAAACTCATTTCTTCTGTCTGGCCGGCCTAGGATAGTCTCTCTGTCTTTGGGGTTTTATTGGGGTTTTGTAATTATTGCTTAGTTTTAATGGGAATTTTAGCGCAGGTTTGGATTTAATTTATTTTTAATGAAATGTTTATATGTATTTATTGTTTTACTGTGCCTGTGCACCGCCCCGAGTCCCTGTGGGGAGAGGGCGCGGTTTAGAAATATTAAAATTATTATTATTATTATTATTAACTGAGGAGTAATTTCCAGTCAGTGAGAACAATTAATCAGGGTTGCCTCCAGAAGTTCTGAATGCTCCATCGCTGGAAGAGAAAGGAGAAATTGGGCAGCCGTTTGTCTGGAATGGTATAGAGCCCCTGCATGTGCAAGGAGGTGGACCAGAAGACCTCCAAGGTCCCTTCCGACTGTTATTCTGTGTAAGGAAGCAGAAAAGAAGATTAATGGCAAACTGAAGTCAAGCTCCAAGCCTTCCTCCCCTCTGCCCCTCCGTGTTTACTTCTGTGCATACTTCCTCCCTCCTCACACACACACAAATGCAAAGAGAGAGAGAATACAGAATTAAAACAAATGGAAGAGCCCAGATAAATATTTTCCTTCAACTCCTTCTGGGTTTTTAAGAGCAATGTTGCCTCTCTCTTGCAGCCCCCTCCTTTGTTCCTCCCCCACCCACCCCACCCCATTCGCCAGTTCTTATGGATGATCCTATTAGAAAGGATGTTTTTTACAGGGTCGAAATTCGGCCAGTGGCTGGTGATGTTAAAAGGACATGACACATTCGCCTGGCCCAGCAAAGGTGGTGGCTGCACACATTACAGCCAAGCCCATCAATGCCCGCTTAGGGTTTGTGTCGTTGATGGACATTCCTTTTAAAAGTAACCCTCCAAAGCTTTCTCTCCCTATTGACCGATCATTATTATTATTTTCTTCTTCTTCTTCTTGGATTCGCCTGCTTTTTCTCTTCTCCCTCTTCTCTGGGTTGTAGTCTTCCCGCTTTCTGATCTTCACCGACAGAAAATGCGCGCCTCTAGGCGTCTCACGCTTTTACCTCACGCGCCGAGTTTTAGGATGGAAGAGTTCAAAGAACTCTGGACGGAATTGGACAAACAAAATTGAAATGATTGCTAATGCAGAGGGCTCTCTAATCTCTTTGTGGCCTGGCTTCTATCAACCATGATTTTCTGTAGATGAGGCAGAAGAATCTAAACCCCTTCTGAGTTAGAAGGCCACTCCATCGGGAGAGAAATGTTTACGCTAGAAGAGTTGATCACAAGGGTGGTTGTTTCAGGTGGCGGTTTGAAAGATTGGAAAGAATGTTCTAGAATTGTGTAAAAAGGTAAAGGTTCCCCTTGCACATATGTGCTAAGTTGTTACCGATTCTAGGAAGCGGTGCTCATCTCCGTTTCAAAGCTGAAGAGCCAGCGCTGTCCAAAGACATCTCCATAGTCATGTGGCCGACATGACAACACCGAAGGCGCACAGAACGCTGTTCCCTTCCCACCAAAGGTGGTCCCTATTTTTCTACTTGCATTTTTACGTGCTTTCAAAGTGCTAGGTTGGCAGAAGCTGGGACAAGTCACGGGCGCTCACTCCGTTATGCGGTGCTAGGGATTCGAACTGCCAAACTGCCAACCTTTTTGATCGACAAACTCAGCATCTTAACCACTGAGCCAATGCATCATTGTGTAGGACATACTTTAAATGAAGCATTATGGGGATGGGGAGAGGTCCTTGGTGCCCACAGTTCAACCCTGAGCTACAAATATTCTCTTCTTTGTGAAGAATTATCCTAAAAAAAAAGAGATAGGGTTATAGCAGGAAAGGAAGGAGGACATTGATGAATCAAAGAAAAGGAAACAGCCTCTGTGGAGTCCTTGATACTCTCTGATTGGTTGTGTTGATCAGAATAAAGCTTTGGAGGGACCTTGGAGGTCTCCTAGTCCAACCCCCTGCTCAAGCAGGAGACCCTACACCATTTCAGATAAGTGGTTGCCTAGTCTTTTCTTAAAAACCTCCAGTGATGAAGAACCTACAACTTCTGAAGGCAACTTCTGTTCCACTGGATAATTGTCCTCATTATTAGGAAATTTCTCCTTGGTTCTAGGTTGCTTCTCTCCTTCATTAGTTTCCACCCCTTGCTTCTTGTCCTGGCTTGTGGTTCTTTGGAAAATAGCTTGACTCCCTCTTCTTTGTGGCAACCTCTCAAATATTGGAAGACTCCTATCATGTCACACCTAGCCCTTCTTTTCACTAGACTAGCCAGCCCCAAATCTTCAGCTGTTCTTCATATGATTTTATCGCCAGGCCCTTAATCATCTTAGTGACTCTTCTTTGCACTTTTTCCAAAGTCTCAACATTTTTTTTGGTAATGTGGTGATCAAAATTGGGTGCAGTATTCCAGGTGTGGCCTTACTAAGGATTTATAAAGTGGTACTAATACTATACATGGTTTTGATTCCATGCCTTTGTTTATACAACCAAGGATTGCATTGGCTTTCCCAAAATGATTGCTTTGCATCGCTCAGTTGTTTAATGCAAACTGGCTTAAGACACAGCTGAGCAGTGGCAGGGGGAGTCCCTGTTTCATCTGTTGTCCAGAGATAAAAAGAAAATCCATTCTTGAAATTCTGGATTTGTTTTCGAAAATTACAGGAACAGAGCCTCTTCTAGGTCAGGGAATGTCATTATCCTAACTAATCATGACAGAAGAATTAATCAGTGGAATAGTTTCTCCCAGAAGTTGTGGGTGCTCCCATTATCACTCAAGAAGAGATTGGGCAACCATTTGAGCAGGGGGCTGGACTAGAAGACCTCTGAAGTCCCTTTCAATCCTGTTATTCTGTCTTCTGTTATTCTGTCCTCTGTCTGCCTTGTGCCCTCACTTCGTTCCATCCTGAACATTATTCTGTTTCTGGAACAAGATTGCCAGATGTTTTCTATATATGTTCCTGGCTACATCTGTAAACATCTCCTGGACTGGTCTTAGCTTTTGCAGTTACTGTAATTGCTGGTGCTGCATTTTGACTCTATGTTATTGTTATTATTATTTTTGCATTATCAGGAATTTACAAAGATGTGTGTATGTTTATATATAGAATATGCATGTATATACAACCCTGTACACAACTGCGGCCTCTTTAAAATGGAATCTAAATAAAGTAGGAAAAGATTAACCAGTTAGTTCAAAACTTTTTCCACATTCTTTGCGGGTTTCCAACCTCTTTGGTCAAATCATAGCAGGATGAATTGGTCTTTTTCATATCTTAGATTTATTTTGTTCCAGTTAACTTGAAGATTTAGATTGAAGTCTATGTTTCTATGCAAACGTCTTGTGATTATTGGAATTTTGCAAAGCCTGTTGTCCCACATGTATGAAATAGCATTGAGAGCCATTTTCTGTAATGGACTGATTTTCCTGTGGATATTTTTTTCTCCCCTTCAAATTAATTGATTAAAGAACTGCATTAGAAACAGTTGGGGAACTGCATGTACAGAACTACAATAGTTTCAGTTTGTCTCTTGCTTCCAAAATGCAAATTAATAAAAGCAGCAAGCAATGCTTGGTTCGTGGCTTCTTGCATTGAGGAAGTCTTCACCCTGAGCAGTTAAAATGTTAGTAAATAACCTGCAGCACCATCAAAATGCATCTAATGGCTTTGGAGATGCTCTCGGATCAATTGGCTGTATAATGTCAGTTGAAGCCAACCACTTAGAAGAACGCAATTAATGGAGACAGAATAATTTCAGAACTTATCCGGGCAGCTGTCCATGGCTGTTTTATCTCCTTGCATTTTACAGATTCCCTCAACAAGGATGCAATTTCCAGAAGGATTTTGGAGGCTGCTGTGGATTTGTTGACAATACCAGCCATAAGGTAAATAGTTTTTTCCTCTCTTATAACTTTTCTTTAAAAAAACAACACAAAAACAAACATATAGACCTATATCTGTTGTGGCCCCCAGTAGCCAGTAGAGATGGCAGCAGAGTCAGACAGTGAGGAGGTTGGGGAGGAACATGGGCCAGTCCTGGGGGCTGAGGGAAGCTCAGATGAGGGTTCTACGTCAGAGGCAGAGAGGGAGCAGCAGTGAGGCAGAGGAACAGCTGGAGCCTCTTCTCAGTGTGCGCATGTACAGAGCTGCCAGAAGACAAGAACAACTAAGAAAGCAGGGTCAACTTGGGAGTAAAGCCACACCTTGAAGGTGATTGGCCCCTCCCATAGGAAACAAAAGAGGAGCAAATGGGGAGGGGGGCTTTTGCAGGAAACAATTTGTTCTTTTGGCCCTTTCAAGAGTGGAAAGTTCTGTTTGTGACTCTAAGAGACTCTGTGCCAAGCGTTGCCTTCCCCTGCATTTGGAAACTAGCTATCTGGCAGCTCTCTGAGCGAGATAAGGTTCGTGTTGATAAATATTCCTCTGAAAGACTGTTTGCCAAGCCTTGCTGACTGTGAATGAAAGGAATTCACAGCCGGGTAAATAAAAGGGGTTTTCCTGGGATCAAGGCTCTGCTTCATTCTTATTAAGGAAGCCTGGGTCAGAACAATGTCTCAGCTACAGGAAGTCCTCAAGTTACGATCATAATTGAGTGCAAAATTTCTGTTGCTAAAAGTGAAACATTTGTTAAATGAGATCCGACCCCATTTTACCAACTTGCTTGAACGGAGAAGCCACAAATGTGCGACTAACTTAACAATTGCCATGATTCCCTTAATTGCAGAATACAACAAAGCACACTTAACAAATGTCTCACTTTGTAACATAAATTCTGGACTCATTTGTGGTCATAAGCTGAGGGCTACCTGTAATATCGTTCTCTAACAACGTAATGTCCCTGAAAGAGATGATTGGCCCAACACTTCCTGAAGTTCATGATGTTCAGATGGAGTTCAGATGGCATTTATTAAGTTTCTTTCCCACTTGAATTATTATCGTCATCATCATCATCATTATTATATACTTTATTCATTAAACATGAAACTCAGCCAACTGAATATTTAAAAATACCATTGACTGATGCTGATGGTTGATACACTTTGCTGCAGCATCCTAGGTATCAACCAAGTACCTTCTTAAAATATATGATGTTCTGAGTAGCACAGTTTTTTGCAGTTCCGCTGGTGTTATTGCAGGAAGCTGCAATTTCTTGATGTGTCTTGTAAAATTCTTGGCCATGGTACCAAGTGCCCCAAGGACAATGGGAATGACTGTGACATGCTTCATCCATAGCTGTGTAGTTTCAATGGCCAGGTTGCGGTTTTCCGCGATTTTTTCTAATTCTTTTTCTTTTACACTGGCATCTCTTGGTACAGCAATAAATTGTTATCGTTATCGTTATTGTTATTGTTATCATTATCAATATTGTTCTTATTGTTGTTGTTTTTATTGTTATTGTTATTGTTATTGTTATCGTTATCGTTATCAATATTTTTTTTAAAATTAAATTTATACCCCGCCCTTCTCCAAACGGACCCAGGGTGGCCCACAGGGATGTTAAAACACATATAAAACATATAAAAATTTAAAAAACTTATTCTAATAGACCCTGCGCTAAAAACCGAATTTAAAAAACCCAAATTTAAAACTATCTAAGAGTCAGTAATGGGGGTTACGCTAGGCCGGCTAGATGGAATAGGTGTGTCTTCAGACACTTGCGGAAGAGGCGGAGGTCGGAGATGGTGCGGAGTTCAGGGGGTAGGTCGTTCCAAAGGGCAGGGCCCGCCACAGAGAAGGCTCTTCCCCTGGGTGTCGCCAGTCGGCATTGTCTAGCCGACGGCACCCTGAGGAGGCCCTCTCTGTGGGAGCGTATCGGTCTGAGGGATGTATGGGGCAGGAGGCGGTCTCGCATATAACTAGGCCCCGAGCCATGGAGCGCTTTAAAGATGGTCGTTAAAACCTTGAAGCGCACCTGAAAGACCACAGGGAGCCAGTGCAGCTCGCGCAGGATAGGTGTTATGTGGGAGTGTTTAGGCACTCCCGTAATCACCCGCGCGGCTGCGTTCTGGACTAGCTGCAGCTTTCGGGTGCACCTCAAGGGGAGCCCCATGTAGAGAGCATTACAGTAGTCGAGTCGAGAGGTGACGAGTGCTTGAGTGACTGTGCGTAAGGCACCCCGGTCCAGTAAGGGGCGCAATTGGCGCATCAGGCATACCTGATGGAACGCCCCCCTGGCCACGGCTGCCACGTGATCTTCCATAGACAGCCGGGAATCCAGGAGAACACCCAAATTGCGCACCCTCTCCACGGGGGCCGGTGTTTCGCCCCCAATGGCCAGAGTTGGAATAATCTGGCTGAACCGGGGCGCCGGAAGCCACAGCCACTCAGTCTTGGACGGGTTGAGCTTGAGTTTGTTACCACCCATCCAGATCCGTACGGCCTCCAAACACCGGGACATAACCTCGACGGCATCGTCGGGGTGGTCTGGGGTGGATATGTACAACTGAGTATCATCAGCGTACAGATGATATCCCACCCCAAAACCACGGATGATCTCACCCAGCGGCTTCATATATGTGTTGAACAGTAAGGGCGAGAGGACCGACCCCTGAGGAACCCCACATATGAGGGACCTCGAGGCCGACCTCTGCCCCCCTGCCAACACATATTGCGACCGACCAGAGAGGTAGGATGAGAACCACCGCAGAACGGTGCCTCCCAGCCCCAACCTCTCCAGTCGGTGCAATAGGATACCATGGTCGATGGTATCAAAAGCCGCTGAGAGGTCTAATAGGACTAGGATAGAGGAATATCCTCTATCCCGCGCCCTCCAGAGATCATCAACCAACGCGACCAATGCCGTCTCGGTGCTGTGCCCGGGTCGGAAGCCGGACTGGCGCAGGTCTAGATAATCAACTTCCTCCAAGTGTTGCGGAAACTGTTGAGCCACCACACTCTCAACAACCTTCACTAAAAAGTGGAGGTTGGAGACGGGACGATAGTTCTCTAATAATGCTGGATCCAGGGATGGCTTCTTGAGGAGGGGCCTTACTACCGCCTCTTTCAAGACGGCAGGCAAGGACCCTTCACTCAAAGATGCGTTGACAATGCCCTGGAGCCAGCCTCGTGTCGTCTCCCAGGATGCCAGTACAAGCCAGGAGGGACACGGGTCCAATAAACATGTGGTAGCCCTAAGTCTCTTTGACAACTTGTCCATATCCTCGGTGGTAACAAAATCAAACTCCTCCCAAGATGGTGTCACAAGAATAGCCTCGGCCTGCTCGACTGGACCACTGTCGATGGAGGGTAGCTCGTTCCGAATCCGAGTGATTTTCTCCTGCAGATAAATCCCAAAACTCGACCCTGTAAAGGGGCTTCCCGCGGCCTCTGTTGAAGGAGGGAGCGGATCACCCCAAACAGGGCGGCAGGGCGGTTATCTGCGGATGCAATAAGAGTGGCACAATACTCACGTTTGGCCACTATTATCGCCACTAAGTAAGTCCTAATATGGTCTCTCACTAGTGTTCGGTCGGCTTCGGAGTGAGAAGATCTCCATCTGCTCTCTAGGGGTCTCTTGTGGCGCTTCATCTCCCTAAGCCCCTCGGTAAACCAAGGAGCCCAGGTGGTTCGTCGCCGCAAGAGAGGCCGCAAGGGCGCAACTCGGTCCAAGGCCCCCGTGGCTGCACTTAATATTATTGTTATTGTTATTGTTATTGTTATTGTTATTGTTATTGTTATTGTTATTGTTATTGTTATTGTTATCGTTATCGTTATCGTTATCGTTATCGTTATCGTTATCGTTATCGTTATCGTTATCGTTATCAATATTGTTGTTGTTGTTGTTATTGTTATCGTTATTGTTATTGTTATCGTTATCATTATCAATATTGTTGTTGTTGTTATTGTTATCATTATCGTTATCAATATTGTTGTTGTCATCGTTATCATTGTCATTGTTGTTGTTATCTTTATCGTTATCAATATTGTTGTTGTTGTTGTTATCGTTATCGTTATCAATATTGTTGTTGTTATTGTTATTGTTACTGTTACTGTTACTGTTACTGTTATCGTTATCGTTATCGTTATCGTTATCATTATCAATATTGTTGTTGTTGTTGTTATTGTTATTGTTATCGTTATCGTTATCATTATCAATATTGTTGTTGTTGTTATTGTTATTGTTATTGTTATTATCGTTATCAATATTGTTGTTGTCATCGTTATCGTTGTCATTGTTGTTATCTTTATCGTTATCAATATTGTTGTTGTTGTTATCGTTATCAATATTGTTGTTGTTGTTATTGTTGCTATTGTTGTTATTGTTGTTGTTGTTGTTATTGTTATCGTTATCGTTATCGTTATCGTTATCGTCATCAATATTGTTGTTGTTGTTATTGTTATTGTTATTGTTATCATTATCGTTATCAATATTGTTGTTGTTATTGTTGTTGTTATCTTTATTCATTAAACATGAAAGTCAACTGAACATTTCAAAATGTATCACAAATATCAGATTGCTCTGATGGTTGATACAGTTGTCTATGTATGTGTCTGAGCGTGTGTGTGTGTCTGTGTGCGGAGAGAGAGAGAGAGAGATCCCTTTTAAAGCCAATAACAGAAGTGACACACACAGACAAACAAAACTGTATATAGAGCTACACATGTCCATAGGCACACCCAAAGCCAGAGATGAATTTTAAGAACCGGAGCAAGGAAGCGTCTTAGGAAAATTCTCCTGACACAACAGATTTTGCATGGCTGAAGCAAAAAATGGAAATTTGTGTGATCTGACATCTCTGGGCTTTTTTCTGCTTTTCTTACTATTTTGCGTAGCGTGACTAAAGGACCAGAAATTGATTTATGTTTATGACAAAGAATGACCCACGTAATATACTGGGCTTTTTCCCTTTTAGGTTAGTTTTCCAGCAAGACTGGCTGCTTCTTTTGACTGAGCTGTGGCTACTCTTCCCATAGAAATGTGCATTGGGGTGTTCAGAAAGTTAGATGTGGCTGTGACTTTATGATGTGTAAAATATATATTTGTGATCTTTAAAAAAAACGGATATAACCGGAATGGGACAGGTGTCCCACCTGTGTTTTACATGGATCGCAATGAATATAAATAGGCTGGGCTTGGATTACATAGCCATCTGAATCAGCAATGCAAATCAAATTGGTTGTTTTCTTGCAGATGTTTCATTATCCCCAACCTAGGGGGCATATCAGTGCTGGTCCTAGCTATAAAATAAAAAGAACAATATTGAACTAAACACGCTCAAAACGGTAGTAGATTTTAGGAGAAACCCTGCTATACTACCACCTCTTACAATACTAGACAACACTATCTCAACAGCAGAGACCTTCAAGTTTCTAGTTCTATAATATCTCAAGACTTAAAATGGACAGCAAACATCAAAAACGCCATCAAAAAAGCACAACAAAGAAGGTTCTTTCTATGCCAACTCAGAAAGCTCAAACTATCCATGGAGCTGCTGATTCTGTTCTACAGAGGAATGATTGAGTCTCTCATCTGCACCTCCATAACTGTCTGGTTTGGTTCTGCAACCCAACAAGACAGACATGGACTTCAGAGGATGATCAGAACTGCAGAAAAAAACAATGGCTACCAACCTGCCTTCCATTGAGGACCTGTACAGTGCATGAGTCAAAAAGAGGGCTCTGAAAATATCTACAGAGCTCTCACATCCTGGACATAAATGATTTCAACTTCTGCCCTCAAAATGACGCTATATAGGGCACTACACACCAAGAACAACTAAACACAATGACAGTTTTCTCTCGACCTTGCTAAGCAACTAATTCCCACAATACTGTCAAACTGATAAGTCTGTATTACTATAATTCTTCTCATCCTTCCTATTACCTATATCCTCCCACTTATGACTATTACCTTGTTGCTTGTATCTCTATGATTTATATTGTTTTATTTGTTTCCTAGTATGATTTGGTTGCTTATTAGTAACCTATGACTATCACTAAGTGTTGTATCTTGTGATTCTTGATGAATGTATTTTTTTGTATACTGAGAGCATATAAAGGTTCCCCCTCACATATACGTGCTAGTCGTTCCTGTCTTTAGGGGGTGGTGCTCATCTCCGTTTCAAAGCTGAAGAGCCAGCACTGTCCAAAGACGTCTCCTGGGTCATGTTGCCAGCATGACTAAATGCTGAAGGCTCATGGAATGCTGTTAGCTTCCCACCAAAGGTGGTCCCTATTTTTCTACTTGCATTTTTACATGCTTTTGAACTGCTAGGTTGGCAGAAGCTGGGACAAGTAACAGGAGCTCACTCCATTATGCGGCACTAGGGATTCCAACCGCTGATCTGCCGACCTTCTGATCGACAAGTTCAGCATCTTAGCCACAGAGCCAAATTCCTTGTGTGTCCAATCACACTTGGCCAATAAATAAAGAATTCTATTCTATTCTAACATATCAAATACAAAGCTTAATAGCTAAAAGGGTGAGAGGGAGGGAATAGGATGAAGGAGGTGGCATCTGATATTAATCTATAAGCCCCCTCCAACATAAAGGCGTCAATGCAATATACCACAGGCAGGAACGACAGAGACTGAAATAATCAGGGTGTCAGCTTAGGCAGCATTCTTAATTTAACTTCCTCTAAACATGGATCATATAAAACATTTCTGATACCCAGTTGACTCAAAAGCCCTGCAAAAAAGGTTTTAAAAAGCTGAAGACTCCTAATCACATAGATGATGCCTGCTTTAATTTAGCCCGCCGCAACCCACCCTATTGAGGGGCAACCTGTTCCTTTCTCGTGTTGCAAGGTACATCTCCATCCATAAAAATCTCTCTCTCCGCGACGCCGAAAATTGCAAGCAACAGTCAAATTAAGAGACAAATTCTCCTTGCTCGTTCTAATGGAAGGAGCCCCGTTGATTGGTTCTGCCGGTGAACTGAGAGACAGTGTGAAGCGGCCGAGGTCTGAGAGAAGAAAGAAAAACCATTAGGTGCTGATGGTTCTATTTTTAACACGGGATACAGCACTGAGCAAATCGACTTCAGAACCATTTAAAATCAGAATGTCCTGCCAGCAGAAAGTAATTCCATTTCTGCTCTCTGGAATCATACAGACAAAGGAAGGAGAAGGAGAAGAAGAAGGGCTGGCCCAGGTGTCTCTTGCTAAAACACACTTATTCCACAAATGCAACTCCCAGCATATTTTGGATTAAATCCACCGAGGGAGCTTCCACCCGTTCCTCCAAGTTCTCCTTCCATTTGGTTTTTTCTCTCCCACTGCTCAGCCTTTATGGATTTTTCTCTTAAAGCATTTATATGCATCTCTATTGATGGACAGAGTGACTTAGACTGATCTGCTGAGCATAAGCTACTCTGAATTTCTTGATTTTTTAAAAAGTTCAATTAAAGTTTAGCTGTGGGTGTGGAGCAGCGCAATGGCCTAGAGGGGAAGACGCTCGGCTCCTACTTGGAAGGCTGAGAGTTCAGTACTAGGCAGAGGCAGATGTTTCTATATCAGGGCGCAAAGAGAAAATATCTGCTGTGAACTCTGTGTAGGCATCAGGAAGGGCACCTGGGCAGTAAATGCTCAGATCCACTCAGTTGCACTGTCTCCAGCCTGAAGCAAGGGATTTGAAAGTCATAAAAAAGGGGAGGGGGAATAGTTTTGGGTGCAAATGTACAGCTAATTTCCTTAGTTGGACTAGAAATATGGGTTCAATGTCTGCCTTCAGACATGGAGATTTCCTGGATGACTTTGAGCCTGTCATTCATTCTCAGTTTATTCTTCTTCACAGAGTGTTATCCTTCCTTCCTTCCTTCCTTCCTTCCTTCCTTCCTTCCTTCCTTCCTTCCTTCCTTCCTTCCTTCCTTCCTTCCTTCCTTCCTTCCTTCCTTCCAAGTGGTTAAAATGCAGTATTGCAAGCTAATTTTGCCCACTGCCAGCAGTTCAATCATGACCACTTCAAGATTGACTCAGCCTCCCGCCCTTCTGAGGTGGGTAAAATGAGGACCCAGATTGCTGGGGGCAAGAGGCTGACTCTTTAAACTGCTTAGAGAAGGCTGTAAAGCACTGTGAAGCGGTATATAAGTCTACTTACTATTTTCCTCCCTCCCTCCCTCCCTCCCTCCCTCCCTCCCTTCCAAGTGGTTGAAATACAATATTGCAAGCTAATTTTGCCCACTGCCAGCAGTTCAATCATGACCGCTTCACGATTGACTCAGCCTTCCATCCTTCCAAGGTGGGTAAAATGAGGACCCAGATTGTTGGGGTCAAGAGGCTGACTCTGTAAACTGCTTAGAGAGGGCTATAAAAGCACTATGAAGCGGTATAATAGTCTATGTGCTATTGCCATCTACAGAAAGGATTGGTTTTCGGCATATTCCTCGGTGGCTGACTTCACACTGGTAGACCAGATGAAATTTGGTTTCACCCAGGAAAGGAATTCATACTTTTGAATCAGAGACCCAGGGAAGAGGGAGTAGTCAAACATCTAAAGAAGTTGTGTGTTGCTCCATTCACACAAGATGCCATTCTTCCCAGAGCTGGGTCAAAGTAAGTTGAAGACATTAGCTCAGATGGATGAGTAGCTGTAGCCCAGCCCATGCGCTGTGCCACGAAAGGAATGTGCTGAAAATCCTTCTGGAAGATTTGAGTCTCTTCAAAAGAAGCCGAGGTGCCCTTAATGATATGTTTGCCTGTCCCCCACTTAACCTGTCTTGCATCTCTCAAGGCCCACATTGTAACCTCGGGTCAAAACTATTTGGTGGAGTGGAGACTAGCGATAAACACACACTTTGCAACACGATGAAGGTATACAGCAGCCTGCTGCATTTGATTATTATGAACATGTGGGTGGTGTGGAGAGGAGATAATTTTGACGGGGAAGGGGAAGAATCGCCTTTTTAAAAAAAATGTACGACACGATAAAACTCTAACCTTACAGCTTATGTGGCAAATATTTGCCTTTTGCACATTGGAAATCCTGGCAGCGGCTACACTTAATGCAGGAATTGGGCATTTCAGCAGATGTGCTCCTTATCTCTTGTCTGCATTCGACAGGGGACACCCAAAGCCTGGAGTACGTTGGGCAACCTGCAGAAGGTTCCTCAGGAATGGCTTGGCTTTGTGTGTAATACCAAAACTATAATTTAAGGTGACCTAGAAAAGGATGAGGGTGGTGGGGCTTTTCTCTCCTTGTTCTTCTTCGGTCTAGCAAAGCTAAGATTAAAAGCATCCATTTCCCCAGTTTTAGCTCACTGTGGTATTACCTCCAGTTGTTGTTGTTGTTGTTGTTGTTGTTCTTAGTTGTGAAGCTGTGTCCGACCCATCACAACCCCATGGACAATGCTCCTCCAGGCCTTCCTGTCCTCTATCATCCTCTGGAGTCCATTTAAGCTCACACCGACTGCTTCAGTGACTCCATCCAGCCACCTCATCCTCTGTCATTCCCTTCTTCTTTTGCCCTCAATCCTCCCCATCACTGGTCTCTTCTCCAGGGAGTCCTTCCTTCTCATTCGGTGTTTAGTTTAGTTTAGTTTATTTCGAATTTATATACCGCCCTCTTCTCCCACATGGGACTCAGAAAAGATCAAACCCACAACAAGTACAAAAGTATAAAATAGAATTAAAGAATGACTTTGTGCTAAAATAATTTAAAATTATTAAAATCCAATTAAAATTACTCCTTTATTTGTCTATGTCAGGCCAGCCAGGTGGAAGAAATATGTTTTAAGTGTCCGGCGGAAGAGTCGTAGGTCCGTGATGGTACGGATGTCGGGGGGGAGGTCGTTCCAGAGTGCCGGACTCGCCACAGAGAAGGCCCGTCCCCTGGTGGTCGCCAGCCGGCATTGACCGGCAGACGGCACCCTGAGGAGGCCCTCTCTGTGGGAGCGGACAGGTCGAAGGGAGGTATGTGGTAGGATGCGGTCTCGCAGGTAGCCAGGACCCGTGCCATGGAGCGCTTTAAAGATGGTTACAAACACCTTGAAGCGCACCCGGAAGACCACAGGAAGCCAGTGCAGCTCCCAAAATCCCCCACGCGGCCGCATTCTGCACTAACTGGGGTCTCCGGGTGCATCTCAAGGGGAGCCCCATGTAGAGAGCATTACAGTAGTCCAGGAGGGAGGTAACGAGGGCTTGAGTGACTGTGTGACTTTGGTGGCCAAAGTCTTCGAGTTTCCTCTTCAGGATCTGGCCTTCTAAAGAGCAATCAGGGTTGATCTCCTCTAGGACTGACCGGTTGGATCACCTTGCCGTCCAAGGGACTCACAGAAGTCTTCTCCAGCATCATAGTTCCATTTCCACCTTCTGGAGGGCCTCCGGGGAGGTCGGGCTGTTTTCGGATGGATGACTCCATCCAGCCACCTCATTCTCTGCCATCTCTTTCTTCTTTTGCCCCCAATCATTCCCAGCATGAGGCTCTTCTCCAGGGAGTCCTTCCTTCTCATTAGGTGGCCAAAAGGTTACTTTCAAATACAGGTAGTCCTCGGCTTACAACAGTTTATTTAGTGACCATTCCAAGTTACAGCAAACCCCTGAAAAATGTGACTTAGGACCCCTTTTCACCATTATGAAAATGCCTTTGAAGTATCCCCATGATCCATGATCCAAATTCAGATGCTTGCCAACCGGTTCATATTTATGATGGCTGCAGTGTTCCCAGGGTCATGGGATCCTCTTTTGCGACCTTCTGACAAGCAAAGTCCATGGGGAAGCCAGATTCACTTCTCAACCGGGTTACTTACTTAAAAACCTCAGGGATTCACTTAACAACGGTGGCAAGAAAGGTCATCAAAGGGGGCAAACTCTCCTTGAATTGAATTGAATTGAATTTATTGGACTTCTAGACCGCCCCCTCTCCCCGGAGGGACTCGGAGCGGTGTACAGGTAAAAATTAAAACCATTGCAATAAATAATACATAAAACTAAAATCGAATTAAATAAACCCCTGTACAAATTTATAAAAATTAAAAACTTAACCCTAAAACCAAATCAGAAAATTTAAAAATGCAGACTGAGGTGGGAAAGCTGGAATTAGGCCAGACCGGCCAGATGAAACAAGTGGGTTTTGAGTTTCTGGCGGAAGGAGCGGAGATCCGTGGTCGTTCTAATGTCAGGGGGAAGGTCATTCCAGAGGGTCGGGCCCGCCACAGAGAAGACCCTTCCCCTGGGCGTTACCCGCTGGCGCAGCCTGGTAGACGGCACCCGGAGAAGTCCCTCTCTGTGTGAGCGAATCGGCCGAAGGGATGTATGGGGCAGGATACGATCCCGCAAATAACTAGGTCCTGTGCCATGGAGCGCTTTGAAGATGATAATCAACACCTTGAAACCGTCTTAACAAACGTCTCACCTAACAATAGAAATTTTGCCCTCCATTGTGGTCATAAGTCAAGGAATATGGACCCTCAAACTATGGTTCAACCAATTGAGCTGAAACGAGTGATGAGATTGGAGAATGAGGGCACATGAGTTGAAACTTTTTTCATCTGGCCGGCCTGGCCTAATCTATCCTTCCTAGGTTTGTAATATAAATTTAAATTGTTTTAATAGGGATTGCTGGGATTAGTATAAAGGGTTTTAAGGTTTTAAGATTTTAAACTTTTAGCGCAGGTAAATTATTTAATTCTATTTTCAATATTGTATTGTTGTATTTATATATGTTTTTAAAGTCCTGTGCACTGCCCTGAGTCCCTCCGGGGAGAGGGTGCGGTCTACAAATCAAATGAATTGAATTGAATTGAAACCAAGGGCATTGGGGTCTTGCATCCTCCACCACTGGCATCATTAAATGACCCACTTCATAATGAATTTGGGAAGAAAATAAAGAAGGTGTACAAAAGCACTGAGGGTTTCCAATAATATGCCTACTTTTTAGAAATGTTAAAACACGCCAGTCGACTTTTCCCTGGAATGGCAGACCTGAGGGGGCCTCCCTATTTCAAAATAGTTGCCAAGATGACCATTGGTAGTCATAAAAAGGGTGTTGAAAGAAAGAGCAAAGCCAGTGGCCAGAACAGTTCTCACGATGCCAGCATTCCAGCAAATATCAGGCTCTCAAAACCAAGGAAGACACGTTGAGATCCTTCCAAGCAGTTTCTTTCATGGTTCCTGCCCTGTAGACAGAATCTTGCCAATCTAAAGCAGAACTGTTCTTTGGGAGCTATTAAGCAAGAGTGTCTTTACCCTCTATCTCTCGCACAAACTAACTAAATCAGAGTTTTCCAAGTTTTCCGGCTTTGTGGACAGGCGAGTGTGGGGGGGGTGAGAGCGGAGGGATAGTTCCACATGAGCAGTGTGCGTGCATGCAACTCCTTATGTATGAGTGGCAGACATATGTGCACACACTCGCCTGCTGTTCACGCAAGAGGGGGTGGCATGCATGCGGATGTGCTCGCCTGCCATTTTGGGCGGCCCATTTTTGAACAGCTCATGGTCGGGTATGGGCTATGGCTTGGGGGTTGGGGACCCCTGATCTAAACTGCTTTGCCTCTTGCTCCTCTGGAAGACAACCCCTCCCTCTTGGGAATCCAGACAACATTCCATCACAACAGGAGGATTCAAGCATGATACATTTCTGGCATGGTGAGCTGAGCCTGTCCCTCTTTAATGGGGCATCTTGTCTCAGATACAGATGAACAGAGTTGGATGGTATCTTCAAGATCATCTAGTCCAACCCCCCCCCCTTCCCAAGCAGGAGACCCTACACCATTTCTGACAGAGGGCAGTCCGGTCTCTTCTTGAAAGCCTCCACTGATGAAGCTCACGCAATTTCTGAAGGCAACTTCTGTTCCGTGGGTTGATTGTTCTCACTGTCAGGAAATTTCTCCTTATTTCTAGGTTGAATCTCTTCTTGGTCAGTTTCCATCCATTATTCCTTGTTTGGCCTTCTGGTGCCTTGGAAAGTAGCTTGACTTGCTATTATGTCTCCCCTGGACCTTCTCTTCACTAGACTAGCCATGCCCAATTCCTGAAACTGTTCACCATATGTTTTAGACTCCAATCCCCTAATCATCCTGATTGCTCTTCTCTGTACTCTTTCTAGAGTCTCAACATCTTTTTTATAGTGTGGTGACCAAATGTGGATACTCTAGGTGTGGTTTTACTAAGGCTTTATAGAGTAGTATTAGTATTTCTCTTGATCTCAATTGTATCCCTCTGTTAATGCAATTTAGGATTGCATTGGCTTTTTTGGCTGCCGCCGTCCATTGCTGACTCATATTTAGCTGGTTGTCCACTAAGACTCCAAGATCCCTCTCACAGTCACTGCTATTAAGCCTGGTTTCACTCAGTCTATATGTGTAGTTTTGGTTTATCTTGCTGATAATGATAATGAAAGTGCTGCTTTCATTATCTTGAAGACGGTCTTTCAGACTGAATCGGAAGCTAAGTTGGTCTTGTGGCCTGACAGCGCCCAGCGGAACTGGCAGCAGAGACAGACAGTGAGGAGGTTGGGGAGGAGCCTGGGCCAGTCCTGGAGGCTGGGGAAGGCTCAGATGAGGACTCTGTGTCAGAGGCAGAGATGGGGCTGAGGCTGTCTGGCAGTGATCAGGTGCCTACAGAACTATACTGCAGGGAGGCAGAGGAACAGCTAGAGCCTGTTCCTAGTGTGTGCATGCGCAAAACTGCCAGAAGAAAAGAACAACTCAGAAATCAGGGTCAACTTGGGAGTAAAGCCACAGGGCCCCTCCCATAGGACATAAAAGAGCAAAAGGAGAGTGGGATTTTGCAGGAAACCATTTGTTCATTCGGTCATTCGATTCGTTTCAGGAGTGTGAAGATCTGTCCGTGAATCTCAGAGACTCTGTGCCCAGTCTTTCCTTGCACAGCACCTCATCTGGAAAATATTTATATGGCAGCTTTCCAAGATAGATAAGGTCTGTGGTCATAAATACGCCTTTGAAAGACTGTTTGCCAGGCCTTTGCTGAATGTGAATGGGAGGAATTCACATTTGTTTCATAAAAGGGGTTTTGTCGGGACCAGGACTCTGCCTCGTGCTTTTTGGGGAAGTCTCGGTCAGAACAGTTGGCTGTCCACTGGTTGTGTGTACATGTCAACATTAAAACCAAGCCTTGCTCCTTTTTATGTGCACGTTGTCTGGTTTTGGTCACCACCTTGACGTTTCCGACTTGCTCATTGTGGACCTTTCTGACCCATCCATCGACATCCTTCTCCAGTCCTTCCTTTTGTTCCAGAGCGAATGCCAATGGCTATTAAATTAACACGACCTCCAATTTTTGCCTTCCTGCTCTTCCCCGGAGGGCAGGATGCCATTTTTGCCGATTGCAACTGCCCATCTCTTTCCTTCTTTCGCATTCTCTTTGGGGAAGGGAGGACGGAAAAAAAAAGGGAAGATCACGAAGACATTCCTTTCTCAGCCGAATATTTCCCCCCCCACTTACTTTCTGCCTGCACACAATAGATTTTTCCAACCCAGATGAAAGGGCAAACACAATTTGCTATCAATTTTGACTCAGTGGAGTGATGTAGCATATAGTCTCTTTATTCCCCCCCCCCCATTGCCATTTGTTAGAAATGGTTGCTAGGTGATGCTCCTTCCTCCTTGCTCTTCCTCCTCGCTCTTCCTCCTCCCCGCTTTTGCGTGCACCAAACAGTGATTTAATGTGCAAATATAGTCGATTATATAATTAAACCTTCGGCGGGCGTTGATGTGTGTGTGTGCAAGGGAAAAAAAAAAACCTTGGATATTATACCTTTGCATTAGCAGGGATATTATTAAAGCTCTCTGAGTGGGCTCAAGTGTCACCAGATTCTCTGAAGCTACCAAGTTTTATGCCTTCCTCAAATTCCATCTATCCAAGGTCTAAATTTCTCGCAGCGAGCAAAGGGGCAACTTCGTTTTGGGTCACAGCTAGCCCTTGACTTACAACAGCCCCACATTTCTGTTGCTAAGTAAGTTAGTTGTTCAGTGAGACATCCCCCATTTTACAACCTTTCTTGTCCCGGTTGTTAAGTGAATCTGGCTTCCCCCGTTGATTTCGCTTAATAGAAGGCCACAAAAAGGGATCACGTGGCAATCGTCATAAATATGAACCAGTGACCAAGAGTCCAAATTTTGACCATACGACTGTGGGAATGCTGCAAAGTTTATGTGAAAAAGGGTATTTTTTCAGTGCCAATGCTGGATTCTTTTTTTAAATACTTTGCTAAGGTTAAGAGGGAGCATGGGGTAGATTAGTCAGAGGTGATTTGGACCAGTTTGGCCAGGTAGGTAGTAACTCAGCCTGCCAGAAGAAGTGGTGACAGCTGTCAGCCTTGACACCTTTAAGGATTAGAGGAGTTCATGGAGAACAAGGGTATCCATGGCTATCATTAGGGATGCCTAAGGACACCCTCCGGGATGGAGAGATAGGCAGGATATCTCTCAATGCCATTTGCAGGGAATCATAAGCAGGTGAAGGCATCTGCTTGGGAAGACCCTGAAGCAAATGGGGAGCCACTGTAGGAGACAGAATGCTGGACTGGATGGGCTGTGGCCTGTTCCAGCAAGGCTGTTCTTAGGTTCTTATGTTCTGAAAGAAAGAAAGAAAGAAAGAAAGAAAGAAAGAAAGAAAGAAAGAAAGAAAGAAAGAAAGAAAGAAAAGAGTTCATGGAGAACAAGGGTATCAATGGCTATCATGATTGATGCCTAAGGACACCCTCCAGGATGGAGAGATAGGCAGGATATCTCTCAATGCCATTTGCAGGGAATCATAAGCAGGTGAAGACATCTGCTTGGGAAGACCCTGAAGCAAATGGGGAGCCACTGTGTGAGACAGAATGCTGGACTGGATGGGCTGTGGCCTGTTCGAGCAAGGCTGTTCTTATGTTCTTATGCCATGCCCCTATACTGGTTCTATTGGCGCAGGTGCTACCATCTCATTTTTTCCTTCTGCACGTGTGCAGAAGCATTTTTACTGCTGCGCATGTGCGCGTAGCGTGCATCAAGCACATGCACATCTAAGGCATGTCCCTGAGCGAACTGGCAGCAGCAGAAGCCAAAACCCACCCCTGGGCTCAGTGGCTAAGCCGCTGAGCTTGTCGATCAGAAGGTCGGCAGTTCAGCGGTTCGAATCCCTAGCGCCACGTAACGGAGTGGGCTCCCGCTACATCTAGCAACCTCATCATGTTACAAAAGAGCCGATATGTCTGAATGTTTGGATAAATGTGTGAAGCTATATAATTCCGAGCTGGATTGGAAATACCACTACATGAATACCACATTCTCTATCCCACGGCCTTCCTTTCTCAAGATTACAATTCAGACAAAGTGCTTCTATTTATTCAGTGTTAAGTAATACAGTGCTAAAGCCAGCCGATTTCTAGATGCATCTTGCTGTCAGCTCTACCTATTGATTGTTTAAAGAGGGAAAGCAAAAAATCTTCAGTGGTTGGAACAATGGGGAAACAGTTGGCCATCCTTTGAAGAAGATACATCTATTAGTTGAAGCCCATTCGGCATGCAAGGTTTGACCTACTCATCAACTGTTGAAAGCTCAAAATTCATTCATTTGCATTGGGAGAGAAGGCGGATTTGTTTTCTCTCTTTCAAGTTCTCAGGCAGAATTTAAAGCATAGAATATTCTTTATTGGGTGATTGGACACACAAGGAATTTACATCCGGTGCAAAAGCTCTCAGTATACGTAAGAAAGAGATAAATGATAAATCATGAGTCTGTAGAGATTCTCCATCATGCAGGTCATGGTTGTCCCAAAGGTGCTTTTTTCAGGAGGCAATAGGACTTTCTTGCTTTTTTTTAAACAGATTAACAGAGTTGCCAGGGACCTTGTAGGTCATCTAGCCCAACCTCCCACTCAAGCAGGAGACCTTACACCATTTCTGACAAATGGCCCTCCAGTCTCTTCTTGAAAGCCTCCAGTGATGAAGCTCCCACCTGTTCCATTGGTTGATTGTTCTCACTGTCAGAAAGTTCCTCCTTATTTCCAGGTTGAATCTCTCCTTGGTCAGTTTCCATCCATTATTCCTTGTCTGGCCTTCACGTGCTTTGGAAAATAGCTTGACCCCTTCCTCTCTATGGCAGCCCTTCAAATATTGGAACACTGTTATCCTGTCTCCCCTGGTCCTTCTCTTCACTAGACTAGCCATGCCCAGTTCCTGCAACCGTTCTTTGTATGTTTTAGTCTCCAGATTTTAGTCTCACATTTTCTTTAAAGATGTTTCACTTCTCATCCAAGAAGCTTCTTCAGCTCTGACTAGATGGTGGGGAATGGAAGGATATATATTCCTTGCATACAGCTGGTCATTTGCATCCTTTTTGAGGGTCATTGAAGCACTTGGAGTTTTATCTGTGTCCTCAGGGTCACCTGAGTGGGGCTCCTGGTTCTTGTAGTCTGCAATTTTTCCTCTGGAAATCCATTCCTCCCCCCACACCATTCAAAGGGTCCTCATCCCAAATTGTACCCTCTAAAAGGATGCAAATGATCAGCTGTCTACAAGAAATATGAACCCTTCCATTCCCCACCATCCTGTCAGAGCTGAAGAAGCTTCTTGGATGACAAGCAAAACGTCTTCAAAAGAAAAACAAACAAACAAGAAAGTCCAGTTGCCTTCTGAAAAAACACTATTGGGAGATAAATCATAAGGTACAATCAGAAATCATACCACACCATCATAAATCATAAGGTACAACCAACAAAGTGATAACAAGATATCAACAGGAGAAGGTAATAGGAAACACGAGAAAGATAATAGTAATACAGTTTTATGGCATAGTTAGATATCCTTAGCACAGGTGGGTTGCTCCCAGTTCAGCCCAGATCAAGCGAACCAGTAGTGGTGGTGATGATGGCAGCAGCGGCAGGAGGCTCCACCCACATGGCCGTTTCTGCGCATGTGCACACGAGCAACAGGTAGTAAAAAAAATGGTAACCCACCACTGATCCTTAGGCATGAGACAGTGCTGTGGGAATTCAGAGTGATGACAGAGGGGAAAAAACCTGTTTCTGGGTCTAGTTGTTTTGGCATTCAAGGCTGATGTTTTGGCATCCTGAGAAGAGAAGGGTCTATAGATATTTTCTCCTTCTGACCCACTCAATATACAGGTCCTTACTGGAAGGCAGGCTGGTTGCAATTGTTTTTTCTGCAGTCCTGACTCTCCGTTGAAGATTGGCAGGAGTTGAGGGAAAGAATGGGAGGTCACACCATTGCGTGGCGTTTAAGTCCCGAAACCAGGTTGTTTGCTTTCCAGCCAACAAGTCCAGGGTCTTAACTGCTGAATCCACCACACTGGCCCAATTGTAAATATGCAGCACACGAAATCCTATCTTGTCATCTTCTCTGAGTCTTTGTGTCATCTGGCCTTAGATCGACACTGGGGCTCAGGACCTCGGACAGCAACCCAAAGAGCTGGTAGAGTTGTTTAGAAGGGATTCGGGTCATTGTCAGGGTTCCAAGTAACACCTCCAATGAAAGAAGACTCCGAGGCTTGAGTTTCCTCAAAGCTCCATTTTATTAGAGATGTCATTTTGGCACATCTGGGAAAACCCAAATCTGAAAGTTTCCCTACCCAAATTAAAGTCCAAGCCCCTGCGCAGCACCTACATGTCCATCACATGGTCCAACCATCCAAACCAGAAGATGCATCCCAGTCACTTCATCCCAGCTGCAGGACCAGTTGACCTTGACTTTCTGAGAAAGAATGTTATTATGGCTACATATCACCCACACTCTGTATAACCCTCCCTCTCACAGTAGAAAATGCGGCAGGCCTGAAGCTCAAAAGGTAAAAAGATGGTTTCCAGGTCTGACAATCTAGTTTTTGTAGCCCACCCCCAATTTTTATTTATTTATTTATTTAATTAGATTTCTAGACCGCTCCCTCTCCCCGAAGGGAAGCAATCCTACTTCTTTGGCCAAACCCTCTTGAAATGCAACCAGTCGGGACCCTTGAAAAGCATAGTGTGGATTTCTCCCTCCCAAAAATGTTATGTCTCCCTGTTGTAAGAATATCGGGACTATGGGTTTTTCCTTCTATTGTCTGCAAGGTATGGGTGTGCCTTTCCCATCAGATATGCCACTGGCCACACAGTTCTTTTCTACTATTGTTCTCATTTACAGCAGCCAGTGGTGCTGGTGGAAGACTCAGAGAGTGAGGAGGCTGAGGAGCAGCATGGGCCAGTCCTGAAGGCTGGGGAAGGCTTGGATGAGGGCTCTGTATTGGAGGCAGAGATGGTTACAAGGCCATCTGGCAGTTCTCAACTGCCTTTGGAACTAGACAGCAGTGAGGCAGAAGAAAAGCAGGGGTCTGTTCCCAGTGTGCGCATGCTCATAGCTGCCAGAAGAAAAGAACAGCTAAGAAATCAGGGTTGACTTGAGAGTAAAGCCACAAGTGGATGGTGAATGGCCCCTACTATAGGAAATAAAAGAGGAGCGAAAGGGGGAGTGGGCTTTTGCAGGAAACAACTTGTTCGTCTGTTCATTCATTTCAGGAGTGTGAAGATCTGTCCGTGAATCCCAGAGACTCTGTGCCCAGTCTTTCCTTGCACAGCACTGCGTTTGGACAATATTTACATGGCAGCTTTCCAAGCTGGATAAGGTCTGTGGTCATACCTTCACCTTTAAAGACTATTTACCAGGCCTTTGCTGAATGCGGATGAGAGGAATTCACATTCATTTAATAAAAGGGGTTTTGTCGGGACCAGAACTCTGCCTCGTGCTTTTTGGGGAAGCCCAGAAGTCAGAACATCACCCAGCAAAAGAATCTGGGACTGCAGAGACACTTGGCTGAAATGAAGAATGGGTTGGTTGGATGATGGTGTGCCCTGTTGACAACTAGATCTTTTCTATCCCTGCCACAGGAATAGCAGTATGCAGAAAATGTCACGGACAGAAAATGCCAGATGGAAAAGGCACTCATATCCCTTTCTAAATGTCTCTGAACTCGGTGCCAACATTCAAGCAGGTACTTCAGCAGAGCGAAGGCCAGCGCTGCTCAAATTAAGGTCTACAGCAGAAGACATTTCCTGCAAGGTTTTGGTTTTTTTTATTCCATGAAAGTTTCACTCGGTGCTGAAAACATAAGCTACGAGCAAAATCCCAGGGATATAACAAAAGCAGTGCGAGACGGCTTCTTTAAGTAAGCGGCGAGTGGAGCCAGGAGTGTCTATGAAATAAATGAGAAATCGGGGAGATATAAGGCACTGTGAAGAGGCAAAGTAAAATAGGAAGTATAACTCACCCAGGAATGACTTCTTGGGGATTGCGGGTTGTGAAACCGATGTGATTCTCAAGGGGGTCTGTCCAATCCATCATATATAAGAAAATAAGCAATAACAGCTTGGGTAATTTACTCATCTGTACAACTGCTACGCTGGTCAAGAAGATAACTCAGTAACGGAGATAACACGCTATCCCTCCATACACACAAAAAGTAAAATAAATAAGGGTGGGGAGTAAAACAGCACTGCTTTCTTTGAAGTTAGATCTACAAACGAGGATGGATGGATGGATATCTGAGTTTAAAATGTGTGGCACTAAACGGAAGTAAAACCTATTATTTCCTGACTTCAACAATATTTTCCAATTTTACTGCTACTTAGGGATGTGATTTAGGGGGAAAATGTGACCGATTCATCTTCTTCATACTTTTAAAGTGCTCCACATGCGCACTGGTGCTGTCAGGCTCTCCCAGACAAGGCCACCCTGACAGTAGTTCTCCTTGGACTGCCTATGGGATTGTGCAATCAAACCAATTCCTTTTTAACATGTTTTCGGGAGGTATAAAAGTTGGACAGGCTTTGTTTGGGACTAGGTTTCATGGGTACCTTAGGAATAGAAGGGCAAAATTGTCCCAGTGGAAGCCCTGACAACTGAAAACACCTGACATCATTGATGGGATGAGATGGGATGGGATAGAATAGCAATAGCATTTAGACTTATATACCGCTTCACAGTGCTTTACAGCCCTCTCTAAGCGGTTTACAGAGTCAGCATTTTGCCCCCAACAATCAGGCCCCAACCTCAGAAAGAAGGAAGGCTGAGTCAACCTTGCGCTGGTCAGGATCAAACTCCAGGGTGTGGGCAGAGTTTGCTTGCATTACTGAAGGCTGAGTCAATCTAGAATAGAATAGAATAGAATAGAATAGAATGGAATGGAATGGAATGGAACGCCTACTTCTTCTTCTTCTTCTTCTTCTTCTTCTTCTTCTTCTTCTTCTTCTTCTTCTTCTTCTTCTTCTTCTTCTTCTTCTTCTTCTCCTTCTCCTTCTCCTTCTCCTTCTCCTTCTCCTTCTCCTTCCTCCTCCTTTTCTTTCCTCCTCCTCCTCCTCCTCCTCCTCCTCCTCCTCCTCCTCCTCTTCTTCTTCCCTCCTCTTCTTGGCTGTAAACTGTTTAGAGACGGCTGTAAAGCACTGTAAAGCGGTATATAAGTCTACCTGCAAAGTGCTAGTGCTATTTTCAGGTTGGAGGGAGGGCACTGGTATGAAAACCATCCATGCATTTTGAAGAGAGGTTGAGACGAACTGTGTGGTGGGGAGTCAAGGAGGACATGGGAGTCCGATGTTATTTCTAGGAAGAAGCAGAATCGGTGGCTACAATTGTTTAAAAAAACAAGAGAGAAGAGAAAGGCAAGAAAGAAAAACCACCTTTACATGTTATTGATTTCTCTGCTTCCAGCTGTCACAACTCAGTAGGTTCTCTCTGGCAAAAACAGGGGGTTATCCATGCTTTCTGCCTGGATGTGCTTGGCCTTTGGCCAGGAGGTGGGAGGCTGCTGTAGCAGGCCAGGCCCTCTCTCTCCGGGAGACCCAGGTGTCAAACCTTGGGTAGCATCCCAGGCGTGCTCAATGAATTAAAGGGGGTCACTTTGGAGACTCTGCTTGGAACAGGATTTTGTGCCATCCTCTGGAAACCCCCTGTCCTACTTTGAAGGCGTGCAGGGTCATGAGAGGCAGCGGTGCAGAGAACGAACCGCCTGACAAGTCCCAGGAGATGCTAAAAACTTGGATAAGCAAGGGAAGAATGGATGTGTGTGGTTGGCTCCCCTGTGACACTTGGACGGATCCATCTGAAACTGTGAGCCCGATCGATTCCCACAGTATATTGGAAACAGATGGAAAAATTCTTCATGGGGAGGAAGAGGAGGAGAAGGGAGGAAGGGAGAAGGACATGAGAAGGAGGAGGAGAAAAGGAAGAGGAGGAGGAGGAGAAGGAAAGAAGGGAGGAGGAGATCAGAAGCAGGAGGAGGAGAAAAGGAAGAGGAGGAGGAGGGGAAGGAAGGGGGAAGGAAGGGGGAAGGAGATGAGAAGGAGGAAGAGGAGAAGGAGATGAGGAAGAGGAGAGGAAAAGGAAGAAAATGAAGTGGAGAAGAAGGAAAGGAGGAGATGAGGAGGAGGAGGAGGAGGAGAAAAGGAAGAGGAGGAGATGGAGGAAGAAGAGAAGGAGAAGGACATGTCTTTTACATTTCACAAAGTCCCTTTCAGCTCTGTTCTGATTCTGATTCTATTGTATCTTTAGATCAACTTACAGTATTTTCCAACATTGCCACATCTATTTAGCTTTGCACATTTTAGAAATTATTAAATCTTTTTTTAAGCCTTCCTTCCTTCCTTCCTTCCTTCCTTCCTTCCTTCCTTCCTTCCTTCCTTCCTTCCTTCCTTCCTTCCTTCCTTCCCAGAACATATATGGCTATCTATCTCACACCATACTTCTAGGTGGCACGCAAGCGATAAAAACAAGATCAAAACAATTTCTTCCATTTATGATTCAGAGTGTCCCATCAAGAGACAACGACGGGACAGATATTTGCTTATTCCAGATGTATTCTTCATTACATCAGTGGGTATTGCAAGCCAGTCAAGCAAATGCTTCCTAAATTACACAAAAATGATAGATGCTACCAATGAATCTGACTTCTTATTATTTTGTGTGTGTGAGCTGTTTGAGCTGAGTGAGATTATTAACATGCCCACAGCCTCCATTAATAAATTGCATTTAATTTTTGTCCTTTGCAATTAATGTAAGGACTTATACATCGCGTACGTTATTGTTTCTGAATGCATATTACCTTGTGGCTGCTATTGTCCTGATACTGCATTCTATTTTCATCGCTTGCTCATCTGTCAGCTCCATTTATACATTTTAAAGAGAATACTCCAACGGGAAGATAATTTTGTGTGAATGGGTATTAACGAGATTTGTGTCAATGGGAATTTAACCAGAAACCAAAAGAACGCGCCTGTTTCAACAACTCATTTTTAACAAGGCAGCAACACACAGGACCCCTCCTCCGAGTTTATCCGTGCAAAAATAATTCTCCGGAGATGATCTGGTTGGGGGGGGGGGAATAATGACTGGCCCAGAGCCTTCTTCATACAACTTGGCTTCATCCAGCAAGCGTGGATTTGCACAAGTCACTGAACCCGAAACTGTTCAAATGGTCTGCATTCATATTCCGTCAGATGCCACCAAATTAAAAGAACAAGACCAAATCATGTTGTTTGTATTGAGCAGTCCTGCCTAAACTGAACATAGATGCAGCCCTTCCTTGCTCTACTCTAAAGATAATTTTCAGAAATCTTTCATGGAATCACTTAGCAGAACTAGATTCCTTTGACTTTGGAAAAAAATGAAGATTGTCATGCTGCATACATACAAAACAGAGGTGGTATTCAGCAGGTTCTGGCCAGTTCTGGAGAACCTGTAGCAGAAATTTTGAGTAGTTCAGAGAACTCCTTGGGTTCCATCAAGATGAAGTTCTCCATCATTATAAGCCAGTCTGTTTTACGCTTTTCTTCAATCAGGCATCCTTCTCTGGCCTTTAACAATTTGCCATGTTATTCCTGAAAACTGTAAAACTGTCCCCTGAAGGAATGTGTAAGTGGATAATTGCTCATGGAAATGTTTCATATATGATTTTGCCACCCAGCCAACAAAAGTGTGCATAGTCAACCCTATGGTTTTCCCAATTGCAATGTATGGCTGTGAAAATTGGACGGTAAGAAAGGCTGAGCGCCAAAGAATGGAGGCCTTTGAACTCTGATGCTGGACAAGACTCCTGCGAGTCCCTTGGACTGCAAGGCCATCCAACCGGTCAGTCCTAGAGGAGATCAGCCCTGACTGCTCTTTAGAAGGCCAGATCCTGAAGAGGAAACTCAAATAGTTTGGCCACCTAAGGAGAAGGAAGAAGGACTCCCTGGAGAAGAGCCTCATGCTGGGAACGATGGAGGGTAAAAGAAGAAGAAGGGGACGACAAAGAAGGAGGTGGCTGGATGGAGTCACCAAAGCAGTTGGTGTGAGTTTGAATGGACTCCAGAGGATGGTAGAGGACAGGAAGGCCTGGAGGAACGTTGTCCATGGAGTCACGATGGGTTGGACACAACTTCGCAACTAACAACAACAGTGGTTTTAATTCACTTTTTCAAAATGTGTTTCTTCTGCCTTAGAGTCAGAATTGAAGTAATTTAAGGTCATGAGGAGAACACAATAAGTGCAATATTACTACCTTTAGTTGTTGATGATGTTACACTAAGACTTCTTTCAAGCTTCAGCACTGCAAAGATATTGTGGAAGTCCAACACTAATGTACAGGATAGTGTTATATTGTTTCATTTCTGAAGATGAGAAAAGCACATTTTTCTGTCTATTTCATGAATTGGAAAAATATTTCTCCTCGTTTACAATGGTTTAAGAGCCATGGTGGCACAGTGGTTAGAATGCAGTATTTCAGGCTAACTCTGCCCAGGGCCAGGAGTTTGATCCTGACTGGCTCAAGGTTGACTCAGCCTGTCCAAAGTCGGTTAAATAAGGACCCAGATTGTTGGGAGAAATATGCTGATTCTGTAAACTGCTTAGAGAGGGCTGTAACCAGTAGATAAGTCTAAGTGCTATTGCTATTGCTCTTACTTGCCGAGTAAAGGAGGAGGAAGCAGAGGAGGAGGAGGAGGAGGAGGAAGAGGAAAGGGATATGAAAATAGCCACTTTTTCTGTAAAACTAAAATGTAGTTCAAAATCAGAGGTGGTATGCAGCCGGTTCTGACAGGTTCTGGAGAACCGGTAGCAGAAATTTCGAGTAGTTTGGAGAACCGGCAAATAGGCTGGCCACGCCCCTGCTGCCTCCCAGCTGATCTTCTTTGTTGCCCTGAACTGGAGAACGGAGCTGGAAAGCAGGTTAGTGGGGTGGGGGGGGGATTGGGGATTTTGTATTAATCTTTCACCTTGGAGTGGGGAGGGAATGGGGGCATCCTTCCCCTGCCCTTCCCACAAAGCTGCACCCACAGAACCGGTAGTAATTTTTTTTAAAATCTCATACACTAGAATGTATTCTAATACCTGCGTTAAGGATGTACACTCACGGAACTATGAATATTTCCTAGCAGGAAAAAAATGCCTGCCCCACCCAACAAACCACACCCACCAAGCGAAACCACACCCACCAAGCGAAACCACACCCACCAAGTGAAACCACACCCACCAAGCGAAACCACACCCACCAAGCGAAACCGCACCCACCAAGTGAAACCACACCCACCAAGCAAAACCACACCCACCAAGCGAAACCATGCTCACCAAGCCACGCCCACAGAACCGGTAGTTTAAAAAAAATTGAATTTCACCACTGCCCCAAACACCTTCGAATAACAGGCTGTTTGGTTTGCGATAATGTTGATTAATTTTGAGGAGCTTTGCATGTTGGGTCAACCCCTTTCTAATTGGTTACCTTGTCGTTCAGTGCTTTTTGCGAGACATCACAGCCATCAGTTGGATAACCAGGTTTAACTGTATTTTGTTGGGCTCAGTCACGAAATCCTTTTCAGGAATGCTCATTACATCCTGCCCCACACATCCCTGCGGCCGATTCGCTCCCACAGAGAGGGACTTCTCCGGGTGCCGTCCACTAGGCTATGCCAGCGGGCGACGCCCAGGGGAAGGGCCTTCTCTGTGGCGGGCCCGACCCTCTGGAATGACCTTCCCCCCCGAAATTAGAACAACTACGGACCTCCGCTCCTTCCGTCAAAAACTAAAAACACACTTCTTCTGCTTGGCCGGCCTGGGATAATAGAACCGTTTTTAGGGTTTTAGGGGTTTAGTTTTAGTTTTAATATGGGATTTTAGCACAGGGTTTTAGTATAATTCATTTTAATATTGTATTATGTTTATGGTTTTATATATGTATTTTTAAATTCCCTGTGCACCGCCTCAAGTCCCTTCGGGGAGAGAGAGCGATTTATAAATTAAATTATTATTATTATTATTATTGTTGTTGTTGTTGTTGTTATTATTATTATTATTATTATTATTATTATTATTATTATTATTATTATTATTATTATTATTATTGGCTCCTCTTGAGAGTTCTTTCAGCAAAGCAACTCAGTCGAGGGGGTTTGCTTACAGAAGAACAAAAGAAGGAAGGTTGGCCCATGAACGGAATCGCTATCACATTTTGTGACATTACTGAGTGGAAAGTCAGGAGTGGTGTGGTGGCCTAGAGGGGGAGCTCTCACCCCACAATCCAGAGGCCGTGAGTTCGATCCTAGGTAGAGGCAGATATTTCTCTCTCTGGGCACGATGAGAATATGTCTGCTAAACAAAACTTCGCATTGGTGACAGGAAGGGCATCGGGCCATTAAACACTCAGCTCCATTCAGTTGCCCAGACTCCACACTGCAAGGGATTATGGGGTCGTTAAGTGAAGATGGTGATGACTGAGTGGAAAGTCACCCACTAATCATTTCTTGCCTTGCAAAATTAAGATTACTGCCAAATTCCAGACAGGTTACAATTGGTAGCTGGAGTTCTTCATAAGACCATTCAGTATTTTTGGATTTCAAAGGTGCACTCTACAGATCAACAACTTTCGCAGAAGGGTCACGCTAAAGATGCTTGTTACCATCTTTAAATCACTCCATGGCACGGGGCCTAGTTATTTGCGGGACTGTCTCCTGCCGCATACCTCCCTCTGTCCGATCCGCTCCCATAGGGAGGGCCTCCTTAGGGTACCATCCGCCGGCCAATGCCGGCTAGCGGTGCCCGGGGGGAGGGCCTTCTCAGTGGCTGGGCCAACCCTCTGGAACGACCTACCCCCCCGAACTTCGGACCATCACAGACCTTCCCCTCTTTCGTCGCTCACTCAAGACTTATCTGTTCCATCAAGCTGACCTAGTTTAGCCAATGAGTAAATGTATTTTAGAATTTTAATTGGGATTTTTAGCACAGGCTTTTAGTTTAATGTATTCTTAATTCTTCTGTATTTATTGTTATTTATTGATTTTAATTTCCTGTGCACCGCCCTGAGTCCATTTCGATGGAGAAGGGCGGTTCTATAAATCTAAATAAATTAAAATTAAATTAAATTAAAAGGGGTGTCAAATATGCGGCTCATGGGCCTGTCCCGGAGATGGCAAAGGACCGGCCCTTGCTGCCTTGGGCCACCCAGTTGTCTGTGTGGACCAGGCCATGCCCTCCCACTTCCCCCCAGGGCAAACAAAATCCTGGCATGGCCTGCGATGGGATCAAGCTTGACAACTCTGCAGTAAAGCAACAGTAGTTGGGTAAAGGGCAGCACTCAATGCCCATTCTTGTCCTCTAAATCTAATCCAGGTGTTGGCAACCTTAAACACTCTAAGAGCCACAAAGGCTCCTGACTGGAAGCCCGCCCCAATTCAATTCTGGAGCCGACTGGAAGTCCGGTCCCCCCACCATGGAGTCTCCTCCTAGCACGGCATCCTTTTCCCTCTAACCAAAACCCCTATCAATTGTAGAGCCGATCGGCGACAGGGAGCTGCAGCAGAGGGATAAAAGAGCCACATGCAGCTCTGGATCTCGTCTTTCTCAATCCCAGCAACTTGAAGATGTGTGAACTTTAACTCCCAGAATTCCCCAGCCAGCATGCCTGCTGAGGAATTCTGGGAGTAGAAGTCCAGACATCTTCAAGGTGAAATAACTGGACTAGTCTGAAAGAGGAAACGGGTATCCTTAGTTTGCAAGGTTTGGCCCAAAGGCTTCCAACTGCTGACTCTCTAAAGTACTTTTCCCCCCATTATCTGTTGGGCTTCATCAACTAAGACTATTTTAGTCACTTCTTTAAAAATAAGCACAAGAACGCGACTACCTTCTGCTGTTAAAATCCCCCAAAACTACGCATTAATGGCTGCTGTTGATTAGCCAGTTTGCTTGCGAATGGAGCCTCAGCTGCTTCCAGTCCTTAAATGCCACCATAAAACTGATTACTTCCAGAGTAATATATTTCTCCTTTGGCTGGAGATAGTCCTGCTTTCCTAAGCATAGTTAAAAATAGACTAGGCAGGGAAAAAGTTACCGTCTGAAGAATGAACGAAAGAACGGGGATTGGCGAAAGGATAACATGTCATGTTGATCGTAGACGGCAGTGTTTGCTCGCCATTATGATTTACCTACAGAGAAATTTTACTGCAAGCAGATTGACCCCAGTAGATTGAAAAAAAGAAAGAAAGAAGGCAAACTATCTCCTTTTGCATCCTTGCTTTAATGATGTGCAACCTCACAGCTACTTTTGCCATTTTCCAGTAGAGGGCAGTTAGGTTACATGACAAAAAAATAGTAATTCTATATTTTGCCTCCAGTGATACATTTTCAATTGCTTTGAATCCCTCTCTTGCATTAAGAAGATAAATGGAAATTTCCTCAAGATTTCAAGAAGTAGCAATCCACGAACAAGCAAACCAACCAGAGCTTCTTAGGTGCTCCATTTTTATCCGTTTAAATTCTTTTTAAAAATAAATAAATACTTTTGTGGAAAGCAAAAAAGAAAAAAGAAAAGAAAAGAAAACATATTACTTCAACCGTAAAACAGAATGGGTTTTTTTTTTGGAGTAAATTGTGCTTACAGAGATTCCTCTATATCTCCTTGAAAAAGTTGAGATATACATGCTGTACCTCTTCCATATCAACAATATGTTATTTATCTCTTTCCCTGCTGTATCTGATTTTGGTTGCCTGGAAGGAAAACACAGTTAAAAAAACCAAAACAAAATGCTACTTTCTTAGATTCTTCTTAAAATAAAACTGGAAAAAAACAATGTCAATCTAGAAGTGGAGGTAGCTAATCTAGAGAAAACATCACTCAGATCGGGCCATGTGAGGCGCTCTTGATTATTAAGTTGCAACATACATGATCATTCATGAGAAGCTATGTTGGTTAGGAGAAATGGGGAGTTGCAAAGCAGTAATAACTGGGGGATTACAGATTGGAGAAACTTCCATCTCTCTATCTTGTTCGGAAGAGCAATAAGCTGGCAGAGTTAATTGAAATGAATGAATCCCTCTGACTGGACTTTGGGGAAAGTTGACCCTGGCCTTGGAAAACCACTTGTAATGTTGGGAGTCAATGAAGATGCTCCTGTCACTCCAAGGAGTAGAGTAGAGTAGAGTAGAGTAGAGTAGAGTGGAGTGGAGTGGAGTGGAGTGGAGTGGAGTAGAGTAGAGTAGAACAGAGTAGAGTAGAAGAGAACAGAACATGGAACAGAACAGAACAGAATAGAACAGAACAGAACAGAACTGAACAGAACAGAACAGAACAGAATAGAATAGAATAAGCGTAGAGTAGAATAGAATAGAATCAGCATAGAGTAGAGTAGAGCAGGGTAGAGTAGAGTAGAGTAGAATAGAATAGAATAGAAGCAGCATAGAGCAGAGTAGAATAGAAGCAGAGTAGAGTAGAGTAGAGTAGAGTAGAGTAGAATAATAGGAAAGGATCTTGGAGGTCTTCTAGTCCAGCCCCCTGTTCAAGCAGGAGAATCTATACCGTTTCAGATAAGTTACTGCCTAGTCTCTTTTTAAAAACTTCCAGTGACTCCACTAAATTTTCTATGCTTGTCCATAGAAGTTGAGGGCTGGAATAGAACAGTCCCCTTGTCTAGATACCTACATTAATTTCTCTAATAGAGGGATAAATGTCATTGTGGAAATTCTGAGTCTCTGTATACAGCTATAAACCAGCTTTTGGAAACTGAGATAGTACCAGGCATAGAAATTCTGCATTTTTTCCCCCTTTTGTCAATTCACTTTTCAAGCAAAACCTTGTTTAGAAAGTTCTTCGAAGCAGAGAAGAATTTTGATGACATTCTCATGAGTGGGATGAGGATGTTCAGATACTTATTTAGGGTCAAAGTGACTTAATGATCTGCCTTTCGTTATATCCTCATTCTCACCTTTCTGAAATCAGGAGGCATCTTAGATTATGGGGTTTCTTTTGGGGCATATACAGGTAGTCCCTGACGAACCATAGTTCATTTAGTGACCGTTCAAAGTTACAACAGCACTGAATCAGGTGACTAAGGGCCATGTTTGACAGTTACAGTCCTTCCACTTAGTTTCTATCCATTGTTTCTTGTCTGCTGCTTTGGACAATACATTGAAACCCGCCATCCTGGGCCCAACCTTTGGGAAGCCAGGCTCTGCCTGTCACAAGCCAGGACAAAGGGTGAGTGATGGAGAAGTAACACCTCTTTAAAAAACCTTGGTCCAGCTGGCCCGGCTGGTGGCACCTCGTAAGGGCCCCTTCCCAGGGTTACAGGAGAAGACGGTCAGTGGTTTGGAAGGCGGAAGAGGGCTCTACGCCCCAACTACAGATAAACGGCAAGACCATCTTCCAGGAGAAGGGAAACTCTGATTACAAACCTCCTCTGCCTTGTGATTATATATCCACTACTGGAAAAGGCTTCAGGAATCAACTTCCAGGCAAAATCCAGAGCCAGAGTCCCAGAAGCAGTTCGTGACTGTGTACAACCACGTTCTGGTAACTGCTGCGACACAGCTGGAACCCATTGTATGGGCTCTGCCGTTCCATTGGACTATTTCATGGACGTGGAGAGGGGGGATCTGTTGCTTGGGTATCAGTCTATCCTCCATATGAATCTATCCAGGCCTCGTGCTCTGGAGAGGACACTCCATCTTTGACCTCTTCCCAGAGGACAGGACCAGAGTCTTTTAGACTGAAGGAAAACCAGTGTTTGATCCCCTCTTCTTGATGGCAGTCCCCTATTCCACTCATTCTGTAGCCCACCCATTCCAATCTAGAACCCCAAGAATGCACCAATCCCAGAGTCTCGCTTACAGGAGCAGGGAAGGTCAAAACTGCTTGTCAATAATTTCTCGCTGGATAAACGGATTGGGATAGCGAATGTGGTATATATGAGAACGAGAGCGATCATCCTCTCCCTCGCAAACTGGAAGAGACAACGATATGCCTTTGACACCTTCAGCAATAAAATCAGTTGAAAAGGTATCAAAAGAACGAGGGCTGTCACAATTGCCTCTATGAGCGTATCTGCACCAGATCTGACATCTTGTCAAGGCCAGCCCTACCATAAAGGAGAGGGAGATGATCTCTTGGACAACGTTTGATGGGAAACAGCAATAAGTTTCCCCATTGTTTCTTTCGAGCCCTCCGGCCATGTCCCTGTCAGGTCCATCTCTGTGCTGTGTGATCTTTCTTGCGATTTGTAATTTAGTTGACAATGTGGACCCTACCTTGTTATGAATGGGAAAGTCCCGTTCAATGGCCCATCCACCTGGTTTCTGGGATTAATGGTGGAGATGGGCATACCTTAGACCGGTGGTGGCTAACCTTTTTCTAAAAGCGTGCCAAAATTTTGTGTGTGGTGCTATCATGCGCGCGCGTGTGCCCAGACCCACATTGGAATGCACCCCACCCACCTCTGCATGCATGCACGACCCCCCCCATGCATGCATGCACGAAACCCCCCCTAGGTGGAGTTTTCGCCCTCCCCAGGCTCCGGAGGCTTTCCTGAAGCCAGGGGAGGGCGAAAACAGCCTCCGGAGGCCCCTCGGAAGCCCTCTGGAAGGTGGAAACGGATTATTTCTGAATTTTTGATTGGCCCATTGGGCCTGTTGTTTGACCTCTCCAGGTTCCAGAGGCTTTCCTAAAGCCCGGGGATGGTGAAAACGGCCTCCCCCAGCCCTCCGGAAGGCAGAAAATCAGCTGGTCAGCACATGCATGCGTGCCGGACCTGAGGGCTGCCATGCTGGCAAATATGGCTCCGCATGCCACAAATACCTTGACTTAAACAACCGTTCCTCTAGTCACCATTCAAAGTTACAACAGCACTGAAAAAAGTGACTTATAACCGGGTTTTTTTAAAGGCTTATGATCGTTGCAGCAAACCCAGTGGTCACGTGGTCGAACTCCCGTTGCTTGGCAACGGACTCACACTGCAGTGTCTTGCGAACAGGTGGTCTCCTTTTGCGACCTTCTGATGAGCAAAGTCAATGCAGAAACCAGACCACGCACTAAACCCCCGTGTGACTCACTGAAGAACCGCAGTAAGGCACTTAACCGCTGTGGTGAGAAAGGTCGAAAAATGGGGCAAAGCTCGCTTTACAAACGTTTCACTTGGCAACAGAAAATTTGGCTCAATTCTGGTCGTAAGTCAAGGACAATCTTTAGGTCTGAATGCTAAGTAGGTTCCTGCAGAACAATAGACAGAGTAAACTGCAAGGTCAGCTGCAACCTGTACTTGTTCAATGTTCCATAATTATGGATTAGAAACACATCTGTGGCTGAAAACCTGATTATCCTCTGCAGGTGATAGGTAGATAGATAGATAGATAGATAGATAGATAGATAGATAGATAGATAGATAGATAGATAGATAGATAGATAGATCGATATAGAGATAGATCGATATAGAGATGATAGATAGATAGATAGATAGATAGATAGATAGATAGATAGATAGATAGATAGATAGATGGATAGATAGATATAGAGATAGATCGATATGGAGATGATAGATAGATAGATAGATAATGATAGATAGATAGATAGATAGATAGATAGATAGATAGTAGATAGATTGATATAGAGATAATAGATAGATAGATAGATAGATAGATAGATAGATAGATAATAGATAGATAGATAATAGATAGATAGATAATAGATAGATCGATATAGAGATAATAGATAGATGGAGATAGATAGATAATAGATAGATCGATATAGAGATAATAGATAGATAGATAGATAGATAGATAATAGATAAATAGATAGATACATAGATACATACTGTAGATACATAGTTAATAGATAGATAAATAGATAATAGATAGAGATAGATAGATGATAGATAGATAGATAGATAGATAGATAGATAGATAATAAAAAGACAGACAGACAGACAGACAGACAGACAGACAGACAGATAGTAGATGCCATGTTCCCCTGAAAATAAGACAGGGTCTTATTTTCTTTTAACACCCAAAATAATCACTTGGTCTTATTTTTGGGGAGGTCTTATTATTGCAGGAGGTGGTGAGGGTGGTCACCTCATGGCTGCTGCTGTATTGCAATATTTTCAGGGTGGGCCTATTTTAGCACATGCACTCAAAAGCCCAATTGGGCCTATTATCTGGGGAGGTCTTATTTTCAGGGAAACAGTAGAAAGATAGATAGATAGATAGGTAAGTTGGTAGGTAGGTAGGTAGGTAGGTAGGTAGGTAGGTAGGTAGGTAGGTAGATAGATAGATAGATAGATAGATAGATAGATAGATAGATAGATAGATAGATAGATTTATTTCAAAATGGGGATAATGCTCCAATTCCCCCTTTCTTTCTTTGGGTAGGAGGAGTGGAGGTGCGTATGTGCGATGTATATGCACACACGCAGTAATCCCACATTACTTTGCTGCTCTCCATCCACATCCATTAGCAGGGAATTTTGCAATATGGTGCTTGTCATCTGTTTCAAAGACACAGCGATGTGATACAGGTATGCCAGATGGGCAACCCTAGTGTGACTAATTATTGTGTATTTGCCTTTAATTATTATCATTTATTACAGAGGAAAAGACAATAGAGGTTCCCAGTCTAGGAGGAGGCAAAAGGGAGTTTGCTCTGCCTTTATTTTCCAGAGGCCAATATATTATGGGACCGAATAAAAAACAAAAAGGAATGTGGTCCAGGAGGTGCCATCTATCTTCAGATCCATGGGGCTGCTGAAAATAGCATTGAACGTCCCCACTGTATCAACATGGCAATCCATGCACTTCCTCCTATTTATTTAAGGGGGAGGCTGGGAGGCTTTCTGCAACATAAAAATAAGATCTACTTACTTCAAAGCTGGTGCTGGAGAAGATTCCTGCAAGCCCCTTGGACTGCAAGGTGATCCAACCGGTCAGTCCTAGAGGAGATCAACCCTGACTGCTCTCTAGAAGGCCAGATCCTGAAGAGGAAACTCAAGTATTTTGGCTACCTAATGAGAAGGAAGAAGGACTCCCTGGAGAGGAGCCTCATGCTGGGAACGATGGAGGGCCAAAGAAGAAGGGGACGACAGAGAATGAGATGGCTGGATGGAGTCACTGAAGCACTTGGAGTGAGCTTAAATGGACTCTAGAAAATGGTAGAGGACAGGAAGATCTGGAGGAATGTTGTCCATGGGGTCGCAATTGGTTGGACATGACTTCGCAAATAACAACAACAACAACTTCAGTGATGCTTTCAGTTATCCTATTTCATTGATCGCAAGATTATCAAATCAACGGATCCAATTGGTTGCTGTAAGGGCTACTCAAGAGACTAAGAGTGGTGGACAGAGGACGGTGGCTTGTGGGGATAAGTCCCTGGGTTGAAAGTGAGCAATTCTGTGTTCGAGACCCAAGTGCTGGTGTGGGGCAGGGTGAGCTCCCATCCTTCATTTCGGCTCCATCCAGGGACATGAAAGAAGTCCCCAACTGGGCAATGGTGATGTCACCGGGTAATGCTTTCAACCTGGAAGCACCTCAGTGCTTCTGAGATGAGTGCAATGCAACAAAGTTGGAAGGGACCATGGAGGTCTCCTAGTCCAACCCCCACTCCACTGCACAAATAGGAAACCCTAGACTATTTCAGACATGTGTTTGTCCAATCAAAATAAGGCCATTTTGCTAACAGGTAGATCCTTGACTGAACTGGATTTAATCAAGACAAGGTCCAGTTCAAGGTCCTACAGGATTGAAGTGTGACATGCATGGTCTTATCTAGAAGTCATTTCACCAGTATAAAAGTGGTTTTCTATTGCCTTCTTCTGGGATGTATTTTCAAATTCCCAGGTTAGTCTACCACTCTGTTTTTCTCGTGGTCTCTATTCACCTCATGTGACCCAGTCTAAATTTTTAAGCTCAACCAAGATGGCTCAACAAAGTCAAGTGTTATTACCACTTTATAACGCCTTGGTAAGGGCACATTTGGAATACTGCATTCAGTTTTGGTTGCCACGATGTGAAAAAGATGTGGAGACTCTAGAAACAGTGCAGAGAAGAGCAACAAAGAGGATTAGGGGACTGGAGGCTGAAACATATGAGGAACTGTTGCAGGAACTGGGTATGTCTAGTTTAATGAAAAGAAGGACTAGGGGAGACATGATAGCAGTCTTCCAGTATCTCAGGGGTTGCCACAAAGAAGAGGGAGTCAAACTATTCTCCAAAGCACCTGAGGGCAGAACAAGAAGCAATGGGTGGAAAGTAATCAAGGTGGGAAGCAACTTAGAACTGAGGAGAAATTTCCTGACAGTTAGAACAATTAACCAGTGGAACAGCTTGCCTCCAGAAGTTGTGAATGCCCCAACACTGGAAGTCTTTAAGAAGATGTTGGATAGCCATTTGTCTGAAATGTTATAGGGTTTCCTGCCTAGGCAGGGGGTTGGACTAGAAGACCTCCATGGTCCCTTCCAACTCTGCTATTGCATTGTATTGTACTGTATTTATTGCTATGAGAAACTGGGTGGGGGGATTATATGGAGTGTGGTACAGTCAAAATAACATTCCTTTCTCAGAGACTCAAGGACATCTTGCCCTGCACCTGGATTGGTGTGACTGGGAGACATTTCCTGTTGGGACGGTGCTTGATTGGGCCATGGGATGGACATGTGGATGCTGGGCAGGGACTTGAACTTTTGTTTTGGTGGGGAAAACCTGGAAGCTTTCAGATTCAGATTTTCCCAGATGTGCCAAGATGACATCTTTAATCAAATGGAACTTTGAGGAATCCCAAGCCTCGGAGTCTTCTTTTGTTGGGGGGTGTTACTTGGAACCCTGGCACCTGCCTTGCCTTCTAGCGCTTGGGACAATAGGTTGACCCAGAGGCGTAGCGTGGGGGGTGCAGGGGGGCCCGGCCGCACCGGGCGCAACATCTGGGGGGGCGCGCTCCAGAGACCCGACTCGGAAGCTCTCCTCCGCGGGTCTCTGGAGTTGGCGGCGGCGGCGCCTGGGCGCGCCTGGGCCGGCGAGAGTCGGGGAGCGAACAGCGGCCATTAGGGGCCAAACCTTCCCGGGCCATCCCCCGGCTGAGGCCAGCGCCGGCTCCTCGCACCCGCCAGCGCCACCCGAGGGGGCCAGGCGAGACTTAAAGGCGCAGGTCTTTCGAAGCAACGGCAGTGCGGAGACCCTGGAAGACTCCGTTCCGAGCCAGCCAGAGGAGCGGCGACCTGGGCCCCGCGGCGGCCCGGGAAGACCCTCTTGCCCCGGCTTTCGGGCCGTCGCCCTCCGTAGAAAGGAGCGTCGGGTGTCCCAGGCCTGCACCACGCAAAGGGCGCCCGCTTCTCCTCAAGGCGAGGCAACGAGTGTCGGACCCGGATGGCCGAGCCCTTTGGGCAGCGGCTGCCCGCCTGATCCTCGCGGGAGGTGCGTGGGCTCGACACCACAAGAAGAGCTGCCTCCCCCGAGTGCTAAAATCCACGGGTTAGGGGGCGCAAATTACTTGCCTTGCCCCGGGTGCTGACAACCCACGCTACGCCACTGGGTTGACCCTCTCTCCTTTGTGGCAAATTTCTTTTCAACGCCGCTGCATTAGGAGGTCCGTATCATAACCCAGGATCTTAAGACACCACTGGAGAATTGCTCGTGTTCTCCTAAGAAATTGTAATGACACGGCACCTCAACCTCTACAGAAAGAGGCTGAGAAATTGCATATCTCCTTGCATTCCTCTCTGTTTATCTGTTGTTGCTGATGCCGTAGAAGTAATTATCGAAAGCCTACGCCCGGTATATAATTATAACATTGCTTTCATTAAAAATAGTGATAGAAAGGCAGTGAAAATAAATAGCCTGTCTCTGGGCAGAAGGTTTGATTTGCAGACTGTTCTTGGCTCTTGACACATTTGCTACCCTAACACAGACACTTGTGCAGTAACTGACTCAATAATTCTAATTCAATTTTAACATCTGTCTTGTAGATCAAAGGCAACAACAACAATAACAGCGACACCCCACCCTCTCTCCTTGTAACCAAAAGATTATTGCATTAAGTTATCATGCTAAGCTTTGAGTAGGAAGCATCAAGCTAATGAAATGACTTGCCGCTTTCCCTAAGAAGATTTAGAGTTAAGAGCCGTTTCCATCTACAGCTTTTTTTCTAAAAACTTTCTCTCTCTCTCTCTCTTTCTCTTTCTTCTCCCGGATCTCATTTATATTATTGTTCAGAAAATCCACAGGATTTCTCCCTGGCCCTCCCTTGAATGTCAGAAATGAATCAGAAATTGGTTCTAAACTCTGCCTAAACAGGAATAAATGTATTTCTAATCTAATTTTTAGACAATTTGCTTCTTTTTTTCCACCCCCCTGTTCCTGGTAGCTTTACATGGAACGGCCTGTTCTGCTTGGTTATCTCAGCACAATTGCATATCTTGGGGGAAAAACCTAAAATTTCATTTTCCTTCCACTTTAAGGAAAGAAAAGGAAGAAGATAATGTATTATGGGAATAAGGGTAGTTTAGCATCATTAGATCAGCATTCTGCTCCTGGACTCTGTGGTTAAAACAGAGAATGACAGACAATCTTCTTCCACTCTGTTTTCCCCAGTTTTGTTTCTCGTGGTGAGAAGAAGCAGCAGGTGCTTTGAAGAATCATTTCAGCTTTATGTTGGGGCGCATGGGTGGGCACCCTCCTTTGCTGTCTGCATGCTAGTTGTGGCCACATACCAGAACTACGTTGGCCCGGATGAGCAGTTAGTGAAAAGTGTTTCTCTTTTTCTCTCTTTTTCTTCCAACAAGTTACTTTCTTCTGAATCTTGCATCCTATTTTCTTTCTGCCCTATTCTTCTTTTATCAGTTCCTTAGTTTCAACCCTATGACATTTAGTTTTCTTTCATTGGTCGGTCGGTCGGTCGGTCTGTCTGTCTGTCTGTCTGTCTGTCTGTCTGTCTGTCTGTCTGTCTGTCTGTCTGTCTGTCTAATCCATCTCATCTCTTTCTATATATCACCTATGTATTATCTCTCTCCTCTCTCTCTCTTCTCTCTCTCTCTTGTATTTCATCTCTCTTTCTATACTATATCATCTATATATTTTCTCTCTCTCTCATCTCTCTCTCTATCTATACCATCTATCTGTCTATCATCTATCTCATCTCTCTTTCTATATATCACCTATGTATTATGTCTCATCTCTTTCTCTCTACCATCTCTCTTTCTCTCAACTCTTTCTCTCTATCTATATCATCCATCTATCTATCTATCTATCTATCTATCTATCTATCTATCTATCTATCTATCTATCTATCTATCTATCTATCTATCTATCTATCTATCTATCATCTAATCCATCTCATCTCTCTTTCTATATATCACCTATGTATTATCTCTCTTATCTCTTTCTCTCTACCATCTCTCTCTCATTTCTCTCATCTCTCTCTCTCTATCTATACCATCTATCTGTCTATCTATCTATCATCCATCTCATCTCTCTTTCTATATATCACCTATGCATTATGTCTCATCTCTTTCTCTCTACCATGTCTCTACCATCTCTCTCTTAACTCTTTCTCTCTATCTATATCATGTATCTATCTATCTATCTATCTATCTATCTATCTATCTATCTATCTATCTATCTATCTATCTATCTATCTATCTATCTATCTATCTATCTAATCCATCTCATCTCTCTTTCTATATATCACCTATGAATTATCTCTCATCTCTCTCCCTCTCTCTCTCCCCCGCCTACCTACCTATGATCATCTACAGTATTTATTTATCTCAGAATACACCTGCATGCCAGTACATAAAACTGCAAGGCAAGTTCTTCAGGTGCTCCAAACATTTTCAATTTAATTAGCGAAGTGACTAAGTGGAAGAGAAACCTTCGAAAAATGTTTATTCTTTCTCTCTCTCCCCCCTATATTTTATATTCCCTCTTCCTTCTCGGCCTCTTCTCTGTCTCTCTGTCTCTCTCCTCCCTCCCACCTCCGTCCATTTCTTTATATATCTACGCCAAGCCTCCTCTTTCCAATTCTTCCTTTAAGGTTTAATTTAACAATAACATTTGCGATTGGGGTCCCGCACATCTCAAGGGCATTGCGCTTGAAATTGCACGCGTACCGCACCATTTATCATAGCCTGACGTGTGTCATGTTCCAGGCTGCAGCTTCGAGAGGTTACAGCTCGCGACTGCTCCTTTGTTGATCAGCTGCTGAGACAAGCGAGACACCTTTTCCCTCCTTCCTTTCATCCCCCTCCCTCTCTTTTATTAAAGCTGCCTTGTTCCCTTTCTCCCAAGTCAGTTCCTGTTTGGGGGAAGATGGAAGCTGACCATTTCTTGAGAAAGGGAAGAAAACTCTGCAAAGGTCATTCTTGTCTGCTGGATCAAAGCAGCGTTGAAAAACTCTCAGACCCCTTTGCGTTTTCACTGATGGCCGAGGTTACGCCCCGAGTTTGGAGTTCGAGTTTGGAGTTTGGATGCAGTGATGCCCTGGTTATGGCCTGGTTTGGCCGAGATTATGCCCTGAGTTTGGAGTTCGAGTTTTGAGTTTTGAGTTAGCTCAGTGGCTAAGACATTGAGCTTGTTGATCAGAAAGGTCAGCAGTTCGGTGGTTCGAATCGCTAGCGCCCCATAACGGAGTGAGCTCCCGTTGCTTATCCCAGCTTCTGCCAACCTAGCAGTTCAAAAGCATGTAAAAAAAAATGCAAGTAGAAAAATAGGAACCACCTTTGGTGGGAAGGTAACAGCGTTCCGTGCACCTTCAGCGTTTAGTCATGCTGGCCACTTGACCACGGAGACGTCTTCAGACAGCGCTGGCTCTTCGGCTTTGAAACGGAGATGAGCACCGCCCCCTAGAGTTGGGAACGACTAGCACATATGTGCGAGGGGAACCTTTACCTTTACCTTGGAGTTTTTGTATATTGAAAAAGTTTTATTGGTTTTACATTTTTTAACAGGGTAGGGTAATGGTTACAAAGAAATTTTGAGAGCATTCACGTCGGAGTCGTCGGACCTTCCAAGACCTCAAATTACACATTAAAAAAAGTTAACATAGAAAACATTTTCCACACCACTACAAGATGAGAGCAAGTACATTTACCTAAATTCTCCCTTCCATGCTGTCAGACATTTACAAAAAGTCCGGATAAAAATATTATGCAAAATTGTTCAAGAAAAATCAAGGCAAAGTTATTTTTTTGATCTAAGTCTTTTGGCTATTGTATCTTCTTTCTCTCCTCCCTGGCCCCCCTCGGGCGGGGCCGTGGCCCCCTCCGTCCCCCCTGGATCTTCCCCCAGGGCAGAGGAATGTTTTTTAAAAAAGGCTTCCGCCTCAGCAACTGTTTTAATCCTCACTCTTCCTCCTTCCCAGAACACCAGCATCCCTTCAGGTGTCATCCACTTGAACCAAATCCCGTGATCAGACAAGGTTTTAGACAAGAAGGAAAATTTCCTTCCTGAATCTCTAATTTTTCTAGGGATCTGCTTCAAGATAGTGACCGTTTCTCGTTGATAAGTTAAGGGTTTCTCTCTCTGTGCTTTCAGGACTTCCTCTCTGGTTGACCTTCTAACAAATTTCACATGTATCTCTCTAGGCACTTCATTTATCCTGGCATATGCTAAGTTAATTCTGTAGGCTAGGTCAATATCCCCCCTGATCTCATCCTTAGGTTTTTGTAAATAGTCTGCTAAAATTGTGCTCATAAGATCAGGGAGGTATTTACCAGATTCCTCAGAAACATTTTGAAATCTCAAAAAGTATGTCATTCTTTCCATATCCATCCTAGACACATGCCCATTTATTTCCACAACCTCATTAGTAACATTTTTAATTTCCCCCTTGGCCCCCTCCAACCCCCCTTCCAGTTCTTTATTCTTCTGTGTGTTATCCAGCACTTGTCTTCTTGTATCCAACAGCTCTTTCTTGAAGATAATATTTTCAGCCCTCTGGGCCTTTATTTCTGATATCAAAGTTAGTATAGAAGTTTCAAGAGAAGCCATCCTTTGTTCCAAATTTACAAGTGCTGCTTCTTGTGCCATGGTTAAAAGTTAAAGTCACTGCCACCAAGATGGCGTTTTCCGGGTGGGGCTGGTGGGGCAAACCAGGAGCTCAGTTCAGTTCAGGGCTGTGAAGTTGCAAACAATTCAGAAACCAAAAGAGACACAATTTCCCAAATCAGCAAATAGTAATAACGAAGGTATTCCAGAGAAGAAGTCATAAATCCATCAAAAGAAATTTTTTTCCAAAAATCCAGAGAGAGTCCTGCTTTCAAAGAGACGCTGGAAATTTTCCTTAGTTAAAATAGTCAGGCAGGGACAAATAGAATCCACTTCCACCGCCATCTCAGAGCCAGAGGGAGAGAGTAGCAAAAAAAAAAAAGAATTTTTTTAAACTCAGCCAGACCTAGAAACAATGTTGCTAAAAGTCACAATCCACTTTCCTTTGTTAGAGACCTTCCGGAGTGAAAGTTTTCCGCTTTCTCTCTGCAGAGAAGCCATTTTAGCGCGCCGCTTAAATCCGAGGGGGGGTTTTTTAAAAATAAACACCCCCCTCCCAGTCCGTTCAGCCTGGCTGACAGCAGGGTAAAAAAAGTTTTTTTAGAAACTCACTCTCTCCTCGCAGCTGAAGCCTCGGGAGCCCTTCGACTGAGCCGATCAGCCCTCCTCATTGTCATGAATGGCGCCGTCTTCCTTAGGCGAAGGGAGAACCCCCCGCTAGCATGTTCTCCCTCACCTGAGCCGCGCCGGAAGCCACTTCCTCCACCGCCGTGGGGGGGGCGCCCCCCGACGAGCCGGCCCTACGGGAGACCCTCAAAAAAGAGGAGTCTCGCCCCCGATGGGGGGGCAGAAGAAGAAACAAAGCGGCGAGCGAGCGCTAGGCTCGCCCGTCGCCGCAGGAGCCGGAACCGGAAGCCTACCTGATGGCCGAGGTTACGCCCCGAGTTTGGAGTTCGAGTTTGGAGTTTGGATGCAGTGATGCCCTGGTTATGGCCTGGTTTGGCCGAGATTATGCCCTGAGTTTGGAGTTCGAGTTTTGAGTTTTGAGTTAGCTCAGTGGCTAAGACATTGAGCTTGTTGATCAGAAAGGTCAGCAGTTCGGTGGTTCGAATCGCTAGCGCCCCATAACGGAGTGAGCTCCCGTTGCTTATCCCAGCTTCTGCCAACCTAGCAGTTCAAAAGCATGTAAAAAAAAATGCAAGTAGAAAAATAGGAACCACCTTTGGTGGGAAGGTAACAGCGTTCCGTGCACCTTCAGCGTTTAGTCATGCTGGCCACTTGACCACGGAGACGTCTTCAGACAGCGCTGGCTCTTCGGCTTTGAAACGGAGATGAGCACCGCCCCCTAGAGTTGGGAACGACTAGCACATATGTGCGAGGGGAACCTTTACCTTTACCTTGGAGTTTTTGGAGCACTGTGGGAAGATCTCCCTAGCTCCATTTTTGGTAGAAGGTATACTCCTAGGTTATACGAAATGCCGGCAGGCCTCGATTTGCAACTACAATTAAGTCCCACATGTATGTCGCTAAGTGAGTCATTGTTAAGTGAAATTTGGTCCCAGTTTATGACCTTTTGGGGATGCTGCAATGGTCGTAAGCATGAACAATGTCATTTTTTTCAGTGCCTTTGTAACCTTAAACCATCGCAAAATGAACTGCTATCTGTAAATTGCAGATCAGCATCTCTCTCGAACCAGGAAGAATTGATGGGTTGCCCAGCAGCTCCATAAGATACTAGCAAAAATAATCTTCCCACCTGCATTTTAATGGAAAAATTTCAGTTTTCCATATTCTAGGACCATGATGGTGAACCTATGATATGCGTGCCACAGGTAGTCATCAGGTCTTGGCCGTGCATTCACAGGGCCAGGACACAGCAGGGCACATATGATGTGTATGCATGTGTGTGGGGTCACATGAGCATGCATGGGGCATGCACACGTATTGCATTTTGAGGGTTCGGGTATGCGCGAGTGTGCACTTTGGGCACTCAGTCTGGGAAAGGTGAGCCATCATTGTTCTCGGATGAGGTGATCCAAATTAATTTATCAATTCTTGCTTCCAAGTATCATTTATTTCACATTTTCTGCAGGACTTCAAATGGTTCAGTGTGAGACATTAGCTGAGTTTTTAAGATTAGGCTTCAGATACCGTAGCAAAGGGGAAATCACCTTCTTTCCTTAGATCAACAATATACAAAAATGTAAGATAATGTTGGCTGAATAATTAACCGAGCAGCAAGGAATTGCAACGGATGTTTTAGCTAAAGATTGTTTTGCTTGCATCTTGTCTCCATGTTAAATTAACGAAGTAATTCTGAATCAAGTGCCTCTGCCTAGATTGATATCTTTGTGGACAGAAATATTGAAAATTACAATTATAATTTTGAATTGTACAACCACATGATCACAAAATGGATCATAAAAAATACTTTTAGGTAGGTCCCCATACTGTGTTGTTCTTATGCTCTTTTCTAGTTTCTCCTCGTTTTGTTTTGTTTTTACAGATATTCTTAAACAAAACTTTGAAAATTTTAAAATGGTATGATCATCATTATCATTAAATATCGGGTACTATTGTATTACTGATTTGTTTGAGAACGCTTGGCTTTATTGTTGATTGTTTTAACTAGTTTATTGTTGTTGTTGTTGTTTTACACTACCCTGGATTTTTTCTTGGGGAAGTGCTTATAATTATAATCAAATCATTAGGAATAACAGTAAAGGAATTAAAAACCTTGGCACCTTTTCATCAGACCGCATGTCAGTCGGACCCTACGGAGGGAGTGTTGATGAGATTGTGAGAAGAGGTTTCCTAGTTCATTTGAACGGTGTTTGTGGTGTTTTTTAAAAAATAATAATGCTTTGATGTCAACTGAAAAGTCAGCTTCAAAAAGATAATAAAATATCCAGAAGTAAATTTTCTTGCACTGTTTCATCAGGTTTCAATACGTTCCTTTCTTGAGATCATTTTATTCCCCTGAAAATCTTTCTATTTCCTCTTTCCTCCCCTCTCTCTGTCCTACCTTTCTCTTTCTTTCTTTTTCTCTCTCTCTCCCCCTCTCCTTCCCCTTTCCCCCTCTCATCTATCTGTCTCTCTGTCTGTCTATCTGTCTATCGTCTATTTATCATCTATCTATCCTTCCTATCTATCCTTCCATCCATCCATCTACCTACCATCTATCTATAATCTCTCTCTCATCTGTCATCTATCTGTCTGTCTTTCTGTCTATCATTTGTCTGCCTGTCTGTCTATCATCTATCTATCTATCTATCTATCTATCTATCTATCTATCTATCTATCTATCTATCTATCTATCTATCTATCTATCTATCTATCTATCTATCTATCTCTAAACCTCTATCTATCTGTATATCTATCTATCTATCTATCTATCTATCTATCTATCTATCTATCTATCTATCTATCTATCTATCTATCTATCTATCTATCAACTTTCTACAGTATGTAATTCTTTTTCCCTTATTCTCAGGGTGCTCAAGAACCCCAGATTTCCCATCTCTGTTTTTAGCTGATTTTCTTCTCAGAGGAGGCAAAGAGTGAAATAATGGGTTGGAAAGCTGCCCCACATTTTCCCATCAACCTAAAATGTTGTATGTACCGAAGAAAACACCTTTGAGGATGTGCGTGTGGTAGGGAGAACACCTGGAAGAATGGAAACTCAGCAGCAGATTTGGTGAGGCCAATCCCAGGAGATCTTAGGTCCAAGGAGGTCCTCTTGCTCTCTTCTACTGATCCTAAGAGAGGGAGGCAACTGTCTACTCAGGTCTCCATTCATTGTGATTCTTTCTTTCGAAAACCTGTTAGGCGGGATCCAGTAATTACTTTCAAAGGCATTTAAATGCCATCAGATCAAATGCCTGAGACGTTGTAGGAAAGATTAATGACACGTATATAGTGCGCACTTATAGTGCAGATTGTATTTTATAACAGGATGTAGGAAATGGATGGAGCTTGTTTATGAGGCCTATTCTTCATATCCCCCCATGTGGTTCTTTCCTTGGCATAGGGCACTGGGTACTAATGGAGGAACAATAGGACTTCTGAGACAATTAGTACTATGGGAAGGACATTGTCATATCTATTGTCTTATTGTAGCAAGAACAGACTGACAGCCACTTGTTTGGAATGGAATGAAACAGTGATGGCGAACCTTTTCCTAAGGTGTGTGCCCACTCAATCCCTCCCCGCCTACCTCTGCATGCACGCGTGGCCCCCATGTGTGCATGTATGCATGACCCCTCCCCAACCCTCTAGAGCAGTGGTCCCCAACCCCCGGGCTGCGGACCAGTGCCGGTCTGTGGCTTGATAGAAACCGGGCTGCAGTGAGGGGCACAACTCTTAGAAAGGGCCGAAGAGAAGGAGGAGGGGCAGTGGTGGGTTTCTGCAGGCTCGCACCTACTCGCGAGAGCCGGTTGGTGAAATTTAGAGAACCGGTGAGAGGGGGTTCCACCGGCGTACCTGGAAGTAAATCTGGCCCGCCGCTGCCAGTGGCCCAACGGGAAGGAAAGGAAAGGAAAGGGAAGGAAGGAAGGAAGGAAGGAAGGAGGGAAGGAAGGAAGGAAGGAAGGAAGGAAGGAAAGGAAGGAAGGAAAGAAAGAAAGAAAGAAAGAAAGAAAGAATTTATCATCACAATTGAGTCCAAAATTTTGGTTGCTAAGCAAGAGCGTTGTTAAATGAGTTTCACCACATTTTAAAAGGTGGCCACTCCCACCCTGTCACATGACTGCCAAGCCACGCCCACAAAATAGGCCACACCTAGAGAGTAGGTTCTAAAAAATTTGAAACCCACCACTGAGGAGGGGGCAGCTAGGGACCGGCTCACGCCATTGGGGGCCCGAGAGGGGCGAGAAAGCCGACTCACCCCCCTTGCATGCACATGCACCGCCCGTTCTCCCTCCCCCCTGCTCCCCCTCTACGCCGGCCGAGCCATGGCCACCAGTCCGTGGAATTTTTTTAACATGAAACTGGTCCCTGATGCCAAAAAGGTGGGGGACCCCTGCTCTAGAGGCTTTCCTAAGGCCTGGGGAGGGTGAAAACAGCCTCTAACTGTTCCTCTGTCTCACTGCTGTATAGCTCCATAGGCACCTGATCATTGCTAGAGAGCCTCAGCCCCCTCTCTGCCTCCGACGCAGAGCCCTCGTCCAAGCCTTCCCCAGCCTCCAGGACTGGCCCCATGTTCCTCCCCAACCTGCTCACTCTCCAACAATATAGCGGGCCACAACAATATGCTTCACCTTTTCAGATACTGGAGACTCTCCAAGATAGTCTCCTGGAGTTGAACCAGAAACTCCAGGGATCGGAGTCCTGCTGGCCAGTGAAGGCAGCGTGGGGGGGTCTAGAACAATTCACTGCACTCAACTTCCCATGGCCATCTCGCTGCGGTCATCTCGCCATAGCTAATTCGCCAAGGGACAATTTTTGTCACTGGAAGCTACGTTGAAGCAACAGTGGCAGCGAACATGGCGTTTTTGTTTTCCTGTGTTGAATTGCCCCGCGACAGGTTCTATGGCGAGGTGGCTGTGGTGAGAGGGCCACTATGAGATGTCCCCATTCCACGAAAAAAGACCTTGTGACAAATCCTGCCTAGTTCAGTGGTTGCTCTGCAGAGGTGCAGATTTCAAATCATAGAGTCTCCTAATCTGTTGAGAATTACATCTGGAGTGGATGGAAGGCTGCAACTTTGGAGCATATCCTTTAGATTGTAACGGATATGAGCCATGGTGGTGCAGTGGTTAAAGTGCAGTACTGCAGGCTACTTCTGCTGCCTGACTGCTGCCAGCTGTTCGGCAGTTTGATTCTCACAGGCTCAAGGTTGACTCAGCCTTCCATCCTTCCGAGGTCGGGAAAATGAGGACCCAGATTATTTGTGGGGGCAAGAGGCTGGCTCTGTAAACCACTTAGAGGCGGATTTAAAAGCACTGTGAAGTGGTATATAAGTCTAAGTGCTATTGCTATATTAACCACTGACAAAGAAAGAAACAAGGAAAGAAAAATATATACCTACATATCTGTAAAGTTGAGAAAGAGGAAAGTTGTAACAGATCTACATGATCTGGTAGAGAGCAGTTGCTGAATACAAATGCAGAAGTGAAGGTTTAATTATGAATGAAAGGCATAAATTGACTGAAAGTGTGAACTGGTGTCATCTAGGTTATTACGGGTGTCTATGAAAATAGAAATTCATAGTTGCTGATAGTTGCACGTTATTATGCTCCAGTGAATGCTGATAATGGCAGAACCAGGAATGAGTTTGGGGAAAAATACATTCAACTGTCTGAATGAATGGGAAGCAAGGGAAACATATATAGAACAGATGGGCGGGAACGATATAACAGAATACAGAAAAAGCAATTTAGTGCTTTAGATATGCAAGAATGAATGAGAATAGTGAGTGATGAGTATCTGCTAAGAAAAAGTGTTTTCCCCACTCCCAAATAGGTAGTTTAAGCCTATTCGTGCATTAAACATGGAGAAGGAATGAATGGAAAAGGTATGAATGAAAAAATGCATTTGATTATGATGAAAAATTAAGAGATTGGAATGGAATGATAGAGTGGAGTAGAGTAGAGCCGAGCAGAGTAGAGAACAGAACAGAATACAACAGAACAGAACAGGAATAGAATACAGAACAGAGCAGAACAGACTAAAAATAGGATAGAAGAGTGGAGCGGAGCGGAGCAGAGCAGAATACAATAGAATAGAATAGAACAGAATAGAATTCTTCATTGGCCAAGTGTGATTGGACACACAAGGAATTAATCAATGATACAAGGATGATGGGATGTTTTGCATGGGAGATCATGATTTTATAGTGTCAAGATGGAATTTGAGGAAAAATGACAATAGAAAAAGAAAATACAGGTAGTCCTTGATTTATGACCACAATTGAGCAATTGAAAATGTGTGTTGCTACCGGTAAGTGAGAGATTTGTTTTAAGCAAGTTTCGTCCCATTTTATGACTTTTCTTGCCACTTTTATTACCACATGACCCCAGGACATTGTCATAAGCATGTCGTAAGTACGAGTCAGGTGCCAAGCATCTGAATTTGGATTGTGTGACCATAGGAATGCTGCCATGGTTGTAAATGTGAAAGAAACAGCCATAAGTCACTTTTTTCAATACCATTGTAAGTTTGAACGGTCAATAAACAAAGTATTGTTAAGTTAAGGACCACCTCTGAGGAGGCATGAATAAAAGTGGAATTTCTGCCTTCTTGTTTCCTCCTCTCATTTTTCCTCTCTTCTCCCTTTCCCCCCTCTCTTTCCTCTCTCCTCTCTTCTTTCTTATCCTCTCTCCTACTCTTAATTCCCCACCCTTACTTTCTCTACTTTACCCTTCCTCCCTTTCCCTCCTCGTCTCTCCTCTTTCCGTTGTTGCCTTTGCTTGTTTATTTTCTCTGATGGGTTCTGGGGCTGGCGTTTCAATGATCCAAACTTAATATATATATTTTCCCTTAAGAAGGCAGAGAAGGGAGATTGAGAAGGTAGGAGTAAGGCTGTTGCAAAATAAGATGGAGACACGGGGTGGCAAGAAAGCGATCCAAACTGTATCATACAGTAAGAATGTGTATAGAGATTAATGATGAATAGATAAATGTTAAATAGTATATATAAGAATGTATATCAATGAATGTTTTTGAAATGGGAATAATAATAATAATAAATTATTTTAAAAAAAGTGGAATTTCTGCAGGAAGAGAAAACATGATTCTTGATGAGAATAGTATCAATTTCAAAAGAGGATGAATTAAAAAAAAATGGATGTACTATGTGGGAGCAAGATGAAGGATTCCGTGTGTGAAACAATTATTGAGGGGAAACAATTATTGTACAGAGCGACATAGAAATGTGTGGTTTGGAGTCTAATGGGACATATGAAAAGGATGTTTGGTGGGAAGATTGAATAAAAAAAACAGTGGATGAGGGAAGATTTTCACAAGAGAATGATGACTGCAAAGGGTAAGGAAACTACATTTTAGAGTGGGTGTAGACAGGAAAAAAACATTGTAGAGTACATGTAGACATGTAGTAGCAAGGGATGAAGTCAGAGAGAAGAGGGACCAGCTTTTTAAGATGAGGAAATAAAATGTAAAGTGGTTTTTGATTGTCTTTCCTTTTTTTTAAAGTTAGGAAGGGGGAACCTCTGGTGAATGTATTTCATGAGAGCGAATGCATCGCATATAAAGGTGACACACTGATTTGGAATGAACCTGAAGCCAGAGGACGCAGGGAGGGGCAAAGATCTGCATTCGTAGCAACACATTGAAGAGAGAACCGAAGCAAATACCATTGAGGTTAATTTAGTTTACTTTATTGCCATTGCACCCCATACAACGAAATTAACTGCCCTCTTCAGTGTACATCACAGATAAGAAAACCATAAAAATAAAGCAAAAACACATCCGTCACATTCTATACCAGTGATGGCAAACCTATGGCACGCATGCCAGAGGTGGCACGCAGAGCCCCTCGCCAGCTGCACTTTGGGTTTACGGCATACCTATGGTCTTTGGGCATACCAGAACCCAGAAACCTGAAGGTCAGCTGGCTGGCGTGCGCTGGCCACCTGGTCTTTGGCTTCTGGCATGCACATGCACGCTGGCCAGCTAGTCCTCAGGTTTCCGACATTCCGGTGCATGCAAAGACCAGCTTGCTGGCATGCATGTGCATGCCGGAGACCAGAAGACCAACTGGCTGGTGTGCATGCGTGCGCTGGAAACCCAGGTGACTAACACACACATGTGCACCGGCCAGCTGGTCTTTGTGTTTCCGCCACTGAGCGCATGCATGCACGCATTCCAGTTTGGGCACTTGGTGGCAGGAAGGTTTGCCATCCATGTTCTATACAACTGAATTGAAAACCCCTGATATTGCATTAATATTGCACTATATGCAGTGGAATTCAATGTAGCTACTGTTCTGTGATAGAAGCTGTTTTTCAGCCTATTTGTCCTTGTTTTTATTGTCCGGTACCGTCTGCCAGTTGGTAATAGTTCAAAAAAAAAAAAGGGTGCCCAGGATGAGATGGATCTTTAAGAATGTTTTGAACTTTCTTAAGGCAGCGGGAGCTATGAAGCTCTTCCAAAGAGGGGAGAGGGCACCCCATGATCCTCTGGACAATGACTTTGACCCACTGGAGCGCTGTCCTATCAGCCACTGTGCAATTGGCAAACCAGATACAGCTGCAGTAAGCTAATGTCCTATTTTGATTCCCATAGTATTATGTCAGCATGAAAAAAATCCTGAACTGCAGTTGTCTGTATTTGGCCTCAAGAAGTTGTTTTGCCTAATGGACAAGGGACAAGGAATCTAGGTGGGCTGATCACTGATACTAATGTCCAGTTCTGGTCACCACAATACAAAAAGGATGCTGAAACCCTAGAAAGTGTGCAGAGAAGACTAACAAAGGAGATATATGATCTGGAGGCTAAATTGTATGATGAACGGTTGAGGAAGCCAGTTATGTCTAGTCTTTCAAAGAGAAGGATTAGGGGTGATATAATAGCAGTCTTCCCCCTTCCTCATGGAGAAGAGGAGGGTCAACCTATTCTCCAAAGCACTAGAGGACAAGAAGCAATGGGCGGAAGCTTATCCAAGAGAGATTTTCCAAAGCACCCAAAGGCCAGATAAGGAATAATAGATGGAAACTGATCAAGGAGAGATTCAGCTTGGAAATAAGGAGAAATTTTCTGACAGTGAGAACAATCAACCCATGGAACAGAAATTGCCTTCGGAAGTTGTAGGAACTTCATCCCTGGAGGCTTTCAAGAAGAGACTGAACTGCCATTTGTCAGACATGGTGTAGGGTTTCCTGCTTGGGCAGGGAGTTGGACTAGATGATCTACAAGATCCCTTCCATCTCTGTTAATCTGTTAAAGATCTCATTTAGAAAGCAAGGAGACATTTCCTGAGAAATTCAAAGGAATAGCTTGCCTCCTGGGGTTGTGGTTATCGCTGGAGCTATTTTTTCTAAAATAGATTTGCTTGCTTTTGTGTCAGATATGCCAATGTGGAAAGGATTAGCTGGTGACCTCACCATTGCCCTGGGGACAACTGTTTGGGAGTCATGTCCCTGTTTATGTCCCCACTGAAGTGGTATCTACTTATCTAGCCACGTTTACAAACTGCAAGGTGGGCAGGAGCTGGAGTGAATGACGGAAGCTCACCCCATCACACAGCAGCATCTGGGTTTCAAAGGTTGGCATGCTGACTGTCAACCCAGCATTCTAAGTACATGACCCTCCCTGCTCTTTAAAATGACATTGACCCAAAATAGACTGGACAATCAGTATGGTACTGTACAATGCCTCCTACTTTGCCTAGGGATTTGAACTAGAAGATCACCAAGTTTCCAGTCCTGTGATTCTATGTCGTATGATCCAGCTGTTCAGGAAATGTGGGTCCTTAATGGTCTCTGAGCTTGGTGGTTTTCTTGCAGACATTTCATTACCAAAGTAGGCAATATCATCAGGGCTAAAAGGGAGTGGAGTTTCCTCTAATTTTATATGGTAGCAGCTTGCCTTGTCAATTTTGGTGGGAGTGTTGCTTAAGAGTGTAATCACCAAGAACATTCTCACCCACTCTGATAGGGGAAGCCTATATGCAAAACTACTCCTGTTGTGGCCCTCCAGCTGCCAGCAGAGCTGGTGGCAGACTCAGATGATGAGGAAGTTGGGGAGGAAGTTGGGCCAATTCTGGAGTCTGGGGAAGGCTCTGATAGATGCTCTGCATCGAATGAGCCATCCAACATTTCCCAGCCACCGAAGGGGCAGCTGCCTTTGGAGGCTGAGATGAGTGAGGAGGAAGAACAGCTGGGGCCTGTTCCAGATGCACATATGTGCAGAGCAGTTAAAAGAGGTGAACAACAGAAGACAAGGAGTTGACTCGAGATGCAAAGCACACACAGATGCTGAATGGCCCCCTTCCTGGTTGGGGAATAAATAGAAGGAAAGGAGAATGGTGATTGTAGGAGACAACAGTTCGTATTTCTGAAGATTTTGCTCACTGTGTTTCGTGCCACAAAGACTGCTTGCCAGAGCAAATGGACTTGCAATTCGGAATCAGGAACTGATAAGGTCTGTTACTGCTGTGAACTCCTTGAAGGACTCTTGCCTGGACTTTTCAGTGGGTGAATGCCATTAATTCACAAGAGGTAAAGAAAGAAAGGGTTTTCACGAGAAAGAGTCTGTTTCCTGTTTCCGCTAAGGCTGGGTCAGAACAACTCCCTTCTAGCACTGATGATGTTACCTAGTTTGAAAATGAACCCCTCTGCAAGAAAACCAGGAAACTCCGAGAGAACCAAGGACCCCACAGTTCAACCCTGAGCTATAAATATTCCCTTCTATTGATATCACACGAGAAAATGGACAAGAATGAAAAGTGGCGAGTGCACACATTCTTAACGAGAGGAACAAAAAGAAAGCGATGCCACTTCCCTGTGGGTGGAATAACCTTTCCCAGAGTTTCGGAGGCAAACCTTCCCATGGGCGTCTCGTCCTCATTTGGCCCGGTTATTCCACATCATTACGAATTGTGGTGCTCCTCCATCTCAAACTTCTTCCCTTTTCCTTTATTGACTTCTACCGTGGCTGACCTCTTCCAGCTGTTTACTTTCAAACATCCTGAAAGCTTCATCATTGTCGTGGCTCAATTTATCTCACCAAGGTTTGAGATTAAAAGGGGTGGGGAAGAAGAAGAAGAAAATAACCCACCCAGTAACAACAAAGGGAATAAAAGATTTTGCGGTGACCACATGGACTTGGTGAGTGGTCCAGGCAGTCACCCAGAAGAAAAGCAGACGGGAGGAAAAGGATAAAATCTGAAATGTATATATAAAAAAAGGGGTTGCAGCAAGTTCAGGATTTAAGAGAAATTGGGCAAAAGAAAATGAAAGGAGAGGAAGGTTTTACTGTTATTTCTTGTTCCAACAAGCCAACCTCTTCTTAAGGTAAAGGTGAAGGTTGCCCTTGCACCTATGTGCTAGTCGTTCCCAACTCTAGGGAGCGGTGCTCATCTCCGTTTCAAAGCCGAAGAAAACTGAAATTTTTCCATTAAAATGCAGGTGGGAAGATTATTTTTGCTAGCATCTTATGGAGCTGCTGGGCAACCCATCAATCCTTCCAGGTTCGAGAGAGATGCTGATCTGCAATTTACAGATAGAAATTCGTTTTGCGACGGTTTAAGGTTACAAAGGCACTGAAAAAAATGACTTGTGACCATTGTTCATGCTTACGACCATTGCAGCATCCCCAAAAGGTCATAAACCGGGACCAAATTTCACTTAAAAAATGACTCACTTAGCAACATAAATGTGGGACTCAATTGTAGTTGTGAATCGAGGCCTGCCGGCATTTCGTATAACCTAGGAGTATACCTTCTACCAAAAATGGAGCTAGGGAGATCTTCCCACAGTGCTCCAAAAACTCCAAGGTAAAGGTAAAGGTTCCCCTCGCACATATGTGCTAGTTGTTCCTGACTGTAGGGGGCGGTGCTCATCTCCATTTCAAAGCCGAAGAGCCAGCGCTGTCCGAAGACGTCTCTGTGGTCATGTGGCCAGCATGACTAAACACGGAAGGCGCACGGAATGCTGTCACCTTCCCACCAAAGGTGGTTCCTATTTTTCTACTTGCATTTTTACATGCTTTCAAATTGCTAGGCTGGCAGAAGCTGGGACAAGTAACAGGAGCTCAGTCCGTTACATAGTGCTAGGGATTCGAACCGCTGAACTATCAACCTTTCCGATTGACAAGCTCAGTGTGTTAGCCATTGAGCCACCCGGAGTGTCCGTACCATCCAATAAAAAGCATAATCGCAAAAAAAGCACAGCGTGAAAAGGAAGAGAGTCTGAAGACAAGGTAACATTTGCAATCTTAAAAGTAGACTTTCTGGACTCTAATTTGAAGATCTGATATCTATGCAGTTTTGCAGTTCTTTCGGAGTTTTATTTGCTCTTGCAAGGAGGGTTGTAACACACTCTCTGATCCCCATGTCTTTGTGATTTAAAAACAAAACAAAACAAGGACCCCTCTCAACGTCAACCATTCTGAATCGTGAAGCTTTCCTGCTATGATTTTTAAAAATGTTCCTTGTATCTATTGGGAGCCCTCAAATCCATGTCCCAAAGGTTGCCTAAAACATATGAAGAACCGTTACAGAGACTGGGCCTGGCTAGTCTAGTGAAGAGAAGGACCAGAGGAGACAGGATAGCAGTCTTCCAATACTTGAGGGGCTGACACAGAGAGGAAGGGGGTCAACCTATTCTCCCCAACACCTGAAGGCTGGACAAGAAGCAATGGAAGGAAAATAATCAAGGAGAGGACCATCCTAAAATGGAGAAATTTCCTGACAGTGAGAATAATTAATCAGTGGAACAGTTTGCCTTCAGAAGTTGTGGGTGCTCCACCATTGAAGATTTTCAAACAGATTGGACTGCCATTTGTCTAGTCTAGTGAAGACAAAGACCAGGGGAGACAGGAGAGCAGTCTTCCAATATTTGAGGGGCTGCCCCAGAGAGGAGAGTGTCAAGCTATTTTCCAAAGCACCCAAAGGCCAGAGAAGGAACAATGGATGGAAACTGACCAAGGAGAGATTCAACCTGGAAATAAGGAGGAACCTTCTGACAATGAGAACAATCAACCCCTGGAACAGAAGATGCCTTCGGAAGTTGTGGGAGCTTCATCCCTGGAGGCTTTCAAGAAGAGACTGGACTGCCCTCTGTCAGAAATGGTGCAGGGTCTCTTGCTTGGGTGGGGGGTTGGACTAGATGAACTTCCAACTCTGTTAATCTGTTAATCTGCCTTCTCCTGCTACACCTTACCTTCCAGCACTTACTTACTAATTTACTTACTTACTTACTTACTTACTTACTTACTTAGTTGTTTGTTTGTTTGTTTGTTTGTTTATTTATTTACGCTTTCAAGAAAACTTGAAAGAAAATTCTTTTTTTTCTCCTCGTTAAATTTCCTGCCTCTCCGATTTAAAAAACAAGACAAAACAGGAGCAATTTTCTGCTTGAATTTCTCACTGACTAAATCCATTGATCATCCTTTCTCTCTGTGAATGAGGAGAGGTTTTTCTGTTTAATAACTCCTATCCTTCTTGGTGGGTTTCGCCCCCTCTTTCCCTCCTCTTTCTCTCTCTTTCTCTCTCTCTTTCTCTCTCCCTTTCTCTTCCCCTCCCTCCCTCCCTCCCCCTCCCTCCCTCTCTCTCTTATTCATTTGGGTTGTGTTGGTCAGTCCAGCAGACCATTCCTCAGGAGAGTTAAAGAGAGCACAAAATTGAAGTTATTTTATGCTTGGGTTGTCTCCATCCCAATTTTCAGATCTTCATGTCAATTTTCACACATCAGTGTCATACAGGGAACACGATGGAAATTTTTTTTACCAGAGTCCTTGAGACTCTGTCTATACGTAGGTGTTTATACACAACCTCGCTGCATGCTCGCTCAATGCACCAGCGCATAAGCATCTGTCTTTCGCAAAGCACAATTCTATCTATAATCAATGTGCATTTCAGAAATGTAACTTCACTCAGACCTGGATTTTTTTTTTTTCCTTTTTAATGTTTCTGTTACATCTCAGGAAAAGAAGAAAAAAAAAAAGCATCAGCCCAATTTGTCTGCTGACAGCATTCTCATGTGAAATCTTTTTTCATGCCGAAAGGCTGGCTCTCCTCAACCTCTTATTCTTTCCCACTGAACACACCAAAATGACTGTTTATCATGCAAGCTAATTTGCTAAATGCCAGCTCGCGCATCTCGCTGCCCCTTTTAGTGATTTCTTACCACATGAACAGTTTTTGGACAGGTCATGATGCGCCTTTGTGACGCAGGTGGAGCACGGGGGCTGCGGCTTAGCATTTGGAAGCCCAGCGCGTCGCATTTTCAACCTCGCGGAGAGGATCTGAGGCTGTCAGGCGCCTCGCCGTGTCACTGTGCAAATGAGACAAATTATATTCTTTGTGCTAATTGACTCCTGCAAATTTTGTAATTTGCATCCGTTGCAGCCCTCTCCCGTAGACAGGATGCAGAAATCTGTAAGCACGGGTGTGAGTAAACGTAAGGGGAGCTTACGTTCACAGGTGCTGGGATACTTCAGTCATCCAAGGAGGAACACGTATGGCTGAAGCATCCCGTTTCCACGATCTATTTAATGTTCTAATTCTGCCAAGTATTTGTAAACAATTGTTTTGTTAATCTGAAGCCTATTCTGTTTTCGTAGTGTTCTTAGGTAAAGGTTCCCCTTGCACATATGTGCTAGCTTTTCCCCAACTCTAGGGGGCGGTGCTCATCTCTGTTTCAAACCTGAAGAGCCAACGCTGTCCGAAGACGTCTCCATGGTCATGTGGCCGGCAGGATTAAACGCCAAAGGTGCACAGAATACTGTTACCTTCCCACCAAAGGTGGTTCCTATTTCTCTACTTGCATTTTTACATGCTTTCGAACTGCTAGGTTGGCAGAAGCTGGGACAAGTCACAGGAGCTCACTCCATTACGCGGCACTAGGGATTCGAACCACCGAACTGCCGACCTTTCTGATCGACAAGCTTAGCATCTTAGCCACTGAGCCACTACATCCCTCTCTGAAAATGTCTATTTATTCCTATTTCTTGAATAACTAAACAAATATATTATATTTGGCCAGCATTATAGAGCTGAGGTTTCTTTTAAAAAAAAAATATCTTTAAATCCTCCTCCTTTTTTTAAAGGTACCACACAGCTTTATTTTACAGGTCAGTGCAACTTGTAATGGGAAATGTGAAGGCTTGGGAGAGGGTGGTGCTAAATTTCTGAATCCAGTCAGTTTGCATGCTTTGTTAATCACAGCTTGTGCACGTAAAAGTTGACAAATTCTAATTGCCTGACGAGTGATAGATCTCGCCTGAATGGCAAAGAATTGTCATGGTGTAATCTAGAGCTTGGAAAAACATATTTTTCTGTCTCTCTCTCTGTCTCCATCTCTCTCCGTCTCTCTCTGTCTCTCTGTCTCTGTCTCTCTCTGTCTTCATCTCTCTCTATCTCTGCCTTTCTCTGTCTCTCCCTCTCTCTTTCTCTCTCTGTCTACATCTCTCTCTGTCTCTCTCTGCCTCTTTGTCTCTGTCTCTCCCTCTCTGTGTCTCTGTCTCTGTCTCTCTCTCTCTGTGTATGTGTGTGTCTGTCTCTCTCTCCCTCTCCCCCCCTCTCTCTGTCTCTTTCTCTCTCTCTCTTCCTCTGTCTCTCTCTTCCAAGTGAAATGTGTACAACTGCACATAACAAGTAGCTAACTGGGACCCATCTCCTTTGATTTCGTGTGCAGTCCCGAGACGCGATAGCTTTATCATAATTGTTATCCCTCTTCGATCTAAACATGGGAAATGAATGAGATGAGTGCACCACTGTGCCACATGGAGATCGGCCAATATTCTCTGTAGCTTTCCTGCCGAGATCACTGGCAACTATCTACTCTAGCACAACAATGTTTAACTAAAGTTATTCTCAGAAGACCCGTCGAAACACACAAAACTGCTGGCCTGATGCCACAGCTCTCTCTTCAGGCAGCGGCCTTTCCATAATAGCTAAAGGAAGGAAGGAAGGAAAGAAAGAGGAGGGATTCTGTAGACCAGAGAAAGGAATCTCGGGGGATCGATCCAGATTTTCTTGGAAAACTACTGGGGCCAAACCTGTCCAGCAGAATTCCCTGGAGCTGATGACTCCATTCCTGTACCACCTACCGCCTCTTTGGAGGCCGCTGAAAAAAGCAGATTAACAGAGTTGGAAGGGACCTTTTAGGTCATCTAGTCCACCCCCCCACTCAAGCAGGAGACCCTACACCATTTCTGACAGATGGCAGTCCAGTCTCCTCTTGAAAGCCTCCAGGGATGAAGCTCCCACAACTTCCGAAGGCAACCTCTGTTCCATGGGGTCAATTGTTCTCACTGTCAGGAAATTCCTTCTTATTTCTAGGTGGAATCAATCAATCAGAATATAACTGGAAGGTACCTTGTAGGTCATCTAGTCCAACCCTCTGCCCAAGCAGGAGTCCCTACATCATTTCTGACAAATGACAGTCCAGTCTCTACTTGAAAGCCTCCAGTGATGAAGCCCTCACGATGTCCGAAGGCAACTTCTGTTCCATGGGTTGATTGTTCTCAATGTCAGAAAATTCCTCCTTATGTCTAGATTGAATCTCTCCTTGGTCAGTTTCCATCCATTGTCTGGCCTTCCGGTGCTTTGGAAAATAGCTTGGAGGAAAAAAGCCACAGGAGCAGCACAATTGTTGGTCTTGCCTGTGCTTTGTGATGGTGCCACTACGTCCTTGCCAAAATCAACTAAAAATGCCGATAGTTTGTGTAGTCCACTCCTGTTTTTCATATTAGCAATAGAAGTAGCATTTAGGTCTATATACCACCCTATAGTACTTTACACCACTCTTGTGTGTTTGTGGGGGTTTTATAATGTCAGCATTATTTGCATATTGCCCCCAACAATCTGGTATTTCAGGCCAGGTGGTTCTCAACGTATGACCACAATCGAGCCCAAAATTGATGTTGCCAAGTGAGAAATGTTGCAAATGTTGTAAGTAACATTTTGCCCGATTTTATAACTGTTCTTGCCACATTGGTTCAACGAATCACTGCAGTTGTTCAAGTAATAAGATGGCCGTTAAGTGAATTGTGTTTCTCCATTGACTTTGCTTGTCAGAAGGTTGCAAAAGGGGACGACATGGCCCTGGGACACTGCGACCTGTCACAACTGTGAAAAACTATCATAACTCTCTTTTTTTAGTGCCATTATAACTTCTAATGGCCCCCAAGCGAACTGTTGTAAAGTTGAGGACTATCTGTATAGAATTAGGGCTTGACTTCTCCAAACTGGTGCCTGTCCCCAGATCTGGGATAACAAACTCCCTGCCTGAAATACATATTTTTTAAATAAGGATTGCCTATCCTGTTGCATTATCATCAGATAAATTTAGGTTGATGGAATGGAATGTTGCTGGATTTCTGTGTTTGGGAAAAGACCCAGAGGTAAAAGAAAATTTGGGACGAAGGACTATATAAATAAATATATATTTATTTATTCTATAAGGGACAAGGTGGCTCAGTGGCTAAGATGCTGAGCTTGTTGGCAGTTCAGCGGTTCGAATCCCTAGCATAATGGAGGGAGCTCCCGTGACTTGTGCCAGCTTCTGCCAACCCAGCAGTTTGAAAGCATGTAAAAATGCAAGTAGAAAAATAGGAACCACCTTTGGTGGGAACAGTGTTCGATGCACCTACAGGCATTGTGTCATGCCGGCCACATGACCATGGAGACGTCTTCGGGCACTTCGGGCTCTTCGACTTTGAAATGGAGATGAGTACCGCCCTCTAGAATCGGGAACAACTTGCACACATTTGTGAGGGGAACCTTTACCTTTATTTATTCTATATTTTATTTTTGGGTGTTTTAAGGGTGTCTCTACCCCATCGCAAGTTTCTATAAGGAATCCCTACAATTCTGCAGCAAACCAGTTTTAGCAGGTTCTGCTATTTTTAGCATCTTGCCCTTCCAGCCTGAGAATTCAGGGAATTGCATTTAGGAAATTATAGCAGTAGCAGAAAATTACTTTAGATCCAATTTGCATTAAAAAAAAAAAAAAAGACAGTCCTTGTTCCAATTTCTGGCAGAAGCCAAGCTCTTCACCATACGGCCCCCAAATTTGACTCAGCTTCTCTGACATACTTTACAGGACCAACATGGCTCACTAAAGTAGCTACTAAGAAGTTTGAGAAAGTGTTGGTGGTGGTTGGCTCTCTGGCCTTGCAGTTCACCTTCTGAGCATAGGTGACATCCTCAGTGGGACTTCAGTTGAAGCATCGTGGTTCCAGTTCTTCACCTCTTTTATTGATTGCATGTGGTCCTGCGATTGGCTGGTGATGTCATGTGAAGTTCAGCAAGTGAAGAGGTGGTCAGTTCCATCTGTCAGTCCTGCAGCCATCTTTTCTTTTGGATCTTTGGCCTGCCACACTTTCTATTATTCCACTATGCATTTTCTATGGTGGGAAAATGGGAAGGGGAGATTGTACTGAGTTCATTCATTCATTCATTCATTCATTCATTCATTCATTCATTCATTCATTCATTCGACTTATTAACCGCCCCCTCTCCCCAAAGGGACTCGGGGCGGTGCACAGGCAAATATAAAAATACAATACATCACAATAAATACATAAATACATTAAAACTATATTAAATTACACCCTGTGCTAAAAACTACCCCATTAAAATCCCTAAAGCCCAATTTAAAATTTCTCTACTAAACAACTAAGGCTAAAAACGGTAGGTTAGGCCAGGCCGGCCTGTTGGAAAAAGTAGGTTTTTAGTTGCTGACGGAAGGAGCGGAGGTCCGGGATAGATCTAGGTTCAGGGGGTAGGTCGTTCCAGAGGGTCGGACCCACCACAGAGAAGGCCCTTCCCCTGGGCGTCACCCGCTGGCATTGCCTAGTGGATGGCACCCGGAGAAGTCCCTCTCTGTGGGAGCGAATCGGCCGAAGGGATGTATGGGGTAGGATGCGATCCCGCAGATAACTAGGTTCCATGCCATGGAGCACTTTGAAGATGGTAACCAGCACCTTGAAGCGCACCCAAAAGACCACAGGCAGCCAGTGCAGCTCGCGCAGGAGCGGTGTTACGTGGGAATACCTAGAGGTACCCAATATTGCCCGCGCGGCTGCATTCTGAACTAGCTGTAGTCTTCGGGTGCACCTCAAGGGGAGCCCCATGTAGAGAGTGTTACAGTAGTCCAGACGGGATGTCACGAGGGCATGAGTTAGATGCTGTGTAGCCATAACAAAATTCTTTCTAGAAAGCCAAGGTCATCCTTTGTCTCTGCACCTCTGCACTTGACCGGGATCTGGATGGGTGGAAGCTGCCAGCATGGCAGTGGGAGATTGGACCATGGGATGGGCTTGTGGGTGTGGAGGCAAGATCTTGAACTTTCAACTGGGTGGGAAAACCGGGGAGCCTCCAGATTCGGGTTTTCCCAGATATGTCAACATGGCTCTCTTAATCAATTGGAACTTTTAGCAATACTTTGCCTTGGACCCTGATTTACTTTTGGATGCCATTTAGAACCCTGACACTGTCATCGGTTGATTGCTCAATTGATACAGCTCCTTATAGGTTTGTAGGCTGGCTCAAAATCCATGGGACACTTGACATGTCCCACAGTGTGACCAGCTGGCCATGCAACCCATCAACCACATGCCCACACGAGATCAATAAAAGTGGAAAAGGACTGAAACAAGACGCTTCAACGAAGGTCCCGCTGAGGATGTCACTTCGCCTGGTGATGAAATGTTCAGAAACTAAATAACAAGCCAGGAGAACAAACCACCACCAACGTCCAATGACTACCCCCTGAGTTGCAAATTGGGAAGGGCTAGGAACTGATTTAAATAAGAAGAATGCATGGATAAGTATGCTTCTGTGAGATGTGTTATTGTGGGGCACTGACTTGCCCTTCTTTGATATGGGGAGGAGATGGATGAATTGCTCTACATCAAGGAGGAATCAGAGTTCATGATGCACAAGAATGTATGTATTTGTTTGTATCCCACCTTTATTATTTTTTACAAATAATAGCAACCCTTTTCATTTTTTATTGGGGGAGAAGCCCACATGTTATGATCTTGCTTTGGATGGTTAATACAAAACAGGAGGGGGAGGAGGAGGGGGAGAGGAGGAGGAAGAGGAGGAGGAGGAAGAAGAAGAGGAAGAAGAAGAAGAAGGAGGAGGAGGAGGAGGAAGAGGAGGAGCAGGAGGAAGAAGAAGGAGAAGGAGAAGGAGAAGGAGGAGGAGGAAGAAGAAGAGGAAGAAGAAGGACGAGGAGGAGGAGGAAGAAGAAGAAGAAGAAGAAGAAGAAGAAGAAGAAGAAGAAGAAGAAGAAGAAGAAGAAGAAGAAGAAGAAGAAGAAGAAGAAGGACGGAGAGGTGGAGGGGGAGGTGGGGAGGGGGAGGGGAAGGGAGAAGAGAAGGAGAAGGAGAAGGAGAAGGAGAAGGAGAAATATGGGGTCCTTTGTGCTCTCTGAGCTTGGCTGTTTTGTACTATTTCATAACCCAGCTAGGCAACATCATCAATGCTAGCAGGGAGTGGGATTTATGGAGATGAGGAGGAAGGATGAGAATAGAAGGATGATGAAGAGGAGGAGGAGGAGGAGGAGCATCGGCAGTACTGAAAAAAAAAGTGATATGGAGACAATTCCCACAAATACTCTTAACTCAAACTGGGCAAACAAACCAGAAGTGCCACCATCTTCCTTCTAGGCTGCTTAATTTCTTCCAAAGCAATGCTTCATTTTGAAGGATCAATTTTCTTCATCCGAGGCACGAACCCCGCCGTCACCCCTTTCAATCAAAGGAACTTGGCTTTGATCCCACAAAACTGCTGTTTTTGTTTTGTTTTCAGAAGGGAGAAGCAGAAGGAGCGCATGTAACACGCTGTAGCCCGAGGTCGGTTGTTATGGCTCGCCTGAACGGAGTTTAGCGCAGCCTTGTTTATAAAAGCGTGTAAAGGAACGATGTGGTTGTTTGAAACACGGATCGCCCTCCTTCCCTAGACAAATGATCCAACCGCAGGAATTGCCCCCTGGAGAAAATCACCCTGTGATCTCCTTTCTCCTACAGGGCAGCTGGAAGATGCTGTGATTCCACCGATCCTTCACCCTGGAGAAGCCTCTTTGGGGACCGGCGTGTTGAGACTTCAGACAGAGATGTCTGGGAGCCATGCCAGCAGCATTTGCTCTGACTGGATGCATCTCTCCGGAGGATCAGCTACGACAGCGTGTCCTTTTTAGCAAGCTGGAATTCTCTTTTCGAGGATGGAAAGCTTCTTCTTTTTCTTTTTTTTCAGGGGTGAAATTAACTTACCTTTGCCATCAGTTTGCAAACGTGAGCTTGTGCGCACTTCGCTTTGCTCAGCCACGCCACCTATGGGCATACACAGGACCCTCCGCGCATGTGCAGAGCGACACAAACTGGGACGTGCTGAGCAGGGGTGGGTTCCTGCCAGTATTACTACCGGTTTGGTGCACTAAAAAGTTTGCGTGCACGCGTTTGGCTTCATTCACACGCATGCCAGACACAGGCTCCATGTGCCTGCCCATTTGCACTTAAAAAGGTCTGCGCATTCACACACCATTAAAACACACACACACACACACACACACACACACACACACACACACACACACATTTCAATGGAGATTGTTCTGTGCATGTGCAAAACAGAAAATAAAGATGGTGACGCCCAGGTACTGAACAGGTACTGTCCTGTGTCCAGCTGTGTTACTACCTATTCGGCCGAACTGGTTCGAACCGGTAGGGACCCACCTCTGGTGCTGAGGTCTGGGAGGCCTGCCACCACCGCTACCACTTCAGCTGAACCGGATAGAATCGGCTGAATTACACCACTGCTTTTTTTTTTCTTTTGTCAAGGAAACGGATGGGTCTTGCGGTTTTATTTTAGCTCTTTGGCTGTGGTGGCCAAGGGTGACCTTTGGTAACTGTTGGTTGAACCATTTAGGAAAAGGCGTGCTGCAGGTAGATATAGGCACCTCCCAGCGGGCGGCTGCAATAGTTTCTTGATGGGGCTACCTTGAGATGGAACTCTGGCATTGCAGCAAGTGATGGTTTTGAGATACCATATTCGAGCTTTTATCTTGTCTTTTATGCACAGTACTGGCCAATAACCTGGCATTGAACCCTGGTATTTATTTATAGGGGGAAAATGTATGGACCAAAGATAGTTTCTAATGTTGGATTTTCCCCCTTACCAGAGGGAGCCCCCTGGTGGAGTACTGTGAAGCTGTTACCATAGCAACTTCACAGCGCTGCACAGTAGAAGCCATTTTACGGCAGTAGACTAGAAGTCATTTTAAGGCACAACAGGCTGTGACTTAACAGAACAGACACACCGAGAGGTGTTAGGGATGTCTTATTCCCACAGTATTTTTTTTTCTAGAGGGTAAGTCATCTGTGTACCAAGTTTGGTTGAAATTGCTCAAGCCGGAACACACACACACCCATTTATAGCTAGCTCTATCTATCTATCTATCTATCTATCTATCTATCTATCTATCTATCTATCTATCTATCTATCTATCTATCTATCTATCTATCTATCTATCTATCATCTATCTATCTATCTATCTATCTATCTATCTATCTATCTATCTATCTATCTATCTATCTATCTATCTATCTATCTATCTATCTATCTATCTATCTATCTAGAATAACAGAGTTGGAAGGGATTTTGGAGGTCTTCTAATCCAACCCTCTGTTCAAGCAGATCCTATTCCATTCATACAACTGGTTGTCCAGTGTTGGAGCACCCACAATTTCTGGAGGCAAGTTTTTCCACTGACTACAGTAATTCTTTTAACTGAAAGAAAATTTCTCCTTAGCTCTAGGTTGGTTCTCTCCTTGATTGGTTTCCATCTGTTACGCCTTGTTTCTGCCTTCAGGTGCTTTGGAGAATATTTGAGCATCTCTTCTTTGTGGGAGTCACTTAGATATTGGAACGCTGCTATCGTATCACCCCATGTCCTTATTTTCATTAAACTAGACTTACCCAGTTCCTGCAACCGTTCTTCATATCTTTTATCCTCCAGTCCCCTAATCAGCTTTGTGGCTCTTTTCTGCATTCTTTCTAGAATCTCAATAACTTTTTATAATACGGTGACCAAAACTGGATGCAATATCCTAAGGCTTTATAAAGCAGTAATAATACTCCACATGATCTTGGCTCTATCCCTCTGTCAATGAAACCAATGATTATATTGGCTTTTTTTTTTTGCAATTGCAGCACACTGCTTGGCTAATATTCAAGTGATTATCCACTAGGACTCCAAGATTGTTAGCAACTCTGGGTTCAGAACTAGTGTTACAACTCTGGTCCCTTAACCAGTGTTAGGAGTAACAAACACCCCGTTTGAAAATAGATGCGGAATAGTGTAATACACTGGGCAGTAAAGAGATACGTTGCTTTAACCACACACAAACTCTAAAACACTGATAGTAAGAAAATAAATAGTCTTTACTTTGTAGCAACTAAAATACTTCTTCTGACCAGAGATTCTAACTTCTCAAAACAATAACAGTCCTTCACCAAACACAGAGTTATCTTACAGTGATGCAAAACAAATACGGCGGCAAACAGTAAGCACAGTATTCAAAGGGAATCGAAAAGGGAATGGACTGTGTTTCTGAGCTTCCTTATATGGTAGAGCTGAGAAGCACAGCCAATCAGAATTCAACACAGTTCTTAAAACTTCATATACTCTTTAAGAACATAGGCTCATATATATTGTCAACCCAATATAAGGCTGAATATCCTAACAAAGATCCCTCTCACAGTTACTACTTTTGAGCATGGTGCCATGTATTCTATATGTTTGAATAACTGCTGCCCTGGACAGATATGTCCTTGACTTTACCTGGGCAGCTAAGATGTCCTTTGGGTCCTCTCTATGTCCTTTCGGTAGGACAACTCTGGGTTGTCCTACCAGAAATATACATACACTCCTCCCAAGATCACCCAACCACACAGTGTGACAACATACTTGTAAAGTCACCATTGGGAAGCCATAAATGCACTCCTCTGATATGAATAGTCAATAAAACATTGACTTAATAGACCATTGAGAAGGAAGGGGATGCTTGTTATTCTTAAATATTCATTAAATCTGAAAGTATGTAAGTCATAGCAATTTACATAATATACGTCAATTTATCTCATTTGTGTCCATTTGTGTCATTTGCATAATAGCATCACCAGGCAAATAATAAACTGTGTCATTATATCATTACACAGATGATGTATATTGATGCAAATACTATGGATACAGTGCTTCATCTACTTCAGACTCCATAGCCTTGGTTCTTATTTCAGGTGGATGTCCAGATCGTTTCCCCCCCCTCCTAAATTGGTCTCTGATAAATCAACTCCTTACTCTACCGACTGTATTGGGTGACAACTGTATTGGAAGTGGTTAGAATATAGGCTGACAGAGTTGGAAGGGACCTTGGATGTCTTCTAGTCCAACCCCCTGCTCCAACAGGAGAAGCTATAACATTCCAGACAAATAGCTTTCCAATCTTTTCTTAAAAGCCTCCAGTGATGGAGCACCAGCAACTTCTGGAGGCAGGCTTGTTGTGTATCACAGCAGCAAAAGATATTAGGATGGTGGAATGGACACAATTCAGTGTTATGGATTGTCTTTTGAAGGCGACGATCCATCTTTGGTGGCGTGTAGAGCAACAGAGAAAGTATTTTTATTCTGCTTCTTATACAATGTGTCCAATTTTCTTCGTTTGATGGTGTTTTGTTAGACCTTAGGAGTGATATAAAATACATCCATGCATTAATGAAATAAATAAAATTCTGAGTCACAACTAGTTGACTAGGCAATAACTGGGATTGTCCTGGTTATAAGAAGTGGGAAAACATTTCACTCAATTTCATTATTAAATGAGTTGTCCTAACTTACTAAGGTCTTTGCCTAGGTGTGAAATTCAACCAGTCTCTACATGAATCTATCTATCTATCTATCTATCTATCTATCTATCTATCTATCTATCTATCTATCTATCTATCTATCTATCTATCTATCTATCTATCTATCATCTATCTATCTATCTTAACAGAGAAGAGCAGAGAAGAGCAACAAAGATGATCAGGAGACTGGAGGCTAAAACATATGAAGAACGGTTGCAGGAACTGGGTATGTCTAGTTTAATGAATAGAAGGACTAGGGGAGACATGATAGCAATGTTCCAATATCTTAAGGGTTGCCACAAAGAAGAGGGAGTCAAACTATTCTCCAAAGCACCGGAGGGCAGAACAAGAAGCAATGGGTGGAAACTAATCAAGGAGAGAAGCAACCTAGAACTAAGGAGAAATTTCCTGACAGTTAGAACAAGTAACCATTGGAACAGCTTGCCTCCAGAAGTTGTGAATGCCCCAACCCTGGAAGTCTTTAAGAAGATGTTGGATAGCCATTTGTCTGAAATGGTATAGGGTTTTCTGCCTAGGCAGGGGGTTGGACTAGAAGACCTCCAAGGTCCCTTCGAACTCTGGTATTGTATTGTATTGTATTAACACATAAGGCATATATACAATACGAAAGCAAGCAAAAACAGGCAGAGGAGAGAACAGTTTCAGTTTCAGTTTCAGTTTAGAGCAGCAGACTAGTTTTGAGCTCAGCACAGACTCAGAGCTGCAGAGCTAAGCTACGCCCAGGCTCCGAACTGCTCCTATTGGCTGATCTTGTTACTAAGCCCTATTCCAGCTCATGAATATACACTGACAATGTCCTCCTTTATTTTAATGGAATATTCTGGGAGATTTATAAGATGATTACACTATTAAGAGATAACCTGAAAGACCAAGTTAGAAACAAGTTGTCATGGAGAATACCTATGTGGACACTAAGAATGACATGATGGCATTTCATCAATAAAAAAATAAGGAATAATCAAGGGATAACATCAATTTATTATTTGGTTGTGGGATAACCAAGAAATAAGACCACATCCTAATGAGGAATTAGGAAGCTCCCTGAAAATTGATATAAAGGAATCATGTTTTTCCATTTTGGTGTTCTTCAGTTGTGTTGAACTTACCAATGTCTCTGATAAATTCTGAAAATTGTAGTCCAATGTATTTGAAAGATCGCAGGTTGTGGAAACATGCATGAGATAATTTTCAACGCCATGATTCAAGATGCTGGGAGAGAGAGAAACCCACATTCATAAGGGCAGACAACCCATTTATTTAATTGGATTTCCTTGTGAACCTGTTTAGCAGGTAAATATCCCCATTCATCCTTCCACATGCCTGAATTTTGTCTCAAGAGGTATGAATTTTCCAATTCAAAACTCTTCAACAATGCTATGCCTTTAAAAAAAAAATCTATTGAACAAAAGAGAAGGGTTTTTTTGGGGGGGGGGTTGGCATTTTATTTTCAAGACGGTCTTTTCAGAAGCAAAACGGCAGCAAACACAGTTCACCTGTTCTTCGTTCCTCGCCGTTGCAGTCAAAACTCCTTTTAGAGAATCCACTTTGCCTGCTGATGCGACTCCTCGGTGCCCACCCAGATTAAACACGGTTAATTGGAGAGCGCTGACAGCTCTCTGGCGGCTGAATGAAAGCACTAAGTTGGCCGCTCAGAGATCGCGCAGGTGGACAACAGGTAAGATGAACACAGCTTTCCATTTGTGCCATCGTTGGCTTTGATTCACAGCACAGGATGGACCCAGAGGCAACCCACTGGAATGCATTCCCACACCCACCCTGAAAAAGGGCCTAGGGTGGGAGAGTACGATTTCCTTATTGTCAACTTAGAACCTTAACACATGTTTCTCGTCCTCTTTCCTATTTTACACAAACTGTCAGCTTTAGAGACGGATCAGTAAAAGCCGAAGGAAGCAGCTCCCGTCTGGATGTTTTTGCACCTGATTGCATTGCAGTTTCTTTGCACATTGCGCCACGGATTTCTTCCTGGCTCCCCAAGGCCCTCTCGCTTCATACGGGAGCCTCTATTCCCGGCCACTGGCCTCTCCTCCTGCTCTGCCCCTGCCACCTACCTCTGCTCTGAATCTACCAATTACGTCCTTTTGAGTGTCAGTGGTGAGCCAGGTGCTGAAAGCGCGGTAACCTTTCCTCCTGCGGATGCTGTTAAATCATTACTGGAAACTGAAGCATTGTTTGACAAGTGCTACTTCAGCCGCTAATAACTGCTTCAGAAGTGCGAGGAGTCAGCAGCTGCTCTTAAGGCTGAAGCCGAAGGTTCCGGGAGCCACTTTCCAGGTCATTTACAGCCATCCATCTGATCTGTCTTGAGATCAGTCAATCTTTGTCTTGGGCAGCTTTGCTCGTCAGGGCTCTTGGTTGGGAGGGCCTCCTCTGTTGCTGTCCCTCTTCTCTGTCGCCGGTTTAATGAAAAGAAGGACTAGGGGGTGACACGACAGCAGAGTTTCAATATCTCAGGGGCTGCCACAAAGAAGTGGTGGTGAGGGGGGAGAAACAGAGGGTCAATCTATTTTCCAAAGTGCCGAAAGGCAGGAGGAGGAGAAGCGACGGATGGAAACGAATCGAGGAGAGAAGCAACCGAGAACTTAAGGAGAAATTTCCAGGCCGTTAGAACAATTAATCGGTGGAACAACTTGCCTCCAGAAGTTGTGAATGATCCAAGACTGGAGATTCTTAAGGAGAGATTGGGTGAGAGAAGAGAGGAGAAATGGTATAGGGTCTCCTGCTTGAGCAGGGGATTGGACTAGAAGACCTCCAGGGTCCCTTCCAACTCGGTAAAGAGTCGTGGTGGTGCAGTAGTTAGAATGCAGTATTGCAGGCTAACTCTGCCGACGGCCAGCAGTTTGATGCTCACTGGCTCCAGGTTGACTCAGCCTTCCATCTTTCTAAGGTGGGTCAAGTGGGGACCCAGATTGTTGGGGGCAAAAGGCTGACTCTTGTAAACCGCTTAGAGAGGGCTGTAAAGGACTGTGAAGCGGTATATAAGTCTAAGTGCGATTGCTATTAATCTATATTCTCCATCTCTGGATTGCCAGAGGCTGCAGGCTTTATTGGTTTAGAACAATAGAATCAATATTTATCTCTTTGATCGATCGATCGATTATATTGATTTTGGGGAGTGATCAAAGGCTTCACGAGATGATTCCTTAAAATGCTGACATGGCTGAAGTGCCCAAAATTTATTCCACCTCTTAGGGAGGATAGTTTCCCCCTTTTTCTTGGTAGCTTGCCACTAAATTTGAGAGTATAAATTATATATGATGCCTATTACTTACTCTCCACCCTTTATAAAACGGAAGAAATGTTTTGTCTGATACTTATGGGGTAAAGGTGGCTCCCTTTCTCCTGCCCCCATCACCTTCTCAAGTCAAAAGTCCTTTAAACGTTATGATTCACAAGACGTGCTGGCAGCTGACGCTTGTCAAAAGGCTTAATGATCAATTGAGATACTCATCTGACAGGCGGAGGCTTGGAGGAAAGGGGGAGAAAACATCGCCAGCTCAGATCGACGCGCGAGATAACGTCAAGGTTTCATGCGAAAGTCCAGCTACCCTTTTTAAAAATATATATCTCTTAGTCTCGGGAATTGATCAAGATGGGAGGGTAGCGGAGGGGAAGAAAATTGGTCATTCTGGTTGGCTGGAGATGCTTAATGATCATGTTTTCGTGTCACGCCGAGTTTTAATTCTGTTTGATGAAAGAGGATTTGGTTCCGAAATTGCTTTCATTTGGAGAGAGAATTTTGGGAGTGATTTTTTTTAATTTATTTTTTATTTTAATCATATTTATATCCCGCCCTTCTCCACAGAGGACCCAGGATGGCGCACAGGAATTTAAAAACATACAAAAGAATAAATACAAATTTAAAAACATATTAAATTATTCTAATCCTATGCTAAAACCAATTTTAAAAACCCCAATTTAAAGCTCTCTAAAATAGTCCCCAAGGGAGGTTAGGCTAGGCTGGCTTGCTGGAAAAGATGTGTCTTTAGACACTGGCGGAAGAGGCGGAGGTCGGTGATGGTACGCAATTCAGGGGGTAGGTCATTCCAAAGGGCAGGGCCCACCAAAGAGAAGGCTCTTCCCCTGGGTGTCGCCAGTCGGCATTGCCCGGCCGACGGCACCCTGAGAAGACCCTCTCTGTGGGAGCGAATCGGCCGAAGGGATGTATGGGGCAGGAGGCGGTCTCGCATATAACTAGGCCCCGAGCCATGGAGCACTTTAAAGATGGTCGTCAGAACCTTGAAGCGCACCCGAAAGACCACAGGAAGCCAGTGCAGCTCGCGCAGGATCGGTGTTATATGGGAGCATCTAGAGGCTCCCGTAATCACCCGCGCGGCTGCGTTCTGGACTAGCTGCAGCTTTCGAGTGCACCTCAAGGGAAGCCCCATGTAGAGAGCATTACAGTAGTCGAGCCAGGACGTCACGAGAGCTTGAGTGACTGTGCAAAGGGCAGCGTAAGATTCTTCTGTGCGTAAGATTCTTACGGCAGAAGTAGGGTTGTGGTTTTTTTGCACTTCGTTACAAAGTCATGGATTTGGGATGCCAGTCTTTCATGGTGCAGTCATTTCTTCAGCCTTCCGAAACTTCTCTGCCATTCCATGCTTCTAGACCTCAGGAGGGAGGGAGGCCCACCCTTGGGCCTTTCGGATTTCGATTTCAGATTCAGGGAAATGGAGGTAATCACTTTGGCTTCAGAACAATGCAATGATGAGTCATAGGAAACAGCACCAGCATTAGCTTCCCCTGCCTTTTCCAATGCTAAAGCCAGCTTAGAAACTGGCCCAAGTTGAAAGACATTCTCAAACCTCCTCCAGATAATGAATGTAGAAAAATGAAAACTGTACTGCTGGGCAAGATAACTTTGGAGAAGTTGTCACAAAGAAGGAAGGGTCAACCTGTTTTCCAAAGCACCAGAAAGCAAGACAAGAAACAATGGATGGAAACTAAACAAGGAGGAAAGCAACCTGGGATTAAGGAGCAGCTTCCCAACAGTGAGAACAATTAACCAGTGGAACAGCTTGCCTCCAGAAGTTGGAAGGCTTTTCACTGGAGGCTTTTAGAAGAGACTTGACAGCCAGTCTCTTGTCTGGAATGGTCTAGGTTTGGACTAGAAGACCTCCGTGGCATCTTCCAACTCTGTTATAACCAATTGTGTTGGCTAATGCTAATATTCTGTTACTGAAATTGCAAAAGAGGTTTCAGTAGAACTTCAAGCTTCTCCTGGGGTTGTCCAGAACACCTGTGCCTTTCTCTCCATGCACTGGAAGCAATAAAAATTTCCACTCATTTCATTTTATTGAATTTCCAGAAGACACGATGATTGGGCAAAATGCCCGGGAGACTTCAGTTCCTCATTTTTCCAGATAAGTCTGGGAAGAATGCTGATCTAAAAACCTGGATTTCAATGGATGGTGGCCGATCCTGATAATATGGAACTAGACGGAACCGTCCTTTGAGTCACGGGCTGGAAAGGTGTTAGCACAATGCAATGGTTGTATTTTTACACAACCAAAGTGTTTTCTTCTTTCAGAATTCTAGACCCAACACGATTGGAGATTCAGGTAATAGAGTGAAAAGCTTGTTTGTAGAGACCTATTGAGCTTTCATGGCAATTCAGACAACGGGCAGAAGTGCCTATTCCCCCCGTTGAATAGATCAAGTTTTTAAAAGCTCAGTGTAGGAGTCTACTGTATGTCTCGTATAATGTTGGGAAAATCTGCCTTGAAAGTCAGAATAACAGAGTGGGAAGGGACTTTGGAGGTCTTCTGCCTTCCATCGAGGACCTGCAAAGGTGCTTTTTTCCCCCCAGGAGGCAACTGAATTTTCTTCTTTTTTCTTCTTTGAAGACGTTTCACTTCTCATCCAAGAAGCTTCTTCAGCTTTGAGATGCCAAGAAGATTGTAGACGCAGGCTCTTATCACCCCAGCCACTTCAACATGAAGCCAGCCTAAGAATGCCATCCTTCGCTCTTTTGGAATACAATTCTGGAATCAAACTGGATGAAGATGACAAGAAATAGTGCCAGGTTTATCTATGGCACTTAGCCTCATTGTTTACTCACCCATGGAATTATTTGGAGGACATTAGCACATACCGACAATCAGAGCAGCGGCCCACCAGCGAATGTGGTAGCTCATCTAGTGTGGAAGTCCTAACTTACTTTCCCTAGTTCTTGGTTGGGGGTACGAAGGACAGACGATGCAAAAGGAAGCATTCTTTCATCTGCCTACCAGAGATAGTCTGAAATGCAGATTTCCGTGTGGGATGAGGGTGGAACAGCTGTCTTCATTTGCAGTTAATTCAACAGTACAGATAAAGATTAGTGGCTTTTAAATTTTCGAATAGCATGTCTCACTAATTAAGGCAGAAATAGCATAAGTACATGAACAGCTGACACAGTCTCTGATGCCTCCAAGGTCCCAAAGATATTTTAAAATGGCTATTTCCATTATTCTGTTGAGTTGTCGCACATTTGGGGAGGAAAGGAAAGTTTTGGTTGGGTTCTGGAAATTGCCTCTGGGTGGGGGGGGGATGGGCTTGGTGCTCTCTGAGTTTGGTTGTTTACTTGCAAACATTTCATTACCTAAACTAGGTAATATCATCAGTGAAAACACTAGTTGTTCTGACCCAGGCTTCCCCAAAAAGCACAAGGCAGAGTCCTGGCCTGACAAAAACCCCTTTATTAGTCACTCAAGCGCTTGTGACATCCCGGCTGGATTACTGTAACACTCTCTACATGGGGCTCCCCTTGAGGTGCACTCGAAAGCTACAGTTAGTTCAGAATGCGGCTGCGCGGGTGATTATGGGTGCCCCAAGGCAAGCCCATATAGCACCTCTCCTGCGCAAGCTGCACTGGCTGCCTGTGGCCTTTCGAGTGCGCTTCAAGGTGTTGACGACCATCTTCAAATCGCTCCATGGCTCGGGGCATAGCTATATACGAGACCGCCTCCTGCCCCATACATTCCTTCGTCCAATCCGCTCCCACAGAGAGGGTCTTCTCCGGGTACCGTCGGCTGGGCAATGCCAGTTGGTGATGTCCAGGGGAAGGGCCTTCTCTGTGGCGGGCCCGGCCCTCTGGAACGACCTACCCCCCGACCTACGCACCACCTCGGACCTCCGCCTCTTTCGCCAACGTCTTAAGACGCATTTATTCCAACAAGCCAGCCTAGCATAGCCCCCCGTTTCTGACTTTTATCTATAAATTGTTAATTTGCAGGGTTTTAAATTGGTTTTTTAGCACGGGATTTATAATTTAATATATTTTTAATAATGTATACTATTCTTTTGTTATGGTTTTAATAATGCCTTTGTGCCGCCCTGGGTCCTAACAAGGAGAAGGGTGGGGTATAAATTTGAAAATAAATAAATAAATAAATTAAACAAATGTAAATTCTTCTCATTCACATTCAGCAACAGTCTTTCAAAGGAGTATTTATGGCCACAGAACTTATCTATCTTGGAAAGCTGCCATGTAAATATTTTTTGAAATGGAGGTGCTGTGCAAGGAAAGGCTGGGCACAGAGTCTCTGAGATTCACGGACAGATCTTCACACTCCTGAAATGAATATAACGACTGACCGAACAAATTGTTTCCTACAAAAGCCCACTCCTCTTTCGCTCCTCTTTTATTTCCTATTGGAGGGGCCAACCACCCTCCACCTGTGACTTTACTCCAAGTCTACCCTGATTTCTGAGTTGTTCTTTTCTTCTGGCAGCTCTGTGCATGCACACACTGGGAACAGGCTCTAACTGTTCTTCTGCCTCACTGCTGTCTAACTCTTTCTCTGCCTCGGACACAGAGCCCTCATCAGAGCCTCCCCCAACCTCCAGGACTGGCCCATGCTCCTCCCCAACCTCCTCACTGTCCAGCTCTGCTGCCAGCTCCACTCACCACTGGTGGGCCACAACATTAGCACCTAGTTGGGTAATGAAACATCTGCAAGATAACAACAAAGTTCAGAAGGCACCAAGGACCCCTCATTTCAACCCTAACGAGACCCTACAAATATTCTCCTTAATTGCTTTTAGGTGTGATGTTTCTTACATTGCTATTCCTTGTCTCCCCCCTCCAAAAAAACCCCATGAGTTTGTTAGGGTTGTGGCTGCCATTTCCGTCTCCCACATCCTCCCTATCCAACAACCTTCCATTTGGAAGTGAGCGGAGTCGATCGCAAAATGTGAATGAAGAAAAAATTGGGGTGGGGAGGGGGGAAACTGAACGGACAGCCTACCAAATTCTCACTCTTCACTAGACTGGGAAGGCACCTTGTTAACCACAGAGGGCGACATCTCATCTTTCTATAAAACGTCCACAAGGGTCTTCCCCCTTTGGGGCAATGTCATTATTTAGCTTATTTCAGACTAGCTATACCCGGCCACGCGTTGCTGTGGCCCAGTCTGGTTAAATGGCCAACCAATCTGTGTGTAGATCTACACCTGCACACATACACACAACCACCTTATAACCCCCAACCTACCTACCTACTGTATTTCTCCCTCTCTAACTATCCCTCTACCTACCTACCTACTGTATTTCTCCCTTTCTATCTATCCCTCTACCTACCTACCTACCTACCTACCTACCTACCTACCTACCTACCTACCTACCTACCGTATTTCTCCCTCTCTTATCTATCCCTCTACCTACCTACCTACCTACCTACCTACCGTATTTCTCCCTTTCTATCTATCCCTCTACCTACCTACCTATTTCTTCCTTTCTCCCTCTATCTACCTACCTACCTACTGCATTTCTCCCTCTCTATCTATCACCCTATCTATCTACCTACCTACCTATTGTGTTTCTCCCTATCTATCTATCCACCTACCTACCTACCTACCTTATTTCTCCCTCACTATCTATTCCCCTATCTACCTACCTACTGTAATACAATAATACAATAGCAGAGTTGGAAGGGACCTTGGAGGTCATCTAGTCCAACTCCCTGCCTAGGCAGGAAGCCCTATACCTTTTCAGGCAAATGGCTATCCAACATCTTCTTAAAGACTTCCAGTGTTGGGGCATTCACAACTTCTGGAGGCAACTTCTGTTCCACTGGTTAATTGTTCTAACTGTCAGGAAATTCCTCCTTGGTTCTAAATTGCTTCTCTCTTTGATTAGTTTCCACCCATTGCTTCTTGTTCTGCCCTCTGGTGCCCTGGAGAATACCTTGACTCCCTCTTCTTTGTGGCAACCCCTGAGATATTGGAAGGCTGCTATCCTGTCTCCCCTAGTCCCTCTTTTATTAAACTGTATTTCTCCCTCTCTCTCTCTCTCTCTCTCTCTATGGGCCACCTGGGAGTTTGCTATCTCAGTGCCTTCTTTTGGCCCTAAGAGGCCTCCATATGAGGCCTCTTCCAACAATGACAGTTGAAAAGCAGCCTGATGGGCGGGGTAACAGGGAGGTGAAAACATGATCAGTGGGTACATTTTACATTTGTGTACCTTGTACATGACACTCATGTGCTTGGCACAAAATGAGTATGTATTCTATTATCGGAAGTCCTTGGGAACATTGTGTCAAAATTTGAGGTAAATCTGTGCAGTAGTTTTTGAGATTAGCTGTTTCGTGCAAACTATTTTACATTTTTATTTATATAGATAACATTCCTCAGTCGGCTTTTGTTGATGGAGTCTGTCACGTTTGTGGGTTGACCAGTTCACCTGCCTCTGCTGATTTTACAGTTATTGGTTTCACGTTGGATGCTATTTCGGCTGCTTTCCTAAGCAAAACCTTGAGTGGGCATTTTGCGGAGGACGACCAGCTTGCGGGGGGGGGGGAATAAACGAGAAGGCGATGTAAGGAAGCGAGGACATTTTCTGAATCGGTCAAGAAATAAAAATGGCGAGCCAAGGAAGGACTCGCTGGGAACCCTGGAAAAGGGCAGCTGCCGAGAAGTCACGTATGATTTGGAAGCCGTGATATTCCATTTCTTCGCAATATTTTTGCTTGAATGGAGGGCAATGAGAAACCGAGGCACTGATAAGGAGGCGAGCGGGAGAGAGAGACTTAGATTTATGTTCTGTCACAGTTGAACCGTCAAATTTACCTCCTACCAGCATCTGTGGCCATGATAGGGCAGAGCCGAGATAGAAGCCGAAGTTCATCCAGGGCAGGTTTTCCGAATCAAGAACTTTGACACTTTCACAGTAGTCTGTCAGGAACATTAAGTCTCCAAAAGTGATAAAGCTTCAATTTGCTAGTCCATTAGACTAATTACTGCAATAATTAAGTAACTACTTGATTAGAACTAATGGGTACCTAATTATGCAGGAGAAAAGTATCAGGTGGCAATTATCAGGTGGCAATTAATAGACTGGAGTTAATGTCTTCGCCTAGCCTTTGTATGAATTCATAAGCAAGGTAAAGAAAACAAACAATAACTTATTAATATTTATTGGCGCCGCAGCAATTTGTGGGTTGTTTCATTTACACAGAGCCAATTAGTGTTGGGAAGATATAAAGTGAGCAAAGCAAGAGGCCGGTGATTAAATATAGGCCTGATGCATATATGCACATATATATAATGTGCGTGCGTGTGCCTGAGTTTTATAGGAGTCCCATATCAAGCATGTGTGGCATAAGGTGTGCATAAGCTATGAGCATTGAGCAGCATCGAGGAAGTGCGCAACACCTTCCTGCGTATAATTGTACTTGTTTTGAACGTTGCTGGTGGTTGATTTAACATTTCTAGAATGATATTTAAGCCTTGCATGTAGAAGTCTGTAAAATAAGAAAATTAGGAAACAGTCTTTCAACGTCAATTAAAAAAACATTTTTTTTCTATTTGGGTTCTGAAATGATCATAACTGAATTCACTCTTATAATATATCTCGACTTAGTTCATTTAGTGACCGTTCCATGTTATGACACTGAAAAAAGGGACTTATGACTGTTTTTCACACTTCTGACCTGTTGTGGCAGAGTTGGTGGCAGACTTAGACAGTGAGGAGGGTTGGGGAGGAAGATTGGCCAGTCCGGGACTCTGGAGAAGGCTCTGAGGAGGGCTCTGCATCAGAGGCAGAGATGGGCCAGGGCCGTCCGACAGTTATCAGCTGCCTTCAGAGTCAGACATCAGTGGGGCAGAAGAACAGCTGGGGTTGATGTGTGCGTGCACAGAGCTGCCAGACGAAGGGAACAGCTAAGGAACAAGGGCTGACTCGGGAGTAGAGCCACAGGTGGATGGTGAATGGCCCCTCCCAGAGGGAATAAAGAGGAGCAAAAGGGGAGTGGAGTTTGCAGGAGACAATTAGTTCAATTCATTAGAGTGAAGCTCTGTTCCTGACTTCTTGCCAAGTATTGTCTGCTACAGAGTGGCGTTTGGAAGATATCGGCCTGGCAGCTCTCCAAGCCTGATTAAGGAATGTAGTTGTGAAATCTCTTGAAAGATTGTTTGCTGGGACTTGGCTGGAGAGGAATTCCCTTCAAGCTAAACAAAAGAGGTTTTATCAGGATGAGGAATCTGCTTCATGATCTAGGTCAGAACATGACTACTCTAGCATTCCCCATGGACATGTGATCAAGAGTTCAGATGCTCCTTGACAACAGACTCACATTTATGACGGTTGCAACATCCTGGGGTCAAGTGGTTCCCCTTTTGCGACCTTCTGACAAGCAAAGTCAATAGGGAAACCAGATTCACTTAACAACTGTGTCACTAATTTAACTGAACAAGGGTGGCAAGGAAGGCGAGTCAAAATTTCACTTAACCATTGTCTCCCTTAGCAACAAAATGTTTGTGCTCCATTGAGGTTGTACTGTACGTTGACGACTCTCTGTATTTCTTTCCTCTTGGAGTTAATATGTTCTCACCTGGCACTTATTTTGATCTTAGACATGGACTTGAAGTGTAATATGCACTAAATGTTTATTTTGGTCCTTCTCTAAAAATCAGACCAAGGAAAAATGGGTGATTTTAAGATGGTTTCTTCTCCTTTATTTTGCAGTCATTAGATTGCCCTCTTTCCAAATGATTATCTTAAAGGTAAAGGTTCCCCTCGCACATATGTGCTAGTCGTTCCTGACTCTGGGGGGCGGTGCTCCTCTTTCAGTTTCAAAGCCGAAGAGCCAGCGCTATCTGAAGATGTTTCCATGGTCACGTGGCCGGCATGACTCAATGCCAAAGGCACATGGAATGCAGTTCCCTTCCCACCAAAGGTGGTTCCTGTTTTTCTAGTTGCATTTTTTATGTGCTTTCAAACTGCTAGGTTGGCAGAAGCTGGGACAAGTCACGGGAGCTCACTCCGTTGCGTGGTGCTAGGGTTTCGAACTGCCGAATGACCTTTCTGATTGACAAGCTCAGCGTCTTAGCCACTGAGCCACCATGTCCTGACTTTATTATATTGATAGTGCCATAATGCAGGGGTCTCCAACCTTTGCAACTTTTAAGTCTGAAGGACTTCAGCTCCCAGAATTCTCCACCCAGCTTTGCTGGCTGGAGAAGTCTGGGAGCTGAAGTCCTTCAGACTTAAAGTTGCAAAGGTTGGAGACCCCTGCCATAATGTACAGATGCTGCCTTGCTTGAATGAGTTGGGCTGTTTGTTTTATTAATGTGTTTTAATGATGTTTTCATCATGCTTTTCATTGTTTATTTTTTTACTTGGCTGCTGTCCCGTTCCTCTTTTCTAATTTCTTTTTCTTTTTTAACGAAAACTTTATTGTAAGGTGTTTTTATGTCTTATCCTTATTGGAAACGCATAGTATAAATGGAACACACAAGGCTAAATAAATAAGAGATATATAATGAATATTTCGTAGAAACAGACCTTCTGAGACAAACTGTTAGATTATTGAGATCCTTGTTTCCCATAACGTAACTTAGACTTTATGCTGCTTATCTACTTATTTTGAGATATTCCTGTTCTGGATTTGGCATCAACAATTTCTTTATCTTTCAAGGTTCGTGTTAGGATATTGATCCTTATGTTGGGTTGACAATATATATAAGCCAGTATTCTTAAAGAGTATATGTAGCTTTAAGAACTATGTTGAATTCTAATTGGCTGTGCTTCACAGCTCTACCATAAAAGGAAGCTCAGAAACACAGTTCATTCCCTTTTCGATTCCTTTTCGATTCCTGTGTTTACTGTTTGCCGCTGAGGAGCTGAAGCTGAAGACTGAAGAAAGAAGAAGTATTTGTTTTGCATCACTGTAAGATAACTCTGTGTTTTGGTGAAGGACTGTTATTGTTTGAGAAGTTAGTATCACTGGTCAGAAGAAGTATTTTAGTTGCTACAAAGTAAACCCCTAACACTGGTTACGGGACCAGAGTTGTAACACTGGTTCTGAACCAAGAGTGCTAACAGTTCGGTAGAACAATCTACAAGAGGATGCCTTTCAGATAGGCTAGATTTCAATTTCTTTAGAACTCCAGCAGTAGTTTTCATGCTCGTACTGATTTTATGATCGCTACTGATCATAGTGAATCCAGAGACCAAGACCTAGTAGCAGAGCAAGAGCGGAAGAGGGGGAAGAAGAGGAATCATCATTGGTAAAATATTTTCTTCCAACTTCATTGACTTCTAAAACCCTGAAAGTATTCTTTAAATCTCCAAAGGAAGATGGAAAGAAGGTGGCCCAGCCCATTACTATCATCTTCTTTTAATGACCCCCACAATCCTTTGCAGGGTGGAATCTGGGCAACTGAATGGAACTAGCAGAGTGTTTACTGGCCAGATGCTCTTCCTGTCACCAATGTGGAGTTTTGTTCAGCAGATATATTCTCAGTGTGCCCAGAGAGAGAAATATCTGCCTCTACCTGGGATCGAACTTACAGTCTCCTGATTCTCAGGCGAGAGCTCCACCTCTAGGCCACCACACCACTTGCCCAGCCCATTACTATGTTGACTCTAAAACATCATTTTAAAAGAAATCCCCAGTCTTCAGGTTGAACTGATCCAACATGGAGAACCTTCCCCATTTCCCTCTTTTTCTTTTCACGAAAGATCCACAGGACTCCACTTCTTAAATCACCACTTTCTCCTTCTCCTTCTCCTCCTCCTCCTCCTCCTCCTCCTCCTCCTCCTCCTCCTCCTCCTCCTCCTCCTCCTCCTCCTCCTCCTCCTCCTCCTCCTCCTCCTCCTCCTCCTCCTCCTCCTTCTTCTTCTTCTTCTTCTTCTTCTTCTTCTTCTTCTTCTTTAAATGGCAGGATGAGGAAACACAATGACAACATCTACAATGACATAAATCGGAAAGAATTTTTATCATTTTCTAATGGATTATGAAATTTATAGAACACCAGCTTTTACATAAACGGCATTCTTCTATTTTTCCCCCAAGTAATATGTGCAGGCGAAGAGGAATTTAAATAACGCACAGACAATAACTTGTTTCACGTGTCGGAGCTGAAATTCGTAACACGATTAAGATAATGGATCACTTGTTCTTACCTGATTAAAGGCATAATTGTTGTTTGACAAAAGAGTGGTGCTCACTCTAATCTGTGTTTGTGTGTGTGAGAGAGCGAGAGAGAGAGAGAGAGGGAGAGAGAGGGAGAGAGACAGAGACAGAGAGAGAGGGAGGGAGGGAGAGAGGAAGGGAGTGAGGGAAAGATAGAGGGAGGGAGGGAGGGAGAATGCGTGTAAGTGTATCTCACAAATGTTGAATATCGAAATAGATGCTTCTGATTGAATCCTGTGGCCTTTTTATTAATGTTTGAATAATAACCGCCTGAAGGGCCTGTTGTAAATTAGAGGGACAGATTGCGATATAAATTTTTATGAGGACTTAGTTATACATTTCCATTATGTGTTTAAGAAAGGAAGGAATTTACAGCAAATGCCGCCGTCCTCAGCGTTCATTTCAGGTGATTTGGACGGGAAGAGGAGCGGGTGATGAAGGAAGCTACGCGCTATCTCTAAGAGAGATGTATCTGTCCCTCAGAACAGATATATCATATGTCATGCATGAATTGCCTTCAACTGGAGATTTTCTTCCACCGCTGATTTCCCATGATTATTTATTTGACAATCAGAAGTGATGATTTATCAGTTAAGTTCTTAGCCAGTTTGCGATGGGAGAAGGGTTCAATCAGGAAGGCTGGTCTTTGTTGGAATAGCATGGGTCTAAATATATTAAGAGTGGGTACCCCTATCTTTAATTAGGGCCCAGTACAACATCTTCATAAATGACTTAGATGAGGGAATAAAAGGGGAACGTATCAAAATTTGCAGATGACACCAAGCTGGCAGTTATAGCCAACACCCCAGAAGATACGCTCAAGATTTAAATGGATCTCAGTAGACTTCTTCTCTGGCCTTATTCAACAAAATGAAATTTAATGTAGAGAAAAGCAAGTTCTTACACGTAGGCAAGAAGAACCCAAAATACAGGTACAAGATAAGTGAAACCTGGCTCAATAGTAGTAACTGCAAGGGGGATCTTTGAGTCCTAACGGACAACCAACTAAACATGAGCCGACAGTATGTGGTAGCAGCCAAAAAAGCCAACACAATGCTAGGTTGCATTGACAGAGGGATAGATTCAAGATCATGTGAAGTAATAGTACCACTTTATAAAGCATTATATCCAAGATCACCACAGATGGGGACTGCAGCCAAGAACATAAAAGACGCTTGCTCCTGGGGATGAAAGCTAGACAGCATCCTAAAAAGCAAAGACATCACCCTGCCAACAAAAGGGTATCTAGCCAAGGCTACGGTTTTCCCAGTTTCAATGGATGGCTGTGAAAGTTGGACCAGAAGGAAGGCCAAAGAATGGAGGCCTTTGAACTCTGGTGCTGGAGAAGACTCATGCAAGTCCCTTGGACTGCAAGGCGATCCAACCGGTCAGTCCTAGAGGAGATCAACCCTGACTGCTCTTTAGAAGGCCAGATCCTGAAGAGGAAACTCGAAGACTTTGGCCACCTAATGAGAAGGAAGGACTCCCTGGAGAAGAGCCCAATGCTGGGGAGGATTGAGGGCAAAAGAAGAATGGGATGACAGAGAATGAGGTGGCTGGATGGAGTCACCGAAGCAGTCAGCGTGAGCTTAAATGGACTCTGGAAGATGGTGGAGGACAGGAAGGCCTGGAAGAACATTGTCCATGGAGTTGCAGTGGGTTGGACACAACAACAATAACCCTTACTAACTAATTTCAAGAGTGAATTCAAAGAATGAATGGAGAAGAGCCTGATGCTGGGAAAGATTGAAGACGATCAAACCGGTCAGTCCTAGACCGTGGTGAAATCTAATTTTTCCCACCACCAGTGGGCGTGGCTTGGTGGGCAGGTGGTCATGTGACTGGGTGGGCGTGGCCAACTTTTTTTCAGCTATTTTTTTTAGATTTTTAAAGCATTTTTTCCCTGTCAGTTCGAGCGATTCTGCCAATTCTCTATTCTGTACTTCTGTTAATTGCTTTCAAGAGTATTTCAAAAACAACAAAAAAGAAAAGAAGCAATGGATGGAAACGAATCAAGGAGAGAAGCAACCAGGAATTGAGGAGAAACTTCCTAACAGTGAGGACAATGGAACGGCTTTGACTTCAGATATTGTGGGTGCTTCATCATTGGAGGTTTTAAAGAAGAGATTGGATAGTCACTTGTCTGAGATGGTATAGGAGCTCCTGCTTGAGCAGGAGGCTGGACTAGAAGACCTCCAAGGTCCCTTCCAGCTCTATTCTGATTCTGAAATTCTGATTCTGAAATTGTCTTTCTTGTCACTTATGTCTCTAGGTACACCATATTAAGTCACATTTGCTTCCCTCTAGAAAGCATCCTAAATCAACAATTCATCTGAAGGGAGCTCATCAGCATTGGGGGTGTTCAGACCAATTCTGATCTGATTATTCATACTGATTAGAAAAAAATTGCATTGATTTGCTTCTGCATCTAGATTTGGCGTGTTAAAAATCACTTTGCTTCAATTTCCTGAACCATCAAATGGATTCTAAGGGATACAATCAAGGTACCTTTGAAAAACTATTCCCAAACTCCCAAGAATTTGGTCTACATGAGTAGAGGAGGGAGGGAGGGTTTTTAAGCAAGGTTTTGAGCATGAGTGATGATGTTAAGGCTGGGGATGCATCTGAGACTTGAAAAGCGCTCTCACAAAATGGCTACCTGTTGGTAAGGCCCAATTATAAAAGACCCATTTATAGAAGGACAGACTCCCTGAGATTGGTGTCTTCCACTCCTCCATCTCAAGGGTGTCTCCTATGATTCTGATTTTATTTATTTTATTTTTGCCCTCTCTCTCCTTCTGTCTACCTCTCTTTCTCTCTCTTTCTCTCTCTCCTTTCTTTCTCTTTTTCTTTCTTTCTTTCTTTCACTTTCTCTCTCTCTCTCTCTCTCTCTCCTTTCCCTCTTTCTCTTCTTCTCCCACTCTCTTTGTCTCTCTCCTTTCACGGGACCTAGCTATCTGCGGGATCGCATTCTGCCCCATACATCCCTGCGGCCGATTCGCTCCCACAGAGAGGGACTTCTCCGGGTGCCGTCCACTAGGCTGTGCCAGCGGGCGACGCCCAGGGGAAGGGCCTTCTCTGTGGTGGGCCCGACCCTCTGGAACGGCCTTCCCCCCAAAATCAGAACAACCACGGACCTTCGCTCCTTCCGACAGAAACTAAAAACACACTTCTTCTGCTTGGCTGGCCTAGGGTAATTTAAATTTTAAATTGTTTAGGGGTTTTAGGGATAGTTTTTAGTTTTATAGGAGTTTTTAGCGCAGGGCCAGTTTAATTTGTTTTTAACTTTGTATTCTGTCTGTTTTAATTGTTTTTTAATTCCCTGTGCCCCACCTCGAGTCCCTTCGGGGAGAGAGAGCGGGTTATAAATAAAAATTATTATTATTATTATTCTTTTTCTATTTCTATTTCTATCTTTCTCTTTTTCTCTTTTTCTTGTTGTCTCTTTCTTTCTTTCTCTCTCTCTTTTCTTTCATTCACTTTCTCTCTCTCTCCCCTTTTCCTTTCTCTCTTCTCCATTTCTCTCCCTCCCTATATATCTCTCTTTCTCTCTCTCCTTTCTCTTTCTATCACTTTCTCTTTTTCTTTTTTTCTGTCTTTTTTTCACTCATTTTTCACCCTTTTTTCTTTCTCTCTTTCACTTTCTCTTTTTCGCTGTCCCTTCTTTTTCTATCGCTTTTTTTCTTTTTCTTTCTTGCTGTCTCTTTCTCTTTCTTTTGCTCTTTTTTCTTTCTCTCACTTTCTCTCTCTCCTTTTCGCTCTCCTTTCTCTTACTTTCTTGCTGTCTTTTTCTTTTTTTCGCTCTCTTTTTCCTTTCTCTCTTTCACTTTCTCTACCTCTCTCCTTTCTCTTTCTCTTTCTCCCTTTCTCTTTCAAGGAGCATACATACGTATAAGGTTTATCACCATTTTTTAATTTTCTGAGCACACAGAGATCAAGAAAAAAATTTCAGCTATTACCTGCTCCACTTTTATTTTATTTATTTACTTACTTATTTACCTTTGCAAAACTCTTTGCCCTCTTTGCTCTTGAATGTTCTTGTTCTGTTCTATGATCGAGTGCAACTTACCTATAAGCAATAAAATTATGTAACAGCTGAGGACGTAACCTGTGATGGCTATTTATATTTTTCAGAGCCTCTGCATCACTACCTGACTTTCCCTCTGTAACCCACCCCCTCATCCCAATTAAAACCCTACATCAATTTAATCCCTTCATGTGTCTGATGAAGTGAATATATATATATATATTTTCAAGGGATGTCATGGCTCAGTGGCTAAGACGCTGAGCCTGTTGATCAGAAGGTCGGCAGTTCGAATCCCTAGCGCCACATAATGGAGCGAGCTCCCGTTACTTGTTCCAGTTTCTGCCAATCTAGCAGTTTGAAAGCATGTAATAATAATAATAATAATAATCTTTATTGTCATTGTAATAATAAAATTACAATGAAATTGGTAATGTAAAAATGTAAAAATGCAAGTAGAAAAATAGGGGCCACCTTTGGTGGGAAGGGAACAGTGTTCTATGCGCCTTCGGCATATATATATTTATTGATCAGCTGAAAAACCTAACACACACATATATCAGTTTGTATTTTTAAATTTTGTGATTTGGTTTTAAGGTTAAGTTTTAATTTTTATAAATTTGTACAGGGGTTTATTTAATTCAATTTTAGTTATATGTATGTTGATTGTATGGTTTTAATTTGTACCTGTACACCGCCCCGAGTCCCTTCGGGGAGAGGGGGCGGTCTAGAAGTCCAATAAATAAATAAATAAATAAAATAAATAAATAAATATAAAAAATTACACAACGGAACTCATAGCTTTCTGTCTAGACCAGGGGTCTCCAACCTTTGCAACTTTAATTCTGAAGGACTTCAGCTCCCAGAATTCTCCAGCTGGCTGGAGAAGTCTGGGAGCTGAAGTCCTTCAGACTTAAAGTTGCAAAGGTTGGAGACCCCTGGTCTAGATGGTCTCTGGTGATGAGCCGAAAGGCAGAAAAGAAGAGCAGTATGCTTCCTCACTTAATTGGGGCCTAACAGGGTGTTGTGGAACAAGTATATACTTATCCTCCTGTCTCAGCTGAACAGGAAGAGAACCGGTTGGCCTAATGGCTAAGGCTCCTGCCTAGCATGTAATATAGCCCCGGTTAAAATCCCAGTAAGGGTATGGCTAGCTGATGAGAGCTAAAAAGCTCAAAATAGATCTATACTAGTCTCCCTGATTTATTTATTGATCAGCTCAAAAACCTAACACACCCACCCACATATAAACCTCTCTCTTCTAATCATGTTAGAAAAGAAGGTTTCAGAAGGATTATACATACGTCATTTTCTCACAACAGTTTTTTATTTGCCCTCTTTCAAATATTTTTACATTTTTACCTAACCAATAAACACAGTTCAAATTTCAAGGGAGGCAGAGATTTTTAGCTCACTGGCTTCACATCATGTTTGAAAACGGCGAGGAAAATCTTGCCTTGAATTGGAAGGTTTTAAATTTCATTGATGATTTAAAAATAAATTATTCTAGAAAAATCACTGCTAAATTCAATGAACAATATTTTCTAAATCTTTGGTCTTGATTACTGCAAACCCAAGTGTTCATCAAAAATGGTTATATCCATGGTAGCCACAGCTTGAATTTAAAATGAATTATGTGATTTTTTTTTTTAATTAAAGGAAAGTTTTTCTATCTGCTGTTGCTAAAAATAGGTGAGGAGATTCTCACGACAATGAGAACAGGACCACAAGGCAAGGAAAGACTTGAACAAACTAGATATTGTTAATTATCCTCTTTCTGTTACTTGCAATAACATCTTTTCAGGAATGTTCTTCAAATTGCTGCTTCAAATTTCAGATATTCACACTTCCAAACGGTCAGGGTAAGAAACTCCAATAGAAAAACAAATTCAATATCAATTCTTTCTCTCTCTCCCTCTCCCTCTCCCTCTCCCTCTCCCTCTCCCTCTCCCCCTCTCTCTCTCTCTCTCTATCTATCTCTCTCTCTCTCTCTCCTTCCCTCCCTCTTTCCCCCTCTCTCTCTTTCTGAAACCCTGGCGGCTACCTGGACAGGTTCTGCAGTTTTCTTGGCAAGATACAGTATTCATAAATGGTTTCCCACTGCCTTCCTCTTTGAGAAAGAGGGAATGGCGAAAGGTCACCCAGCTGAGTATAGGTCTAACGCAGGGCTAGAACTCACAGTCTCCTGGTTTCTAGTCTGGTACCTTTAATAGATTTTTTTTTTACAGATTAACAGAGTTGGAAAGGATCTTGTAGGTCATTTAGTCCAACCCCCTGTCCAAGCTGGAGACCCTACACTATTTCTGACAGATGGCAGTCCAGTCTCTCCTTGAAAGAACCTTAAACATATCAAAAACTCTATTGAGAGGATCCTTCCTTCCTTCCTTCCTTCCTTCCTTCCTTCCTTCCTTCCTTCCTTCCTTCCTTCCTTCCTTCCCTCCCTCCCTCCCTCCCTCCCTCCCACCTCTCTTTCTTTCTTTCTTTCTTTCTTTCTTTCTTTCTTTCTTTCTTTCTTTCTTTCTTTCTTTCTCTCTCTCTCTCTCTCTCTCTCCCTTCCTTCCTTCCCTCCCTCTGTTCTTTCTTTCTTTCTTTCTTTCTTTCTTTCTTTCTTTCTTTCTTTCTTTCTTTCTTTCTTTCTTTCTTTCTTTCTTTCTTTCTCTCTCCCCTTCCTTCCTTCCTTCCTTCCTTCCTTCCTTCCTTTCTTATTTTAAAGTTCACTTTATAGTTTCCCCATATCACTCCCCTCAAACTATCTCTGATGTTTACCACTCGTGGCATCACATCCTACAGTCCAGTCTGAGCCGATTCTAGAAGCCAAAACATGAAATGAAGGAGTTGCAGTGCAATTGCAATGACCCCTGAGATGGAGCTTATAATGATGCCATGGGTAGATCCACCTTGTCTTGGCAGGCAAAAAATATGTGGGGCTACCCACATATCAGGTGTTTTGTTTTTTTCTTGCAATGTAGCAGCAGTTCCTGTAAATCATATACATTTGTCATTCCTCAGAGCTGCCTGACAGTTCTGACAATTCATTAGCTGAAGTTGAACAGGCATCTAAGAAGAAAAAGGAGAGTTTATTCTTTTCCTTTCCTTCCCTTCCCTTCCCTTCCCTTCCCTTCTTCCCTTCCCTTCCTTTCCTTTCTTTTCCCTTCCCTTCTTCCCTTCCCTTCCTTTCCTTTCTTTTCCCTTCCCTTCTTCCCTTCCCTTCCCTTCCTTTTCTTTCTTTTCCCTTCCCTTCTTCCCTTCCCTTCCTTTCCTTTCTTTTCCCTTCCCTTCTTCCCTTCCCTTCCTTTCCTTTCTTTTCCCTTCCCTTCTTCCCTTCCCTTCCTTTCCTTTCTTTTCCCTTCCCTTCTTCCCTTCCCTTCCTTTCCTTTCTTTTCCCTTCCCTTCTTCCCTTCCCTTCCTTTCCTTTCTTTTCCCTTCCCTTCTTCCCTTCCCTTCCTTTCCTTTCTTTTCCCTTCCCTTCTTCCCTTCCCTTCCCTTCCTTTTCTTTCTTTTCCCTTCCCTTCTTCCCTTCCCTTCCTTTCCTTTCTTTTCCCTTCCCTTCTTCCCTTCCCTTCCTTTCCTTTCTTTTCCCTTCCCTTCTTCCCTTCCCTTCCTTTCCTTTCTTTTCCCTTCCCTTCTTCCCTTCCCTTCCTTTCCTTTCTTTTCCCTTCCCTTCTTCCCTTCCCTTCCTTTCCTTTCTTTTCCCTTCCCTTCTTCCCTTCCCTTCCTTTCCTTTCTTTTCCCTTCCCTTCTTCCCTTCCCTTCCCTTCCTTTCTTTTCCCTTCCCTTCTTCCCTTCCCTTCCTTCCCTTTCTTTTCCCTTCCCTTCTTCCCTTCCCTTCTTCTGTCTATGCTTCTGAAATATTTCAAATAGAAAACATGTTGCATTGTTTTTAAAGCACCTGAGTTTTTGCTCAGAATTGTATTGCATCATGGCCATGTAGTATTAGAGATATTAAAATATGCATTTCTTTTTTAAAAAAATAAATACATTTTATTATAAACTAATAACAGAAAAAAAACCAGAAATAGGACATTGACAAGACAAAACTGCATAGAGATAACTGGGAGTGACTCACCCCCTATATGCATACAGTTACCAGGTAACATCATATATCATCTTACTACATTTCCAGTTATTCTAGCTATTTCTGTTTATATCTTACATTTATTAATTCTTTATAATTTTTACTGCTCCATATATTTATTTTATTTACTATTTACATATCTACATTGTATATTTTTCCCTATGGCTCATCCCGTAATCTTTTTACCTCTATCCATTCATACCATTTTTCCCAACTTTGATAAAATATTGTTTCCTGCTTGTCTTTAAGATTATATGCATTTCTTGTCGTGATATTTTCTGGGAAGGATAATGAGGCTAAACAAGGAATTTGATGTGAAATCCATGACAAGCTACAACAATCTTGTGGTCTGAGTAGTTACCTTTGTATTGTCATGTCTTACCATTGTATTCACCAAACATATCAATTTCTTATTCAAAGAATGTCTGATCTGCTTACCAGCATACATCTAATGTACTGAAGAGCACTGGGCCTAAGGCGGAATCCTGTGGCATCCCACTGCTTACTTCCCTCCATGTAGACGTAGTGCCATTAAGGACTACTCATTAAATAAAGTTTGTCAGCCAGTTACAAATCCATCAGGTAGTGATGCTGTCTATCTCACATTTCTCTAGCTTACCAAAAAAGTAGGTTGTGGTCTACTTGAACATTGGGCATTATCTAATAAAATGAAATTCAATTGTGAAAAAAGTAAGGTTCTACATTTAGGCAAGAAAAACAAAATGCACAGGTACAGTATAGGTGGTACCTTGCTCAATAGTAGCAACTGTGAGAGGGATCTTGGAATCCTAGTGGACAACCATTTTAATATGAGCCAGCAGTGTGCAGCAGCTGCCAAAAAAGCCAACACAGTTCTAGGCTGCATAAACAGAGGGATAGAATCTAGATCACGTGAAGTGTTAATGCCACTGTATAGTGCCTTGGTAAGGCCACACTTGGAATACTGCATACAGTTTTGGTCGCCACGATGTAGAAAAGACGTGGAGACTCTGGAAAGAGTGCAGAGAAGAGCAACCAAGATGATTAGGGGACTGGAGGCTAAAACATATGAAGAATGGTTGCAGGAACTGGGTATGTCTAGTTTGATGAAGAGAAGGACCAGGGGAGACAGGATAGCAGTGTTTCAATATCTCAGAGGGTGCCACAAAGAAGAGGGAGTCAAACTATTCTCCAAGGCACCTGGGGGCAGGACAAGAAGCAATGGGTGGAAACTAATCAAGGAGAGAAGCAACTTAGAACTGAGGAGAAATTTCCTGACAGTTAGAACAATTAACCTCTGGAACAGCTTGCCTCCAGAAGTTGTGAATGCCCCAACCCTGGAAGTCTTTAAGAAGATGTTAGATAGCCATTTGTCTGAAATGGTATAAGGTTCCTGCCCACGCAGGGGGTTGGACTAGAAGACCTACAAGGTCCCTTCCAACTCTGCTATTGTATTGTATAAATGCCTTACGGAAGTCTAAGTATGCTGTATCCACTGCATTTAACTGGTCTATTAATTGAGTCACTTTGCCAAAGAATGAATATGTCTAGAATGATATAGGGTCTCTTGGTTGAGCAGGGGGTTGGACTAGAAGACCTCCAAAGTTCTCTCCAACTTTGTTGTTCTCTTATTCTGAATTCACATGTGCACATGCACAAACTTGGATTTCCATGACCTTCAATAGTGCACTTTTGAAAGAAGTTTACCTGAAGAGTTTTTTATATAATAGGCTTGAAATATTGGAAGATTGCAGACGAGGTGCTGAAAACAGTTGGTGTAAGTGCTGCCATTGGAATTTGGACTTCAGCAAATACTGAATGTCTATTTATTGCGTGCCTTCCTGATTAGTGGCATGCATTAATAAGCCGACTGAAACTCTAAACATGTATTTTATTTCATTTCACGTTCTTCCACCATCCTGTCCATGCCAATTTTTTTTTAACTATATGTATCATCTCCAAGCAATGTTCTTTTCTACACAGCTTCTGCGTAAATTCCCATCTGCTTTCTTCCCCACAACACACCCACACATTATCTGGTTTGATAATATTTTACCTTCATTTTATTTTTTTGCAGAAATATAAATGAACACAAATTAAGCTATTTCATCAAATAGAAGCAGGATGGAAGAAAAGCAACTTTGCAAAACTTGAGATCCCCTGAAATAAATCCGGACAACCAATCATTTAAGGTGAAGCATTAACGATAGGTTAGATGGTCTGCTCCTTTCTTCAGTGTTGTCTAAAACTATTTAAAGGATCTTAAAGATCATAATAAAAAGGAAAGCATATGACTTGAAGGGGGATTATAGGCTTATGTTAGACCTTAAAACTAACTAGTATAGAAGCCCTGCGGCCGATTCGCTCCCACAGAGAGGGACTTCTCCGGGTGCCGTCCACTAGGCTGTGCCAGTGGGCGATGCCCAGGGGAAGGGCCTTCTCTGTGGCGGGTCCGACCCTCTGGAATGATCTTCCCCCCGAAATCAGAACAACTACGGACCTCCACTCCTTCCGTCAAAAACTAAAAACACACTTCTTCTGCTTGGCCGGCCTGGGGTAATCAATTGTTTTTAGGGTTTTTAGCGACTTATTTTTAGTTTTAATACGGGATTTTAGCGCAGGGTTAGTTTAATTTCATTTTAATATTGTACTACGTCTGTGATTTTATATGTATTTTAAATTCCCTGTGCCCCGCCTCGAGTCCCTTCGGGGAGAGAGAGCGGGCTATAAATTAAAATTATTATTATTATTATTATTAAGCCAAAAGGGGAACATAGAACAATCAGGTTGGAGCAGCGGGTTGGACTAGAAGACCTTCAAGGTCCCTCCCAACTCTGTTATTTGATGTTTGAGAGCTCACACCAATGTGAAATTGATGTGAAAAGCACCACTATTGGTGCAGGGAAGGAAAGATAACAAAGATGCTAAGTTCCTTGATGTGAGCAGCTCAACAATCTTTCTGGATGCATGTTCCATGTTGCAAACAGTTCAACAATGGCACTTATCCATAACAGAGATCAAATTCTTTGCAACTCAGGGCTCTCCCTCAACACATTCCAAGGTTGCATAAAGGTAAAGGCTCCCTTTGCACATATGTGCTAGTCATTCCTGACTCTAGGGGGCGATGCTCATCTCCGTTTCAAAGCCAAAGAGCCAGCGCTGTCCGAAGATGTCTCCGTGGTCATGTGGCCGGCAGGACTAAATGCCGAAGGCGCACAGAATGCTGTTCCCTTCCCACCAAAGGTGGTTCCTATTTTTCTCCTTGCATTTTTTACATGCTTTCGAACTGCTAGGTTGGCAGAAGCTGGGACAAGTAACGGGAGCTCACTCCATTATGCAGCGCTAGGGATTCGAACCATCGAACTGGTGACCTTTCTGATCGACAAGCTCAGCGTCTTTCAAGAGTGCCTAGAGGGCTTTTTACTCATTGTGAGAGCTCTGGAATGGAAGGCCTGGATTGTTGAGGCAAAATTGAGAGGATCAGCAAATCTCTGCCCATCCCCATCCCTTTTTGAAGCCATTCTGCGTTATGACTAATTGTCGAAGAAGCCTGGAGTTTACTCTTCATAGAATATGTATGTACATTGCTTAAAACTTGATAGCTGCGTGGAGGTGCTTAAGGGCTGAGCCTCTTTGTTTGTGTACACTCCCGTATCTCAGTGTCTCTCTTTTCCTTCCTTTATTTGTTCGGTCTTATCTGGCTTTGGAACATTTCCCTAAGATGCTGCTGAGATCAGCAGTGCAAAAGCGACACACACAAAAGATTGTAAGGAAAAGGTTGATAAGATGCATTCAACTTCCACCAGGATGGCTGTTAGTCTCTCTCTCTCTCTCCCCCTGCTTTTTGATATTTTTGATATTTTTTTCCCTCAAACAGAGAAGACAGTTTCAGGGGGAAAAATCCTAGAGAGATCAAGAAGGGGTGGGTGGGGGACGCGGGGGACATACACATTCCCCTCCAACCAGAAGTGCCTTGGGGCTATTGATCTGGGCACCTTTGCTTTGCACAACAGTTCTTTTTGAGTTGGGTTGACTGATTGTTGATTGTGTCCTTGTTGGGTTACAGAGGTTGTTTTATAGCATGCTCAGTCCAGAGGGTTTACATGATGTCTTATGGTTCTCTTCAGATTCAGTGCTGGAGAAGCATACAACTACCACAACGATGTTACTTTTAAGAAAAAGAGAGAGCGGTAGATCTAATGAATTTCGGTACTCCCACATCTTTTAATAACTGAGCAGAAACTTTGAGTTGCTCCATAGGCAGGTTATTGCTATGGTGGCGTAGTGGTTATCGCAAGCGAACTCTGCCCACGCACTGGGAGTTCAGTCCTGATTGGTATTGTGGCCCACAGGCAGCCAGTGGAGCTGGCAGCAGATTCGGACAGTGAGGAGGTTGGGGAGGAACATGGGCCAGTCCTGGAGTCTGGGGAAGGCTCTGACAAGTACTCTGCATCAGAGGCAGAGATGGGGACAGGGCCATCTGACAGTTCTCAGCTGCCTTCAGAGTCAGACATCAGGGAAACAGACGAACATTTGGAGCCTGTTCCCAGTGTGTGCATGCGCAGAGTTGCCAGACAAAGGGAACAGCTAAGGAGCAAGGGCCGACTTGGGAGTAAGGCCACAGGTGGATGATGAATGGCTCCTCCCATAGGGAATAAAAGAGGAGTGGAGTTTGCATGAGACAATTAGTTCACTTAATTGGTTTGTGACACTCAGAGGCTCCTTACCAGGTTTTGAAGATATTGCCCTGGCCCTCCAAGCCAGATAAGGTCTGTGACTGTATATTCACCCTTGAAAAACTTTCCTGGATAGGAATGAGAGGAATTCACAGTTACTTAATAAAAAGGGTGTTTTGTCAGGACAAGGAGTCTACTTTGTGGTTTGGGGAAGCCTAGGTCAGAACAGTTTGTCTCCTGTAAACTCCACTCCCCCTTCGCTCCTCTTTCATTCCCTATGGGAGGGGCCATTTATCATCCACCGTTAGATGTAGCAAAGAGATAGTTAAAACTCTAATGCATTTATGTCAGCTGTTGGTCATCTGGAGTTTTGTGGTGACAGGTAGCTAATAACATTAAAAAAAAAACCAACTCAATATCATTTATGCATTTAGAGACACATATATGTGCCAATGTGGATAGATAGATAGATAGATAGATAGATAGATAGATAGATAGATAGATAGATAGATAGATAGATAGATAGATATAAAGACCTTCATCTGTATAGAAAGTCTCTATAGACAAGAGATACTTTTGCAAGAGCCAGTTTGGTGTAGTGGTTAAAACACAAGGCTAGAAACCAGGAGCTCATGAGTTCTAGTCCCAGTTTAGGCATGACGTCAGCTGAGTGGCCTTGGACCAGTCACTTTCTCAATAGCAATAGCATTTAGAATTATAGACTGCTTAATATGCTTTACAGGTTACAGAGTCAGCATATTGCCTCCAACAATCTGGGTCCTCATTTTACTGACTTCAGAGGTTGACCCATGGAAGGATGGGTCAACCCTGAGCCGGTCGGCATCAAACTGCTGGCAGTCGGCAGAGTTAGCCTGCAAAATTGCATTCTAACTACTCCGCCATGATAGGAGTGGAATGGAATAGAAGAATACAGAAGAATATAGAAGAATGCAGAACGCAGAATGGATTGGACTGGATTGGGCTGGATTGGGCTGGATTGGACTGGATTAGACTGGATTGGACTGGATTGGACCTTAACACTTAGATTTATATACCACTTCACAGTGTTTTATAGCCCACTCTGAGTGGTTTACAGAGTCAGCCTCTTGCCCCCAACAATCTGGGCTCTCATTTTACCCACCTTGGAAGGATGGAAGGCTGAGTCAACCTTGAACTGGTCAGCATCGAACTGCTGGCAGTCAGCAGAATTATGTTGCAATACTTTCCAAGCACTGTGCCACCACGGAGGCAGTGGAGGAAGCAAGGGCCAAACACTTCCAAAATCTTGCCAAGAAAACTGCAGGGACTTGTTCAGGCCATCACAAGAGCCTACAATTATTTAGATCCACCCACACCCCAACACACGATACAGCAACAAGTGCATCACTAATGGAAATTCCCAGTCTCTCCCTGAAACCCAGGCGGTGAAAAACAACCCAAAGGTTTCTGTACAACTTGGAAAAGTGGCAGGCTTGTACGGGAAAACTTTCCAGTGCCCTGCGCCAAAGGAACTGCAATGTATTTATTCCCTTTTACTCAACGGACAAAGAACGGAGTCCTTGCTTATAAACTTAACATTTTGTGATTGTTTTCTCCTTCCCACTTCCTCCTCTCTCTCTCTCTCTCTCTCTCTCTCTCTCTCTCTCTCTCTCTCTCTCTCTCTCTCTCTCTCTCTCTGTGTGTGTGTTTCTCTCTCTCTCTCTCTCTTAAGAAAAAGTGTTTGGTAGGCATCACGGCCCTCTGTTAAAATGATGTATGGAGCTATTGTCTAGTTGGGTCTGATCAGCTGTAAATGAAACTAATTAAGGAAATGTCAAACATAATTAATAAAACAGCTTTAACCTACAAAAGCACTGTCAGCGGAATGAATGGGGAAATCACCAGGCTCTCAATGATGTGTGTGTGTGTGTGTGTGTGTACAAACACCAAACACACACCAGAAATATATATATATTTATATATATATATATATATATTTTCCCCTAGGATGTCCTTTCTTTAACACGTTCTGTTAAATTGCAAGCTATATCTTAGTGCAGATTTTGTTTGGAAGGTTAATCTCACTCCCCACCCAGAACCATGAAAGGAGCAGAAAATAATGCCACCCTATTTGCAAATTGTGATGCTGGCACGGTGTACATGTGCGTGTATGGGAGGTGTGTGTGTGTGTGTGTGTGTGAGAGTGTAGGGGGTCTTTAATTGCCAGACTATCTTTTTCAACTACATTGGTATATTAACACAGTCCATTTACTCGAAGCAGCTCTACGGCTGCTAAATAAAAGCGGCAATAAAACTAGCTCAGGTCTCTCCGTTTTAATTCAAAATATTTCCATTCTCCTGGGTGATACAGACAGGTGCCCATCCTCATCCATCACAAGTAAGGATCCAGTGAATCCGACAGGAAGGTAATTTTTGGAATATCTATGTGGGGTGAGCAACCTATAATTACGGCAAGCAAATTAAGGCAAGCGGTAGAGTCAGTTACATTTGCTTTGCCGTAATGATGCCCCAGGCCCTTTTTGATCTTTGGGGACCCAGCGATATAATGGATTCTTTTGCAGTTGCAGATGAGATAGAAAAAAAGCTGTCCACCAGGATGATGCTTACATACGTGTGGCTGGGAGGCTCGAGCTGCCTTGAAGAGCTTGACTAATCTCTCATCATTTCGGTTTTTGGAAGGATAAGATCTGTAAAGAAATACAAGAGCTACTAAAATTGTTGGCTGAGCAAGTACAAAAACAGCCTGGGAAATGGCTGAACCCTGGGAAACAGGCCCCGTGTTAGTCAACAGGAATGCTGATTTGCCACCAACTTATCAGATGCATGGGAACCAGGAATGTGGCAGCATTGCCCATCGACACCCCAATCAACAATTAAAAAGCCACACCAACCAGGCACCGCATAAATACTACACATAGATTAACTCAAGCAGACATTCTGGTGAGAGAGAAGTTCCCTGGGGATGAGCTCCAGCATGAGTTTGAAAGCTCGGAAGAGTAAACATCGGGTCCTGGTGACTGACCTGGATTTGATCCTGCAAAGACAAGAGGAAATTCCTTAAATCTCATCTCCATTTTGTGTAAGTCAGTATTGGTGAACCTTTTTGACACCAAGTGAATCCCTCCCCTCCCTCCCTGTAGTTTCATGCTTGTCAATCTAATCAAAGACTGGGACCTCCCTCTTCAGAATGGAGCCCAAAGGGAGGCTGATGGGGAACTAGATGACAAATTAGAGTATTCATTAAAATATCCTGTTGAGGGCGGCACCATCTAGGTATTGGGGGGGGGGGGGGAGACCATTAAACCTTAAGGAAAAAAATCCTTGTTGAAAATCCAGTACACAAAAAAGTTAGGAAAACAAAATCAACAGCAGTCCTAAAACCTATCATCTCCTCCTCTCCTTCTCCTTCTCCTTCTCTTCCTCCTCCTTTTCCTCTTCGTCCTCATTCTCCTTCTTTCTTTCTTTCTTTCTTTTCTTTCTTTCCTCCCTCCCTCCTCCTCCTCCTCTTCCTCCTCTTCCTCTTCTTTCACCTTCTCCTCTTCCACCTCCTCCTCCTTCTCTTCCTCCTCCTCTTTCTTCTTCCACCTCCTCTTCCTCCTCCTCCTCCTGCTTCTGATTTTTCTGCTTCTGCTTCTCCCCCTCCTCCTCTATCTCCATTGATCATGATGATCCTTGTAGGATCCCACTTGACTGCCTATTTTTGAGAGTCCTGATCCTTTAACCATAAGAAAATGAATCCCAAGCGCTTATGCCTCATTAGAGTTAACACTGCAGCCTCTACAGAAAGCCAAAAGCTGTCATCAAAATGTAATTTTAATGGGACAACAGGATAAAATTATTCTAAAGACTAACTGCAGAGTAATTCCATTAACTGTATTTAAAATAATTAAAAGCAAAGGGAATATTTCTGTTCTTATTATTATGGTTTGTCAAACAACCAGATATAGAAAATGATTTAACATTTCTGTCCACCTCTTGAGTCCTTCCCAACTATTATGTTTATTGTTATTCTTTTATTCCTCAAGGACTAGCACATTATCAAGAACAAACAAAAATAATTTCATCTTTGATTGATTTTCTTTGGAAATTTAAGATCCAGCCAAAAAGCTTGGAAGCATCCCATATTAGGATGGAACTTGTAAACCTAAAGTTAATATAGCTGAAATATTTAGTTCTTGTAAAAATGTTTTATCTCTTTGTTATGTCTCCTAATACGATAACTAAAGCAATTAGTTTGCAGTATTTTTTTTCTGAGACTCAAATCCTTTGGCCACCTAATGAGAAGGAAGGATTCACTGGAGAAGAGCCTCATGCTGGGAAAGATGGAGGGCAAAAGAAGAAGGGGACGACAGAGAATGAGGTGGCTGGATGGAGTCACTGAAGTAAAGTAATGGTTCATTACCCAAAGTAGGTGAGCCTCTTGATGCGGGTGAAGAAGGAGAGTGCAAAAGTTGGCTTGAGACTCAACATTAAGAAAACTAAGATCATCACATCCAGCCCTCTCAATTCCTGGCAAATAGATGGGGAAGAAATGGAGGTAGTGACAGATTTTATTTTTCTGGGCTCCAAGTTCATCACAGATGGGGACTGCAGCCAAGAAATTAGAAGATGCTTGCTCCTGGAGAGGGAAGCAATGGCAAATCTAGACAGGATACTAAAAAGCAGAGACATCACCCTGCCAACAAAAGTGCGGATAGTCCAGGCTCTGGTTTTCCCAGTTGCAATGGATGGTTGTGAAAGTTGGACCACAAGGAAGGCTGAGCGCCAAAGAATGGAGGCCTTTGAACTCTAGTGCTGAAGAAGACTCCTGCGAGTCCCTTGGACTACAAGGCGATCAAACTGGTCAGTCCTAGAGGAGACCAACCCTGGCTGCTCTTTAGAAGGCCAGATCCTGAAGAGGAAACTCAAGTACTTTGACCACCTAATGAGAAGGAAGGACCTCATGCGAGAAGAGCCTCATGCTGGGAAAGATTGAGGGCAAAAGAAGAAGGGACAGCAGAGAATGAGGTGGCTGGATGGAGTCACCCATGCAGTAGGTGTGAGCTTAAATGGACTCCAGAGGAAGGTCTGGAGGAACGTTGTCCATGGGGTCGCGATGGGTCAGACACAACTTCCCAACTAACAACAATTTTTTTGGATGATGATGATGATGATTTGCTTCATCCACTATTTTTTCAAGTTTGCACCCCCCATACCACTTGCCTGAAAAACTCTGGCATCCCAGCTTTAACTTCAAAGCAAGTTGCATTGTATAAACGTTTGCCCCACAATTAGTCATAATACTTGCAATGTTTAGAAAAACAAGTTTTACTACCGGGAACTAGACTTTACAAATAATAACCAAATAAAGCCTCCAGAATTCCTTAGATTGTTGGCTGGCAACAACAAAAATTCTTCTCTTGCTAAAGACCTAGGCTTTAAAAGCAAGAATATTTTATTGGCCTAGAGATGTAGAGAGCTGAATGGAAGGAAACGAGGATGTAGTTAAAGAATTCTTTCATTAATCTCAAGACTCTTCGCTCATTGACTCATCATAGGAAAGACCCTTCTTGCAAAAACACAACCCGAGTTCTCAACGAAGACCATTTTGGCAATAGAACATAGCATATCAGAGTTGGAAGTGACCTTAGAGGTCTTCTAGTCCAACCCAGACCCTGAATCATTGCAGACAGCTGGCTGTGCAGTCTCTTCTTAAAAACTTCCAGTGATGAAACACCAACAACTTCTGAAGGCAAGCTGTTCCACTGCTTAATTGTTCTCATTGTCAGGAAATTTCTCCTTAGTTCCAGGATGCTTCTCGCCTTGATTCGTTTCCATCCATTGTTTCTTGTCTTGCTTTCGGGTGCTTTGGAAAATAGATTGACCCTCCTCTTTTTTTTTGTGGCAGCCTTTCAAATATTGGAACATTGATGGACGTCAGCCAAGTGCTTGCTGTGCTCAAGTGACCTACTAGAGATTTACAAGTCAATTTATATTATGCTCAGTTACTCTCACTAGTATAATTCTATTTCAACGAATGTGGTTAAATTCCGTTATACCGTCTATAAGTGTAAATGAGACATGCTTTGATGAAAATATACAAATTGTATCTTTTATGTTATTTGAAATCAAAACCATGTGATTAGTCTAATTAGTTTGTCACCATGCAGTGCCCGTAATAAGGATTACGGCTACGCTTTTATTGACATTGGCTTCACATCAATTCTCTGCAGGCCAGAAGCAATAGCACTTAGCACTTATATACCGTTTCACAATGCCTCTACAGCCCTCTCTAAGCAGTTTTCAGAGTCAGCATATTGCCCCCAACAATCTGGGTCTTCATTTTATCCACCTCGGAAGGAAGGAAGAATGGGTCAACTTTGAACCGGTCAGGATCGAACTGCTGGCAGTCAGCAGAGTTAGCCTGCAATACTGCATTCTAACTACTCCACCATGATAGGAATGGAATGGAATAGAATAATACAGAATAATACAGAATAATACAGAATGGACTGGACTGGACTAGACGTTAACACCTTGGAAGGTTGGAAGGCTGAGTCAATCTTGAGCCTGGTGAGAATCGAACTGCCAAACTGCTGGCAATAGGCAGTCAGCTGAATTAGCCCGCAGTGCTGCATTTTAACCACTGTGCCAACTCGTCTCTTAACAAGATCTGATTAATGCTAACCAAGAAGAATGTAGAGTTTATACCTTTAAAAAGCTCAGGAACAGCTTTCAAGAACATCAACAGCAGAGGTTTTTGGGGTCTTTTGTCTGGTGTCATTAACAGATGGCAGGTTTCCATGCTAGAGATGGGGCCACGGTCTTTGGCATCTGCTTTCAGATACCTCTAGCCTGAGGAACAAGGATGCCATTTGTTACAGCCCAGTAAAGGAAGGCCACCGCGAGAACATGCCACAGCAAGAGTTACAATACTCCATTTTATGGAGAGACTTTTCAGAGCACCACGAATGGAACTGGCAGATGTAGTCATTGAAAGGGGAAAGATTTATTCCCTAACAGCAATGCTCGGATCAGTCTCCTTCCCTTAGGATATTGTAGTGAAGGACCACACAATTATTTATTATTATCAATTCTCTATCTATCTATCTATCTATCTATCTATCTATCTATCTATCTATCTATCTATCTATCTATCTATCTATCTATCATTAGTCAACTGATTGTTTTTCTTACTTTTTGGTCAGGCTCTCCACCTGGAGAGAAGAAATTCATGTATGGCAGTGATTAATTGCTCAGCTGCAGAGCCTACTGACTTTGAATTTGTAATAAATCCCCTGTTCATTCTTTCGGTCACATTAAAAAACAGGTAGATTATTAAGTTTGGTTCCCTTCTTTAAAAAAGGGGGGAAACCAGAATGGAAAATAGAGAATGGAGTGGAGTAGAGAATAGAATAGAACAGAACAGAATAACAGAATGGAACAGAGTGGAGTAGAATAGAGAATGGAGAATAGAGAATAGAGACTCTGTTAATCTGCAATCTATAAGAATGGAAAATAGAGAATGGAGTGGAATATGGAATAGAATAGAATAGAATAAATAGAATAGAATAGAATAACAGAATGGAACAGTGTGGAGTAGAATAGAGAATAGAAAATAGAGAATAGAGACACTGTTAATCTGTAATCTATAAGAATGGAAAATAGAGAATGGAGTGGAATAGAGAATAGAATAGAATAGAACAGAACAGAATAACAGAATGAAACAGAATGGAATGGAGTGGAGTAGAATAGAGAATGGAGAATAGAGAATGGAGTGGAATAGAGAATAGAATAGAACAGAACAAAACAAAATAACGGAATGAAATGGAGCAGAATGAAATTCTTTATTGGCCAAGTGTGATTGAACACGCAAGGAATTTGTCTCATGAATCATATGATACAACACTCAGTGATAGTCACAGGATACTAAACAAGTAATCAACCAACACAAATCATTCTAGGATACTTTTAGTCCTTGTGAATGTTTGAGGGAACCATGTATGGTCTACTCTAATGAAGAGAAGACTGAGGTGATACAATAACTATCTTCTAGTACATGAGGGGCTGCCACAGAGAAGAAGAGTTTAACTTATTCTCCAACGCATCTAAGACCAGGATGAGAAGTAATGGGTAGGACATCATTAAAGGGAGATCCAACCTAGAACTAAGGAGAACTTTCCTGACAGTGAGAACAATTGAAGACCAGAAGGGTTTACCTCCAGAAATTGTGGGTAATCCATCCCTGGAGATTTTCAAGAAGACTAGACATCCATTTGCCTGGAATTGGGTAGGGTCTCCTGCTTTAGCAGGGTGTTGGATTGGAAGACCTACAAACTCTATTATTCTTTGTTCTTATGTCCATCACAAGATTGTTCTTTGGATAAAATGGATAGAAGGCCAATAGGTACCTGATCTCAATTGCCAGAAGATAAATAGTTTGATTTAAATAACTATCTTTCCTTAAACTTGGTTTTAATTTGGGGGCGCGTGGGGCAGAAAATCACTTTCCTTCCAGGCATAAAAAGCATCCTTGATATTCTACAGTATAATCTGTCTCTCCCATAGTCATCTGTCATTCACTCAAAGTCACCAGCAGGAGAAATCAAAGCTGAGCAGCTCTTCTCGTCTACCTTTCTGATCCTCCTATCAATTACCTGTCAGAAGATGAGTTTATGTGTCTTGTTGTTAATGAGCCTCACTGTAGCAATTAACAAACAAGTCCCACAAAGAATTAGCCTCTGAGCTCAGGTGACCAATTGTTCAATAAATATTGACACCGATGTCAGGAAAAGTATATCACATCTGATTGTGTGCACCAGATGAAACACAACAGCAAGAGAGACGGGAGCGATGGAGAGCTTTGTTTGATGTCTCCTTCAACCCGAAACCTACTTCTTTTGTTTTTGTCTTTGAAAGGAAATCTTGCTTTCCATTTGTGTCTGAAACTTCACTGGGCCAAGTGGCTTTTATGCTTCCCTTTTATGAGGAAAGACGGCTCCATCAACACATGTACTCTTAACTACTTTGAGTCTTCAAATAGCTAATCAGCCCAATTGTTCATCCAGATGGAAATGGAATGAGGCAACTCCTGACAATATGGGGTTTTCCCCCCCTCCCTTCCATTTTTGGGGGGTTGCTTGTTTTTATAACTTTGCAAGCCGCTCCATTAGCAGGTTTAATTCAATAGCCATTACCTACAGTACAAAGCTGAGGATTTGACACCGTTGTTTTTTAAAAATCGGTTATCTGTTCTCAAACTGAATTGTAATGACACTTTTTGCTTTGATATCACTTATAACAATAATCCTAAAGTCTTGTTCCAATTAAGATTTCTGTGTAAAAGGCTTCTTAAAACTAGATGGATATTTGCAGAGAGGGGGAAGGACGAGGGAGAGATTCAAATACATATGCAAACACGATTAAAAGAAAATAACCATCTATAACAGAGGTCCCCAAATTTGGCAACTTTAAGACTTGTGGACTTCAAGTCTTCAAGCTATGCTGGCTGAAGAATTCTGGGAGTTGAAGTCCACAAGTCTTAAAGTTGCCAAGTTTGGGAATCTCTGATCTATAACATTGCAGCCAGTTTGGCCAAACTGGTAGTGGTTTGGTGTCTTAGGTCAGTGTTTCTCAATCTGGTCCACTTGAAGATGACTGGACTTCAACTCCCAGAATTCCCCAGCCAGCATTCGCTGGCTGGGGAATTCTGGGAATTGAAGTCCAGTCATCTTCAAGTGGACTAGGTTGAGAAACACTGTCTTAGGTCACTGGCAGTGACCCAGGCCTGCCACGCCCCCAGACTGGTTCACCAGGTGGCGCCATAGGTGCCGCCATCTTGTCTTTTGCTTCTGCGCATGTGCAGAACAATTTTTATTGCACGGTGCATGCGTGCATACAGCGCATCAAGTGTGCACATTGTGCCTGCGAGCAAACCAGCAGTAGTGACTGATGGAGCCCATCCCTGATTGCAGGAGAAGACAGAATAGTTTATAATACTCCAGAGAAGAAGAAAGAAAGGGGAGGAAAATTAAAATTTGTAGAAAGGGCAACAGTTCCAGGACATCTTGAGAAACCCATCTTGAGATCCAGTTCTGACATCACACATGACAACTATCTTCACATTAGTCTTTGGTTGCTCTTCGGTTACTGGTCACCTCTAGTAAAAAAAAAAAAAAAAAGGGGCTTGGAAATGGTATTTTTACAACTAGCCCCACCTTCCAAACCCCCCCTCAAAATTAACCTATAATTGCCCTCTATCACATATCAGAAAACTAAACTTTTGGTTTTTGCCTGATGTCATAAAATTCATAACTTTCAAATAAGTGGAACTCATATTAAGCAATTGTGCACGTAGAAATATCTTGGAGTGCCGTTCTATGCTTCTCTATCCTAAAATTCTTTTTCCTTTCCTTTCCTTTCCTTTCCTTTCCTTTCCTTTCCTTTCCTTTCCTTTCCTTTCCTTTCCTTTCCTTTCCTTTCCTTCCTTCCTTCCTTCCTTCCTTCCTTCTTCTCTCTTTCTTTTTCTTTTCTTCCCTTAGTCTCTGTCTGTTTGTCTCTCTGTGTCTCTCTGTTTCTCTGTCTTTCTGTCTTTCTGCCTTTCTTTTTTCTATTTCATATTGCATAGCAAAACTTTATAAGGTTTTGCCCTCAAAGGGAGCAAAATTATATCCCTGCAAGCTAAGGCAATCCCATAGCATTTTTATGGCTTCCAAGTGTACTTTTCTGAAAAGCTAAACATTTTTCAAATTATTCAAAATAAATTCATTGGAACCATAGTGTTGCTTTCAAAAACATATCAACATTGCTATCTTAGGTGTAGAGACATATATAGTGTTGTTGAATTAATCTTTTGGCTAGGTTAACCCTACTTCTTAAAGGTTTAGCCCCATTAGTATTTTAAGACTGTTTTCAACAAATATGCCTTAAAAGGCAGTAGAAATTCCCTTACTGAGCTCCCTGCAAAATCTTACTAGGTTTTGACAATGGTGGAACTTCCCTCAAACAACAAATTTAGATATAGACCTCTAAAGAAGTTTAGAGGGGCCATGATAGCTCAGTGGTTAAAGACGCTGAGCCTGACAGCTGGAAAGCTGACAGCCCCGTTTCAAGATCCAACTATAAGTATAGAGTATTGGATTTGAGATCTGATACAGTAGCTAACTAGCCAGCTAACCAGACAGACAGTCAGACAGACAGATTGGCAGTAATGATAGAGCAGGATCTCATAGGTGTGAAAGCATCTCAAATCCTGTGCCCTTGCTTGATATCTTCCCTACACAAAGTTCAGAGACTATCATGAGAAATTCAGGCGACTTGTTAACTAAGATAAAGGAGCTTTTATATTTCTCATGCCAACATGACCACACAAATGATTTAACAGAATGGAATGGATTAACAGAGTTGGAAGGGACCTTGTAGGTCTTCTAGTCCAACCCCCTGCTCAAGTAGGAGATCCTACATAATTTCTGACAGATGGCAGTCTAATCTGTTCTTGAAAGCCTCCAGTGATGAAGCTCCCACAACTTCTGAAGGCAACTTCTGTTCCATGGGTTGATTGTTCTCACGGTCAGAAAATTTCTCCTTATTTCCAGGTTAAATCTCTCCTTGTTCAGTTTCCATCCATTATTCTTTGTCTGGCCTTCAGGTGCCTTGGAAAACAGCTTGACCCCCTCCTCCCTGTGGCAGCCCCTCAAATATTGGAAGACTGCTCTCCTGTCTCCCGTGGTCCTTCTCTTCACTAGACTAGCCAGGCCCAGTTCCTGGAACCATTCTTTGCATGTTTTAGTCTCCCCTAATCATCTTTGCTTGAAAGTTACAATTGTGGTTTGCTGTTTTTGCTTTCATTGAGCGATCTTCTAATATCATAGCTGACACCTCAGCAAAATCACCCAAGCTAAGTTTCATCATTAGCCGAATAGAAGTTGAAGGAGGATGTTCCCAACACCATGAATCCTCCTCCTCTTCCTGATAAGACCCCTTTTATTTAGTTTAAAGTGAATTTCTCTCCAGCAAAATCCCGGCCAACAATCTTTCAAGAAATTTCACAACTATGGACCTTTATTAGGCTTGGAGAGCTGCCAGGCCGATATCTTCCAAACGCCACTCTGTAGCAGCAATTCCTTGGCAATGAGTCAGGAACAGATCTTCACCCTCATGAATTGAACTAATTGTCTCCTGCAAACTCCACTCCCATTTTGCCCCTCTATTCTTCCCAATGGGAGGGGCCATTCACCATCCACCTGTGGCTCTACTCCCGTCAGCCCTTGTTCCTTAGCTGTTTCCTTCTCCTGGCAGCTCTGCACATGCGCACACTGGGAACAGGTTCCAGCTGTTCTTCTGCCCCACTGATGTCTGAAGGCAGCTGATAACTGTCAGACAGCCCTGGCCCCATCTCTGCCTCCGATGCAGAGCCCTCATCAGAACCTTCCCCAGACTCCAGGACTGGCCCAGGTTCCTCCCCAACCTCCTCACTGTCCGAATCTGTAGGGCCGCTGGCGGGCCACAACAGAAGGCGATTGGAGTAAGACAGATGTTAACAGTTTAACAGAGTTGGAAGGGACCTTGCAGGTCATCTAGTCCAACCCCCTGCCCAAGCAGGAGACCCTACATCTGCCTCTACCTAGGATTGAACTCACAACCTCCTGATTGGGAGGCGAGAGCTCCACCTCTTTGAAGGGGCTCGCCATGAACAAAGTCAGTGATTCTAAGAAAGAAAACACCATCAACGTCTAAATGAAGGTGGAGGTGTGGTCTTTGCAACCATGAGGCTCACACTTGTAACATCTGCGCTTTCTTTCTTTTAAATGTAACACCCCCCCCCCCAAAAAAAAGGGGGGAAAAAGAGAGCTTGATTTAGGCCTGGAGGAGAAAGAGAAAGAAAAGTGTCTTCCTGCAGCAAGAAACCAGCAAGAAGTTTGTCAAGAAATGAACTCTTAATCTAACCCACACCTCATTTGTCACCCGGATGGGCTGAAGGAAGGTGACATTTACAAACTGGGAATGTGAACACATCCATTTCAGCAGGCTGACATCCTGATATAATAACTATTTACCTTGAGAAAGGGAGAACTGAGATTTCCGATTCTTGCGCATCTTCTCACTTCAGCACTTATTTCCTCACTCTGTCAAACATCCCCAGATTAATGGAACAATTTGTTCGACAAATCATATTAGCAGAAAGCGCACAGGGTAAAGAGAGAGCGGGCGGTGGGGGGGGGGTGTGGAGAAGAGAAGGGAAGGCGAACTCTTCTTTTGCTCGTTCATAGCCGCCGTATCTCCGCAAATAAAAATGCAGTTATGCCTGACATTTACAGAGGTACAATGTGAAAAGGGAAGAAGTGTAATGACTTTAGGCAGTTGAGAGATCTCTTTACAAGAACAGGAGTGCTCAGAAGGGAATAAGATAAAGTTACACAGAGCGCCGAGATGGAGCCGCTTTCTCAAACAGATTTGTCAAACAAAACAGCAGGGATGCATTTGTGCGTTTTGGAAGGGAGGAGGGGGGGTGCGTGGGGGCGTGCGGGGGGGTGGCTCGGTAGAAGAGTTTTCCATTAAAATGATGGGCTTTGGGCTTACCTGGGCTGGGGAATCGAAGATAGCAATCAGCTACAGATTTCTGCAAAGATGCATTAAGAGAGAGAGAGAGAGAGAAAGGGAGGGAGGGGGAGATAGATAGATAGATAGATAGAGAGATAGAGAGATAGAGAGATAGAGAGATAGAGATTGAGAGAGAGAGAGAGAGAGAGAGAGAGAAAGGGAGGGGGAAATAGATAGATAGATAGATAGATAGATAGATAGATAGATAGATAGAGAGATAGATAGAGAGATAGAGAGATAGAGATTGATAGAGAGAGAGAGAGAGAGAAAGGGAGGGGGAAAAGATAGATAGATAGAGAGAGAGAGAGAGAGAGAGAGAGAGAGAGAGAGAAAGGGAGGGGGAGATAGATAGATAGATAGAGAGAGATAGAGAGATAGAGAGAGAGAGAGAGAGAAAGAGAGAGAGAGAGAGAGAGGATGCAAGGAGAGAAGCAATCTAGAAGTAAGGAGAAATTTCCTAGCGGTGAGAGCAATTAACCAACCATTTTTCAGGTCATTCTCAGAAAGTTTTTGGAGCCGTTTTCAGGCCATTTTCCAGTGGTCTGGCACTTATGAAGGCCAACTGGCCAGTGCGCATGTGCACGACAAAAACCAGAGGAACAGCTGCCTGTTTTGGGGGGCGTTTTTGCCTGGTTTTGGGGCCCTTTTTCTGGTCAGTTTCCGGCACTCTGGCACCCATGAAGACCAGCACGTGGACATGACAGAAACCTGAAGAGCAACTGGCGACAGCACACTTGCCTGCAGAGAGAGCTCTGTGTGTCACCTCTGCCACGCTTGCCATAGGTTTGCCATCAAGGCTATAGGCCAGGGGTGGGCAAACTTTGCAACTTTAAGTCTGAAGGACTTCAGCTCCCAGACTTCTCCAGCCAGCTTTGCTGGCTGGAGAATTCTGGGAGCTGAAGTCCTTCAGACTTAAAGTTGCAAAGTTTGCCCACCCCTGCTATAGGCTCTCCTGCTTGAGCTGGGGGCTGGATTAGAAGACCTCCAAGATCTCTTCCAACTCTAGAACTTTGCTAATGGTGAGAACAATCAGCCAGTGGAAAAGCTTGCCTTCAGAAGTTGTGGGTGCTCCATCTTTGAGACTGGACAACCCTTTGTCTGAAATGATATAGGGGTCTCCTGCTCGGGCAGGGGGTTGGACTAGAAGACCTCCAAGGTCCCTTCCTACTCCTATTCTGCATTTTGCCTTCTGTATAATGTGTCTCTTCCTGGAATGATCAGGGATTCCATACATCCCATCTTCCTGTGAAGAGGTTGTGAAAACAAAGGCAGAACCTGGTTCCAATATTTGAGGAGCTGCCACAAAGAGGAAGAGGTCAACCTATTTTTCAAAGAGGAAAATTTTCCAAAGCTAGCGGCTCAGTGGATAAGATGCTGAACTTGTCAATCACAAAGATTGGCAGTTCAGCAGTTCGAATCCCTAGTGCCACGTAACAGAGTGACTTCTCCCAGCTTCTTCCAACCTAGCAGTTCGAAAGCATATAAAAATGCAAGTAGAAAAATAGAGACCACTTTGGTGGTAAGATAACAGTGCTCCAAGCACCCCCGTCATGCTGACTACATGGACACGGAGACGTCTTCAGACAGTGCTGGCTCTTCGGCTTTGAAACAGAGATGAGCATCGCCCCCTAGAGTCGTATATGCAAAGGAAAAAAACCAAAGAACCCAAAGTAGGACAAGAAGCAATGGGTGAAAACTAATCAAGGGGAGAATTAACCTGGAAATAAGGAGAAATTTCCAAACAGAACAAGCAATGGAATTGCTTTCCTCCAGAAATTGTGTGTGCTCCATCACCAAAGGCTTTTAAAAAGAGACTGGGACAACCACTTGTCTGAAATAATATAGGGCCTCCTGTTGGAGGAGGGGGTTAGACTAGAAGACCTCTGAGGTCCCTTCCAACTCTATTATGCTATGTTCAATCTGGCAAACGTCTTGCAAAAAAAAACCTAGTAATAGGTCAGGAGTTTGTCTAAGCAACTAAGCTATCATGATAGGAGCAGAGTTTGGAGTCACAGTTGCAGTGGTGGGATTCAGCCAGTTAGCACCACTTTCAGGAGAAAGTGTTAACTTTCTGAGCAGTTTGGTGAACTGGTTGTTGGAAGAAATCAATTGGGACAGACAACCGGTTGTTAAATTATTTGAATCCCACTTGTCCGGAGTGGTCTTCAGACTCCTGATGTGCAAATGAAGACGTCGACTGCTTTCCCAAGTCACAGATTCTGCATTTACCGAATTAGGATTTGCATAATCCATCCATTCAGAAACCCCGCCTATTCATCGTTTGAAGCCGGCAATCAGAAAATCGGTTTATTACCCATTAGAGGAGTAACCTTCTGCAGTAGACTCCTTAAAATAATTGTCTTCAAAGAGCCCCATTAATTTCACACATATATGAAGGGGTCTGTTATAAATAGCACACACGCAAGCAATGCATTCACGCACAGGGGATTCTCTTTAATAGTCAGAGGTGTTTCGGGACAGGACGGTGAATCTAATTGTCTAGATTGCTCATTGCTGTTATTTTGAATCAATCTATTTAGCCAGGAAGGGAAATGTTTTAAATCTATTAAGTCCTGGCTTTTGTTTTCCAGCAGCCATAATGCAAAATGCAAAATTCACCTTCGTCATTCATTTGCCATGGGGTATAAAGAATTGCAGCTTGATTCTTCCTCCTCATTCAAGGATCTGAGCAAATTAAGAGTAGAATAGAATAACAGGGACCTTGGAGGTCTTCTAGTCCAACCCCCTGCTAAGGCAGGAAACCCTACACTACTTCAGACAAATGGTTATCCAACATCTTCTTAAAAGCATTCACAACTTCTGAAGGCACGTTGTTCCACTGATTAATTGTTCTAACTGTCAGGAAATTCTTCCTTAGTTCTAGGTTGCTTCTCACCTTGTTTAGTTTCTATTCATTGCTTCTTGTCCTGCTCTCAGGTGCTTTGGGGAATAGTTTGACTCCCTCTTCTTTGGGGCAGTCCTTGAGATATTGGAAGACTGCTATCATGTCTCCCCTAGCCCTTCTTTTCATCAAACTAGAGACACCCAGTTCCTGCAACTGTTCCTCATATGTTTTAGCCTCCAGTCCCCTAATCCTCTTTGTTGCTCTTCTCTGCACTCTTTCTAGAGTCTCCACATCTTTTCTACATCGTGGCGACCAAAACTGGATGCCATATTCCAAGTGTGGCCTTCCCAAGGCCTTATAAAGTGGTATTAACACTTCACGGAATCTTGATTCTATCTCTCTATTTATGCAACCTAGAACTGGGTTGGCTTTTTTGGCAGCTGCTGCACATGGCTGGCTCATATTTAAATGGCTGTGCACTAGGACTCCAAGATCCCTCTCACAGTTACTACTATTGGGCCAGGTACCACCAATACTGTACCTGTGCATTTGGTTTTTCTTGCCTAAATGTAGAATTTTCCTTTTTTCACCCTTGAATTTCATTTTGTTAGATAGCGCCTAATATTCAAATCTGTCAAGATCCTTCTGTATCTTAAGAATGCTTAGTTCATGCATTTGCTTCAAAATAATATATCATGATTTTAGGAAGAAAAACATCCACTTTTCCCTGTTTAATGGCTGAATTTTCCCGCCGTGGCTCCCATTAATCAGTCCTGCAAAATAGTTGGAGTCTTCCTTCTGCAGTTTTAGCAAGTATTCAGGTCTTCATTTAATGGCCGTGGTACACCACAGGATTGGGGGTTAGATGTGATGCAAGCAGTCCTCGACTTACAACAGTTCATTTAATGACCGTTCGAAGTTTCAATGGCACTAAGAAAAGGGACTTACGACCGTTTTTCACACTTACGACCGTTTTGGTCATGTGATCAAAATTCAGACGCTTGGCAACTGACCCATATTGATGACACTTGCGGCATGCTGAGGTCATGCAATCCCCTTCTGCAACCGAGCTAAGTGACTAGGGGAGCCAGATTCACTTAACAACTGTGAGACTAATTTAAGAACTGCAGTGATTCACTTAACAACCATGGCAAGAAATGTCGTAAAGTCGTGCAAAACTGACTTAACAAATGTCTCACTTAGCAACAGTAATTTTGGACTCCATTGTGGTCCTAAGTCGAGACTATGTGACCTGGTCATCAGGCAGGCATACCAACCTGCTGGTGCTACTAAGGTCAAATGAAGTGCATGAGAAGGAGAAGACTTATTTCTCTTTTGGTCCCCTAAAGCAGGGGTTCCCAACCTTTTTGGCACCAGGGACTGGTTTCATTTTAAAGAAAATCCCGCGGACCGGTGGGCATGGCTCGGCCGGCGTAGAGGGGGAGCAGGGGGGAGGGGGAACAGGCGGCGCAGGTGAGTTGGCTCACTCGCCCCTCTGGCCCCCAACGGCGTGAGCAGCCACACCTGTGCTCTCCCGCCCCCAGTGCGCGCTCTGCCCAGGGGGCTGCCCCCTCCTCCCTCCTCCTCCTCTCCGGCCCTGCGGCCCGGTTCCTATCAAGCCACGGACTGGCACTGGTCCACGGCCCGGGGCTTGGGGACCCCTGCCCTAAAGGACATGGTGGCTCAGTGGCTAAGACGCTGAGCTTGTCGATCAGAAAGCTCAGCAGTTCAGCGGTTCGAATCTCTAGAGCTGTGTAATGGAGTGAGCTCCCGTGACTTGTCCCAGCTTCTGCCAACTTAGCAGTTCAGAAGCATGTAAAAAAAATGCAAGTAGAAAAATAGGGACCACCTTTGGTGGGAAGGGAACAGCGTTCTGGGCACCTTCGGCGTTGAGTCATGCCAGCCACATGACCACGGAGACGTCAACGGACAGCACTGGCTCTTCGGCTTTGAAACGGAGATGGACACCGCCCCCTAGAGTCGGGAACCACTAGCACATAAGCACAAGGGTAACCTTTACCTTTTAAGCAGTCCTAGGCCATCGGGGACACCTTTAAATCCCAGCAAAGTCCTTTCACAAACACACCTCTTTTTCTCCACAGCGTCTCGCTCGCCCCCATGTATAATATATAAAAGAATTTTCATTAACCGGAGCCACTTGATCCTGCAAGCATAACTCTTGGAGTTACGCTTTCAGGATCACTAACTCCATAAGGCATAAATTGTTCGCCTGTCCTTCAGCGCCGCTCATTTTTAAGGCAAAATAGCTCAGCAATTTGGATCGGTCCTTCACAAGTTCACCTTCTGTGCAAAATGGCCGCGAGGCCTACTTCGCCCTGACACACGGCTGAAAGATGAGCCTCGGCGTTTCCTAAGCTCTGGTCACTTTGTCATGCCTTTCGGCTATGAAATGTCCTCCGGAATAAATGCAAGAGGAGAGGACGCCAGGAAAGTCCAGCCAACCCCCGAGATGCAGAGCTATATTTCCCTCTGACATCAAGGTCACGGCATAAAAAAAGGCCCGGGACAAGCAGGTGTCAGTTTTCATTGTGGAGGCAACGTTAAGAGTAGCATCGTTCCAAACGCCACGGCGATAAATTAGCATCAGGGCAAACTTGGAATGTCCTTTCAGAAGTACGGGACAAACGACGCGCCATTACGCCGCCTGTTTCCAAGGCAATCAGGACGAGGCAGGACCAGGAGAGTAAAATATAACTCAAGGTGAACTAAAAAAAAAAAGGAGAGGGAGGGAGGGGGGAAAGGAAGGGGTTGGACGAACCATTTGACATTCTTGGATTAAATATACCCAAGGAAGACACGGCTGCTGGCATCTGTAGCAGCAACGGGAAGGGGACCATCAATGTTAAGAAACATCAGCGTTGGGATATTACAATGCAAAGTCCACCCCTTGCATTGGAGCATTTTCGTTGAGTTGGGTGACTATAGAAATCAATCAAAGGATGGGAGGAGGAGGAGGAGGAGGATGGAAGGATGATTCCTTTGCTCGGTTGCTCTTTGGAATTGTTTTCCTCCCCTCTTCTCTCTCTCTCTCTCTTCCTCCTGTACTTTTTTTCTTTTCTCTTTTTGTAGGCAGGTGACATGATTAGAAGTTAGACAGGAAAGAAAGGGAAAGCTTTTGATAAGGTGACATGATTAAAAGCTAGACTAAGGGATAGGAATACAGGGAATATTAATGTACTATATCTGGGATGGCGAACCAATGGCACGCTTGCCCCAGGTGGCACGCAGAATGCAGCTGCGCAGTGCAGAATGCAGCCGCGCGGGGGATTCTGGGTGTCTCTCGTTACTCCCACGTAACACCTCTCCTGCGCGAGCTGCACTGGCTGCCTGTGGTCTTCCGGGTGCGCTTCAAGGTGGTAGTTACCATCTTCAAAGCGCTCCATGGCTCGGGTCCTGGTTACTTGAGAGACCGCCTCCTACCACGTTCCTCCCTTCGACCTGTCCGCTCTCACAGAGTTGGCCTTCTCAGGGTGCCGTCAGCCGGTCAATGCCGACTGGCGACCCCCAGGGGGAGAGCCTTCTCTGTGGCGGGTCCGACACTCTGGAACGACCTCCCTCCTGATATCCGTACCATCACGGACCTACGCCTCTTCCGTCGGATGGTAAAAGCTCATTTCTTTCGTCTTGCCGGCCTGACATAGATTAGGGACTTTTAATTCGTTATTTATGTTTTTAACTATTTATTCAATTTTAGCACACTTATTGATTTAATTGTTTTTTACATTTTGTATATTGTGTGGGTTTTTTTATCTTTTTGTGCACCGCCCTGAGTCCCTTTTGGTGAAAAGGGCGGTATATAAATTGAAAATAAAGTAAAAGTAAAGTAAAGGGCACGCAGGGCGCTGCCCTGTCAGCTGGTCAGCGCGCATGCGTGCTGGCCAGCTGAGTTCACCCTTTTTTAAAGCCATTTTTTCAGCCTCCCCAGGCTCCAGAGGCTTTATAGGAGCCTGGGGAGGGCGAAAAGACCTTCTACCGCCCCCACCCGGAGGCTGCCTGAGCTTCCCTGAAGCCTCTGGAGTACTTAAAATGACACTCCAAGCTAACCGGAAGGTACTTTTTTGCCTTCTGACGGCTTCAGGGAAGCCTCCTGAAGGTCCCTGAAGCCTCCGGAGGGCAGGGGGAGGCTGTTTTCACCCTCCCCAGGCTCCTATATAGCAGGGGTGGGTTTCAAATTTTTTAGAACCTACTCTGTAGGTGTGACCTATTTTGTGGGCATGGCTTGGCAGTCATGTGACAGGGTGGGAGTGGCCACCTTTTAAAATGTGGTGAAACTCATTTAACAACGCTCTTGCTTATAACCAAAATTTTGGACTCAATTGTGATGATAAATTCTTTCTTTCTTTTTCTTTCTTTCTTTCTTTCTTTCTTTCTTTCTTTCTTTCTTTCTTTCTTTCTTTCTTTCTTTCTTTCTTTCTTTCTTTCTTTCCTTTCTTTCTTTCTTTCTTTCTTCCTTTTTTCCTTCCTTTCCTTTCCTTCCCGTTGGGTCACTGGCAGCGGCGGGCCAGATTTACTTCCAGGTACGCCGGTGGAACCCCCTCTCACCAGTTCTCTAAATTTCACCAACCGGTTCTCACGAGTAGGTGCGAACCTGCAGAAACCCACCCCTGCTATATAGCCTCTGGAGCCTGGGGAGGGCGGAAAAAGCATGCAAAAAAGGGGAGGAGCTCTTGTAGTGCACACATGCGCACTGGGGGGATCGCGCATTGCATTATGGATGCGGCACGCCCGTGCACAGCCCCCCAGTGCTTCTCCCACTTATGGCACGCGAGTCAAAAAAGGTTCGCCATCACTGTACTATATTCTTATTGGATAAGATGAAAGTAATAATGAGAAATAGGTAGAATAACTGAATAATGAAAGATTGTAACCTAATATAGATGCATATTGTTATGGGAATTATATAAGTTGATTGAATGTAATAATATTTAATCTGATCAGGTTTTTTTGGGGTGGGGAACATATTTTTATTATTTTTACATTTAAAACAGTGCAGTGCCGCGAAATCAAAGTGGCCATGCATTCACATTATATACAACTAATCTCAACCATTAACTATTAGCCAACTTAGTCCATTGTCTATCCTTCTGTGCAATCACAATATATACAGTTTGTTCCAGTCTTGTCGCCTTGTCTCATACCAATCATAAAATCCGTTCCAGACTTCAAAATATTCTGATTTCCCCTTTATTTTTAAGTTCAAGAGTGCGCCTGTCTGCTTCTGCACAGGCCAACACTTTCCTGATTATATCTAGCTCTGATGATCATTTAATCTGATCAGTTTTGTTTGTATTGGAGTGTATGGTGCCCAGGTGCCACATTCTTCGTGCGTTGATTTGACATTTTTATTTTTTTTAAAAACCCAAAATCAATCAATCAATCAATCAATCAATCAATCAATCAATCAATCAATCAAACCACCCAATCCAATTCAAAAAGGACAGAGTTGGCACAACAATGTTGTGTTCTACCTGTGTCACCACCCTCACCCACCTCTTCTACCTGGGGCAGGGGTGTCCAACCTTTGCAACTTTAAGTCTGAAGGACTTCAGCTCCCAGAATTCTCCAGCCAGCAAAGCTTAAACACTTAAAGCAAAGCTGGCTGTAGAAGTCTGGGAGCTGAAGTCCTTCAGACTTAAAGTTGCAAAGGTTGGAGACCCCTGACCTGGGGAATTAGTCAGAGCCATCAATTCATCTGTGGGCACAAACCCATTTAGGAAGGACGGATTGACCGTTCTGTGTACTAAGTCGGCTTAACGTGCTGTCAATGGAAAAAGAATCCAGAGCGTCAGTCAATCAGAATAGAACTGGAAGGGACCTTGGAGGTCTTCTAGTCCAACTCCCTGCTCAAGCAGGAAAAGCCACACCATTTCAGACAAGTGACTGTCCAGTCTCTTCTGAAAATCCCGCCAGTGATGGAGCACCCACAACTTCTGGAGGCAAGCTGTTCCACTGGTTAATTGTCCTCACTGTTTGGCAGTTTCTCCTTAATTCCAGCTTGCTTCTTGATTAGTTTCCATCCATTGTTGCTTGTCCTGACCTCCGGTCCTTTGGAAAATAAGTTGACCCCCCCCCCTCTCGCTCCTGTTGACTGACAAGGGGCCCGTTTCCCAGGCTTCAATCATTTGTCTTCAAAATACCTTCCCTCTCTCAATACCTAAATTGCCGATGCCTGTAAATATGTCTTAATTAAATGCAACTTGGCTGGTTGTGTGAATCATTTAAAACAAGGGCAGTTTGGATTGCTGCTTAAGGCCGAAGGTATCCTTGGGTAAATAGATGTCAGACACCCACATATTCAGAAATCCATATTATCTGTGAATCTCAGGTTAATTTAAAGGCAAGGGAAAGCACGTCATATGCTCAGCTTAACTCCCACTCTACATAAGCCTGTTTAGTAAAGCCATATATACATACACACACACACATATATATATAGTCCCATAATCAAGATCTCTTCTAGCCGCCTTCTTTGAACCAGTCTCAGGCTGAAATGTTTAAGCTGATACCTTGTTCTGCATGTGGCACTTAATCAACATCTTCCTCCTACACCTTTCGCTGAGCTTCAGTGCCATGGAGACACTAACCTCCAGAAAACCATTTCTTGTTCAGAATTTGCCTAAATTAGTCATTGCCTTAACTCATTCAGAGCTGGTGAATTTTTCTGCCTTGGCAGAGCTGGGATAAAAGCACAAGAGTCTAAGGCGATGGAAGCCAGCAATAGGTAGCTGGATGGATCAGGCCCTGTTCTACGGGCAGTTTGAGCCAATGACGCTCCGTTGATGGCTTTCCTCTGAGGATGGCAGCTCTGCCTTTGGGCAGAATGGAAGAACTGTCTCAGTTGTGGGTAGCAAGGTGAGATGCATCTAGCTGTTCCTCTGGAAGCAACTACTTCAGGGATGAAATTGAACAGGTAGGTTCAATAGGTCCTAGAGAACCGGTAGCGGAAATTTTGAGTCGTTTGGAGAACTGGCAAATACCACCTCTGGCTAGCCCCACCCACATCTATTCTCTGCCCCCTGAGTCCCAGCTGATTGTGAGGAAATGGAGATTTTGCAGCAACCTTCCCCTAGAGTGGGGAGGGAATGGATATTTTACAGTATCCTTCCCCTGGAGTGGGGAGGGAATGGAGATTTTACAGTATCTTTCTCCTAGAGTGGGATGGGAATGGAGATTTTACAGTATCCTTCCCCTCGAGAGGGGAGGGAATGGAGATTTTACAGTATCCTTCCCCTGGAGAAGGGAGGGAATGGAGATTTTACAGTATCCTTCTCCTAGAGTGGGATGGGAATGGAGATTTTACAGTATCCTTCCCCTGGAAGGGCAGGTGCTTCTGTTATTTATAATTGAATGCAGGGGAAACAACAGAAGAAAGAGTGGGGATTAGTTACAAGGGAAATAGAAATAGAAGAACAGAGTTGGAAGGGACCTTGGAGGTCTTCTAGTCCAACCCCCTGCTTGGGCAGGAAACCCTAGACCCCTTCAGACAAATGGTTATCAATTAATGGTGACTTGGCAAGCAGAGGAAGGACCATACCACCTTTCTTCTACTTAGTGGCTTTGAACTCCCAGAATCCCAAAGCGACCTGGCTAGGAATTCTGGGAGGAAAAAAAAATCTCATCCCTCTGATGGAGATCCAGTTGAAGCAGGCCAAGTGTGAAATTGCTTCAATGCCAAGTATTCAGGGGGAGTTTCGAACAGGCAGGCTAACAGGTGGAAGCCGCAAAGCAATCTCGTTAAATCGCTTTGCCTGGTGAACTTTGGTTTCTATGTTCAGACTGAGTTCTTTTGTAATCGGTAGCTTTCATCAAATAGAATTCTTTATAGAACAGAACAGAATGAAATGGAATGGAATGGAATAGAACAGAACAGAACAGAATAGAATAGAACAGAACAGAATGAAATAGAATAGAATAGAATAGAATAGAATTAGAATTAGAATTAGAATTCTTTATTGGCCAAGTGTGATTGAACACACAAGGAATTTGTCTTTGGTGCAGATGCTCTCAGTGTATATAAAAAGGAAAAAAAATACATTAATCAAGAATCATAAGGTACAACGCTTAATGATAGTCATAGGATACTAATAAACAACCAAATCATACTAGGAAACAAACAGAACAATATAAATCGTAAAGGTACAAGCAACAAAGTTATAGTCATAAGTGGGGAGAGTTAGGTAATAGGAAGGATGAGAAGATTAATAGTAATACGGTCTTAGTAAATAGTTTGAATGGTGTTGTGTGAATTACAGTTGTTTAGCAGAGTGATGGCATTCAGGAAAATACTGTCCTTGTGTCTAGTTGTTCTTGGTGTGCAGTGCCCTATATAATGTCATTTTGAGGGTAGGGGTTGAAACCGTTTATGTCCAGGATGTGAGGGGTCTGTAGATATTTTCACAGCCCTCTTTTTGACTCCTGCAGTGTTCAGGTCCTCAATGGAAGGCAGGTTGGTAGCCATTGTTTTTTCCCCCTGCACTTTAGTTTACTTTGTTGTCATTGCATCTCATACAACAAAATTACTAAAGATCCGTTGAAGTCTGTGTCTGTCTTGTTTGGTTGCAGGGTCAAACCAGGCAGTTACAGAGGCAGAATCGTGGTCAAAAACCGGCTCTTTGTTTCCCTTCTTCCCTTTGGCCACGCTTTTAACCTGGGGTTTATGGAGTTGAACTCTCGCCCGCAGGGCAGGCCCATTTCCACCTTTCTTGCCCTCCGGGGATGACCTTCAATAGAAGCTTTTTATTTCCCCCCCCAAAGCTGCCGATGGGGTTTTTCCTTCATCCTTCCAGGTAGAGAGAGAGGAGAGGAAGTCAGGGTGGACGGTGGGAGGCCATGACGCTCATGGGCGGCCAGGACTTCCAACTTTCTCTCGGATGCTACTCGAGTTCAAACGGCAAAGCCCTGCAGCTGACTAGGTTCAGAAGGCCTTATCTTTTGATCCCAGCCCTTCCGTCCAGCAGCCCCACAAGCACGTGGAAGGAGGCTGGCGTGCCATTCCTTCCAAGCCAGAAGCCCTTCCGAAGGGAAGTGGCGCTCAGAGACTCCCCTGACCCTCATCCACTAACGGCGACCAGAACAATCTGGCAGCTGCAGGGACTTCCTCGCATACATGTGTTCTCCTTCTATCTCTTCCGGAGAGGGCGGCAGGAGGATTGGCGTTGACCTCCGGTCTGCAGGATGCAGGCTGTTGGCGGCGTGCGGTGGGGTGGGTGGTAGGTGGAGTGGCTGGGCCAGTGCGTGTGCGTGCGTGTGTGTGTGTGGGGGGGGGAGGTGAGACAAGTTTGGAACCTCTCAAAAATAATATTTGTTTGGTGGCCACCAGACTGACACGCGCTCAGAAAACAAAAGAGGGATGTGTATGTGAAACCAAAATCCCAAGGCAGCAGGAACTGAGATAGCAGAGGGATTTCTGCAGATCTATAGGGACTGGGCAGTTCCCCTCCGACTTTCTCTATTGTTTAATTAAATGCGAGGAGAGAAAGAGAGAGAGAGAGAGAGAGAGAGAGAAATGCCTGCACACCAATAGCCACACATCCTGTCATTTCTTATCCAGCTATCGGCTAGAAAAACAAACAAACAACTCATTCATTCCCAAGCAGAGGGGGTGTGTGTCTTTGGTGCCTCTTTCATGAAAACTTTCAGAAGTGCTAATTTGAAGGACAGACACCTATTTTTTGGGAGCGGTGAGGGGGAAGGAAGAAATCTCTACCATTTCAGAAGACGCAGGGGAAAAAAAAAACCTGGTGAGAATTCATGGCTTTTTGGATAAACCGGGATTTCTTAAAAAAAAAAAAAAAAGCTTTCCAAAGCAGATTTGGTGGTTTTGATCCCTCCCCACCCCCTCCACTCTTGATATGACCTGGGTTTTACACCTGGCGTTTTGGAGGAACATGAAAGAAATGGGATGCCAATGTGACTGGTGGGTAAATCGCATTCTCTATCTTTTCTTTGACAAGCACGTAAATAAATACATAAATGATGTGCCCTTGAATACGAGTATTAAACTGTGGCCGTTAGCAAGGTGGACAGTGGATGGGATTCCAGCAAATGTGCCACATTTCTGAATTCCATATTATTTAGAAATGGGAGACTTCTAGAAATAGGACTTCTAGAACATTTGAACCTAAATCAAGAATATAAACTCTCTCTCTTTCGCTCCATCCATCATATCTCTCTCTCTCTCTCTCTCTCTCTCTCTCTCTCTCTCTCTCTCTCTCTCTCTCTCTCTCTCTCTCTTCTCTTTCCTATCTATCTATCTATCTATCTATCTATCTATCTATCTATCTATCTATCTATCTATCTATCTATCTATCTATCTATCTATCTATCTACCTACCTACCTACCTACCTACCTACCTACCTACCTACCTACCTACCTACCTACCTATCTCTTTCCTATCTATCATCTATCTGCATCTATCTATCTATCTATCTATCTATCTATCTATCTATCTATCTATCTATCTATCTATCTATCTATCTATCTATCTATCTATCTATCTATCTATCATCTATCTATCTCTTTCCTATCTATCATCTATCTGCATCTCTCTCTCTCTCTCTCTCTCCCTCCCTCCCTCCCTCCCTCCCTCCCTCCCTCCCTCCCTCCCTCCCTCCCTATCTAAATCTAATCTAATCTAATCTAATCTAATCTAATCTAATCTAATCTAATCTAATCTAATCTAATCTAATCTAATCTAATCTAATCTTTACACTGCCCAATTCGCTATTTTAGTGACTGTCTGGTTTACAGATAAAGGCCATAAAACCATATAAAAGATACCCTTAAAAACAGAATTAAAAAGGCATGAATTGTATGAATTGCCCCTTTGCTATTCACTCAATTTCCCTCTTAAAGTCATCTTAAATTACATTTGTTGCTACATATTAATATATTAAATTGCTCTATTACTCCCTACTGTAAAAATAGATGCTGGAAAATGCAGATTTATATTTGAATATTTTCTTAAGAAAGGTTATGCCTTCACTTGACTACAATATAATCTTTAAATACACATGGATATACTTTGTAGTGCGCTGGTGTTATAATTTGAACTAAGTCAAGAGAAGAACCTGATGCAGTCACGCACAGTCCCTTGGATGTGTTTCCTAAGATAGGACATTACTAAAGCCTAAAGTTTGACACATCCCAGACTCTAGAATCCAAATATGGCTGATCATCCCAATTTGCAGAGAGTTCGGGGGATCAATTATGGAGCTCCTGCTCCATTTGTGTGAAATTCTATTAATTGAAACAAAGGACCTTCCACAACATTGTTGCATTAGTTCCATTTCCCAATTCCCCTGTTCCACTGTCAAAGACTGGGACGACATCAAAGCATTTGGACAAATGAAGATATGGGCATTCTGCTTCCCAAGCATTGTATTGAACAATTTTCTCTTGTCTGGATACTTACTGTAGCTTTTGAGCAGTGAAGTGGGCCACACTGAATTTGAATTTATTCGCATTTATTTACCGCCCTATCTCAAAGCGGTACTCAGGGCGGTACTCAGGGCGGTACTCAGGGCGGTGCACAGGCAATAATAAAATACTGTAGACAATAAATACAATAAAAATATCTTAAAAATAAATTAAACTAAGAAACCTGTGCTAAAATTACAATAGAAACCCCTACTAAAACCAAGATTAAAACTATTTAGAAACTATGCCAGGCTGTCCGCATAGAATAAGTGTGTTTTCAAAGCTCGGCGGAAGAGGCGCAGGTCCGTGATTGTACGCAGGTCAGGGGGTAGGGGCTGCCACAGAGAAGGCTCTCCCCCTGGGAGTCGCCAGCCGGCATTGTCCGGCAGACGGCACCCTAAGGAGGCCCTCCCTGTGGGAGCGGACAGGTCAGTGGGAGGTATGTGGTTGGAGGCGGTCCCGCAAATAACCAGGTCCCGTGCCATGGAGCGCTTTAAAGGTGGTTACTAGCACCTTGAAGCGCACCCGGAAAGCCACAGGCAGCCAGTGCAGCTCGCGCAGGAGAGGTGTCACATGGGAGCATCTGGAGGCTCCCAGAATCCCCCGCATGGCTGCATTCTGAACTAGCTGGAGCCTCCGGGTGCACCTCAAGGGAAGCCCCATGTAGAGACCGTTGCAATAGTCCAGGCGCAAGAAACGGGTGCATCCAAGCTGTAGAGGTAACCAAGACCCAAACTTCCTTTGATTTAATTTTACCCTATGCATAATTGAATTAATTAGCAGCAATTAATGTGTTTACTCTTTGTGCATTTCTGACTTAATTTTAGTTGAAGCATAACTACATTAAATTAATTAAAGGCAGTTAATAGGGCTACTCTCTATGTACTTCTTTATTAATTGCTCTCAAGGGTGAAATGAAGAATTAAAATTCAGCAATAATTTCTATGGGAATTCTGGGGCATGCCTAAGATTTCAAAGTACCCCATGAAATTTTAGGGCTTCAAGTTATACTCTTTCCTCATGCAGGTTATGAAGGCAGAGACTGACTTAATGCTGTATCAATGACATTTTTTCCCCCATCTGTGCTCTGAATGTTTGAGAAGTTATCTGTTCAGTGATTGAGTGGATGTCATTGTCCAGCTGTTGTTTGAATTCAGAAGCTAACCTGATCTGGTTAAAACCTAAAAGCCTCTAGTTTTCCAAAGTTTTAATTCTGGGGTTTTAATATGGGTTTTAGCGCAGGGTGGGTTAATTTAATTGACTTTTAAAGGAACTTTTTAGTTTGTATATTTGTGTATTTATATTTTATATTCCCTGTGCGCCGCCCCGAGTCCCTATGTGGTGAGATGGGTGCGGCTTATAAATTTGAATAATAAATAAATAAATAAATAAAATCACAATAAGCACTGAACAATAGCAATAGCACTTAGACTTATATACCACTTTACAATGCTTTACACCCCTCTCTTATTTATTTATTTATTTATTCGAATTTATACCCCGCCCTTCTCCTTGTTAGGACCCAGGGCGGCGCACAGGCATTATTTAAAAACCACAATAAATACAATATACAACATTAAAATATATTAAATTATTTACCCGTGCTAAAACCCATATTTAAAAACCCTACCAAATTATAATTTATGTATAAAAGTGAGAACGGGGGGCTATCCTAGGCCGGCTTGTTGGAATAAATGCGTCTTGAGACGTTGGCGGAAGAGGCGGAGGTCCGAGGTAGTGCGAAGGTCAGGGGGTAGGTCGTTCCAGAGGGCCGGGCCCGCCACAGAGAAGGCCCTTCCCCTGGGTGTCGCCAGCCGGCATTGCCCAGCCGATGGCACCCGGAGAAGGCCCTCTCTGTGGGAGCGGACCGGGCGAAGGGATGTATGGGGCAGGAGGCGGTCTTGTATATAGCTAGGCCCCGAGCCATGGAGCGATTTAAAGATGGTGGTCAACACCTTGAAGCGCACTCGAAAGGCCACAGGCAGCCAGTGCAGCTCGCGCAGGAGAGGTGTTACGTGGGCTTGCCTTGAGGCACCCATAACCACCCGCGCGGCCGCATTCTGCACTAACTGTAGCTTTCGAGTGCACCTCAAGGGGAGCCCCATGTAGAGAGCGTTACAGTAATCCAGCCGAGATGTCACAAGCGCTTGAGTGACTGTTTACAGAGTAAGCATTTTTTTAAATAAAGTTTTTATTTATTTTTCTCAAGTTCATTCACAAATATACATTCTTATAATTGTTATTAACAGTTATCTATTCATAATTAATCTTTATCGTTAATTCTTACAAATATATAGAATATAGTTTGGGTCACTTTCTTGCCCCCCCACCTCCCCGCCTCCATCTTATTTTGCAACAACCTTGCTCTTTCTATCTTCTCAACCTCCCTTTTCTGCTTTCTTCTTTCTTCCTCTGCTTCCCCCTTTCTTCTTCTCCTCTCTTTCCCCCTCCTCCTCTCTTCTCCTCCTTCTTACTCTCTCTCCTACTCTTAATTCCCCTCCCTTACTCCCTCTTCCTTTCCCTCCTCATCCTTCCTCCCTTCCGTTGTTGCCCTTGTGCCAGGGTTCCAAACAACACCCAAAATTAAATCAGAGTCCATGTCAGGTCTGCTTCACCGATAACCAAGAAAGAAACCTCTTGACTCCATTATTAGTGGAATTAAAAGTACTTTTACTGGTTAAGGAATGAATAGCATAGATGCCAAGCAAGGTCTGAAGCATTTAGGCGCGAAAGCATACATATCAATATATGTCCAACCCCCTTCCCCCGAATAACCCCCTTCCATGGTCCAATGTGTAAAGCCCCTAGGTGTCACGTGGCTTCATCTTCAAAAGGCATCATCAGGTTGGCATGTAAGACCGTTGACCTTGACCATAAGATGACCCAAGCACCGGTACGCGCAATAGATGGTAACAGTAGATGGCACCAGAGTATTTCCTTCTGCAACTCACCCTCCTGCACCGTACAGTCCCAAACCCAATGCAAAGCTCCTCCCCCCGCCCCGTTTCATATGGCAGCCAGAGCGAACAGGAAAGCGAAGGCTGACAGTCCAAGGCAAACTATTGCTCTAAGTTCCAATTTGTTAAGAGAGTCATGTTGGCACATCTGGGGACCTTGCTTATTTACTTTCTCTGATGGGTTCTCGGGGTGGCATTTCAGCAACCCCAACTTTACATTTTCGTACAAATGATTTTCTACAGAGTCAGCCTCTTGTCCCCAACAATCTGGGTCCTCATTTTACCAATCTGGGAAGGATGGAAGGCTGAGTCAACTTTGAGTTGGTCAGGATCGAAGTCCAGGCTGTGGACATAGTTTGCCTGCCTTACGGCATGCTAACCACCAGTGCCACCAGGCCTCCTATGGAAAGGGTTGGAAATCCCAAGGTCCTAGATATGAGCCTGGTGTCCAAAAACCTTCTAGAAGCAGGGGCAAACCACTTTTAAGTCACCATCAAGCAAACTCCAACAAGGTGTCCATAAAATCACCAGATGTCCCACGCCAGCGAAAAGTTATTCTACCTACTTTCCCTTTTCAAGTTGAGAGGACTTGTCAATAACCACAAAGTGTTTTTTCTGAGTTCTTCCTTCTTTCATTTGCCGATGAAAGGAAAGAGCAAAATGTAGCAAGTCCAGGAAGGTTTGAGATCCAACGCTTCTTCCCCCCACCAAAATTAAGCTTCCATATTAACGTTGGCTCCCTGAAGAAGGTCTCTCATTAACCCAGCCCATCCCCAGCCACAAAGATAGCAAATTCACCCCACCCACCCACCCCCAACCTGAAAAATCCTGACATTAAGTAAGGAGCTTATAATTAAAGGAGAGGGCTGTATTTCACCAGGCTTTCTTTCATTCCTTGGAGACTTGTGCAAATTCTGTTCAGTGTGAACTTTCAATCCGTCCAACTTTGTTCTTTTCTTTCAAGCTTTGCAACACATTCAGGCCCATATGTTGATATTGGTTAATCTCGTATTAAACATATTGACTGCACAAAATGTTGGCATGCATTAATAAATATTTCCTTTTTATAAAAATTAAAAAAAACCAACCCAACACGCTTTCTTCCTTCCCTTACTCCCTCTTTCCTCACTTCAGATTCTTCCTTTGACGACACAAGCAACAGCTGTCTGCTTTCCTGCGTGGTTCTGGATCTAATGCCGCTACCGAAATCTAGGTCAAAACACTTGGAAGGCATGAATATCAAACAGACTTTTCAAAACGGCAAATGAATACATCGTTAACTAGTGACATTTTCCTACAGCATATGGTGGCGAGCTCAAGGGACCGGCGTGGATTTTTTTTCTTCTTCCCCTTTTTGGGAGTGGAGGGTTTTCTTTTTCCTTTTTTGAAAGTTTTCTTTTTCTTTTCTTTTTTCAACTAGCATGCCCCGCCAGGCACCAAGAAGAGACAAGGAGCTTACTGTACATGACCTTGCTTTCTACGAATTTGCGAGCTCTCTTGGCGAGATGGGGAGAGGGAGCTCTGCTTTGGGTCAAATTCCAAAGTAGAATTCAGATGGCCAGGTTGAATGACCGTGGTTATATACTGCACATGTTAGCTGTCAAGGTTAATACTTTGTAAGTCACTAGGCATCAGCTACACAGTGAGAGCTGAGATGTCCAGGGAATGCCCCCACGGGGGCATCAGTTGAGCTGGGAAGCAGTGCAGAAATGGCCTTTTGACATTTTTCTACCAAGGTCTTATGGTTTGTGTGTATCTGCCTCTCTCTCTCTCGTGTGTGTGTGTGTATGTGAGAGAGAGAGAGAGAGAGAGGGAGAGGGAGGGAGAGGGAAGGAGGGAAGTAGAGAGAGAGAGGGAGAGAGGGGAGAGAGGGAGAGGAAGGAGGGAGGAGGGAGGGAGAGAGAGATGGGGGAGAGAGAGAGGAGAGAGAAGAGGGAGAGAGAGAGCGGGGAGGGAGGGAGAGAGAGATAGGAGGGAGAGAGAGAGAAGAGGGAGAGAAGAGGAGGAGAGAAAGAGGAGGGAGAGAGAGGAGGGAGGGGGAGAGAGAGGAGGGAGAGAGGGAAAGAGAGAGAGAGGAGGGAGGGAGAAAGAGATAGGAGGGAGAGAGAAAGAGGAGGGAGAGAGAGGAGGGAGGGGGAGAGAGAGGAGGGAGAGAGAGGGAGAGAGAGAGAGAGAGGAGGGAGGGAGAAAGAGATAGGAGGGGGAGAGAGAGAGGAGGGAGAGAGGGAGAGAGATATTTTAATAAATTTAATGTGTAGACCACTCCCTCTCCCCGAAGGGACTCGAACATTCTCCAACTATTTCTCAAGACTATAACCTCCTTAGCAATGATACCAAACATTTACTAAGAAAAACTCAACCAGAGATTGACAAGACGCTGCTTGAGTTTTTTGCAAAAGATTTTGCAAATCTTTCTTAAGGTTATTATGCCATGAAAGGAAGGTTGTTCTCTCTCTCTCTCTCACACACACACATACACACCTTTGCTTTTACTCTGTCTTCTTTATCTCTAAGTAAGTAGTACAAGAATGCCCCTTTCACACAATCTCTTCTCTTCTCCCCTCCCCTCCCCTCCCCTCTCCTCTCTTCTCTTTTCTTCTCTCTCTTCTCTTCTCTTCTCTTCTCCTCTCCTCTCCTCTCCTCTCTTCTCTTCTCTTCTCTTCTCTTCTCCTCTCTCTCCTCTCCTCTCTTTTCTTCTCCTCGCCTCTCCTCTCTTTTCTTCTCCTCTCCTCTCCTCTCTCTCTCTCCTCTCCTCTCCTCTCCTCTCTTCTCTTCTCTTCTCTTCTCTTCTCTTCTCTTTTCTTCTCTCTCTTCCCTTCCCTTCCCTTCTCTCTTTTGAAATAATTTTGGAAGCCAACAGTGCTTATCAAACTGAGTAACTGGTTAAAAGAAATAAAACATTAGGGGATTTTCTCTGACTGAAGCTGAGTTTAGACAGCAACGCTTGTTCATTTTAAGGCCAATTTTATTTTTTCTCAAATCAATGTAAAAAAATGGGATATTAATTACCCATTTACTGTCAATGTAGCAGAAAATGTAATTTATGGCTCCTCTTGGAATGAAAGGGGATGGGTTGGAAAGACCAGAGTAATCTGCAGAGCAAATGAGTCAAATAACACTTGGAATTTGATTATTTGTATAATTGAAATGCTGCTCTAACACACTCAAAAGCTTCTGTTTGTGCAGCAGCAATTTAAATAAAAGCTTGTCCATCTGATGGACAATCAAGGAGAATATTTGTAGCTCCAGGTTGAAATGAAGGGTCTTTGGTGTTCTCTGAGCTTGATCATTTGCCTTCAGATGGTTCATTACCCAAAGTAGCTGAGCCTCTTGATGTGGGTGAAGAAGGAGAAAGTGCAAAAGTTGGCTTGAAACTCAACATTAAGAAAACTAAGATCGTGGCATCCAGCCCTCTCAATTCCTGGCAAATAGATGTGGAAGAAATGGAGGTAGTGACAGATTTTATTTTCCTGGGCTCCAAGATCACCCCGGATGGGGACTGCAGCCAAGAAATTAGAAGACACTTGCTCCTGGGGAGGAAAGCGATGACAATTCTAGACAGGATACTAAAAAACAGAGACATCATCCTGCCAACAAAAATATGTCTAGTCAAGGCTTGGTTTTGCCAGTTGCAATGGATGACTGTGAAAGTTGGACCACAAGGAAGGCTGAGCGCCAAAGAATGGAGGCCTTTGAACTCTGGTGCTGGAGAAGACTCCTGCATTGAGTCCCTTGGACTTCAAGGCCATCCAACTGGTCAGTCCTAGAGGAGATCAACCCTGACTTCTCTTCAGAAGGCCAGACCCTGAAGAGGAAACTCAAATACTTTGGCCACCTAATGAGAAGGAAGGACTCCCTGGAGAAGAGCCTCATGCTGGGAATGATGGAGGGCCAAAGAAGAAAGGGACGACAGAGAAGGAGGTGGCTGGATGGAGTCCCCGAAGCAGTCGGCGTGAGCTTAAATGGACTCCAGAGGATGGTAGAGGACAGGAAGGCCTGGAGGAACATTGTCCATGGGTTCAAGATTGGCTCGGACACAACTTTACAACTAACAACAAGAAAGGTGATGTCATGAGCATGTTACCTAGTTGGGTAATGACAATTCTGCAGGAAAACAGCCAAGCTCAGAGGGCACCAGAGGGGCCTCACTAGAAACACTTCCCAACATAAGAGGTGGCAATCAACAAGGTGAAAAGAAGGGAAAGCATAAAGAAAAGGGAAGCATATTTCACAGGGTAGACGTGTCATCCTTGACAAACTCACCTTTGAGATGTACAAGGCAGCTGGGTTGCTCCCTGACCTCAAAACAAGCCTCCAGCAGCCAGAGTACAATGTAGAGAAATGTTTCCAGGGCGTATTCCAGATTTAGAATGCAAACTTCGAGATTAACATTTTGCCAACACGTTTCAGATGCTTGGATTTTGTTTCCCAGAATTCTTCAGCAAAGGATTCTGGGACACTCATATATCTTACGGGGCGTCAAATCAATCATGCTTAAAACTTGCAAACTTCCAAAGAAGCGGCAAAGATTAAAAAAGAAGAAGTTTTGAGCAGCTTAAAAAAACCATTTTATTAGATTATAGATGCAGTGGCGCAGTGGCTAAGATGCTGAGCTTGTCGATCAGAAAGGTCAGCAGCTCGGCAGTTCGAATCCCTAGCGCCGTGTAACAGAGTGAGCTCCCGTTACTTGTCCCAGATTCTGCCAACCTAGCAGTTCGAAAGCACGTAAAAAATGCAAGTAGAAAAATAGGAACCACCTTCAGCGTTTAGTCTTGCCGGCCACATGACCACAGAGACGTCTTCGGACAGCGCTGGCTCTTCGGCTTTGAAACAGAGATGAGCACCGCCCCCTAGAGTCAGGAACGACTAGCACATATGTGCGAGGGGAACCTTTACCTTTTTAGAATAAGAGAAGGGGAAAGAAAAGTGAAGAGGGGAGAGAGGAAAAGAAAGGCATTGACTTCAAACTCTTTTTTGCAGTAGAATAAAGCATTAACATCGGACCACAACTTTTTATTTTTCCATAATAATCTAAACTAGTCATATCTATAACAATAAATCAATCTAATCAGTAAAACCCCAAATCAAAGTTTCATTTTTATCTCACCTCAAGCATGAAGTCCAAACACAATAGCAGTTTTGAGCTGCTTTTGATAAATAGCAGGGTTACAGGAATGCTATTTTATTGTTGTTGTTTTTATTAAACATAACAAATATGATATCTACATATATAAAATGTGTTATATGGGTGCAGTTAGTGTCTAAGGAATAATAATAATAATAATAATAATAATAATAATAATAATAATAATAATAATAATAATAATAATAATAATAATAATAATAGCACCAGTCAATGGTATTTGTAATGCATTTTTAAATGTTCAGTTGGCTGAGTTTCATGTTTAATGAATAAAGTAAATAACAACAATATTAATATTACCAACCATCCCCAAAGGCTGTGAATCTCACCAAAGATTAACCACATAATAATAATATTCATAACATTAATAATTTTTAAAAAGTTTTCTATTAAACACACATTAAAACATTGGCCACAGTGTAACCATCCTGCTAATGCCTTTGCTATACATTCTCGAATTTAAAGTTAAATATTATAACCACCATGTTTATTTACAATTGGTCTATTCAGTATTTACAAATATAAGGATATTGTATTTCCATCCACATTGCTTTGTTCTTGTCTTATACATTTTCACTGTTACGATTTCTTACATAATTCTAATCTCCATTCTATAAATCTTAGCCATTGCTTATTTTGAGTCTTTCCTTTTCCATCGATATAATTTATCCCAGACCTCATAATATTCTGATTCGTCTTTGTTTTTCAATTCCTACGTCAATTTATCCATTTCAGCACAAATCAGAATTTTCCTAATTACTTCCTCTTCTTGTGGAATTTCCCTGTTTTTCCAGTTTTGGGCAAAGACCATTCTTGCTGCAATAATAATAGTTAGTATTAAGTAGATTACCCCCTTGTTCATAACATTAGTAATGATCACATGTTAATCACAATATTTGCTTATCCATTTTAGTGAGCCTGCCTTAGGTAATTAGTCATTCTCTCTCCTGACATTTAAGTTTCTAACTTCTGTTTCTGATAGCTAGCCATTGATAAAACAAATCCTATATTTCTTCTTGAAACCTTTCTGCACATTCTAACATTTATTATTATTATTATTATTATTATTATTATTATTATTATTATTATTATTATTATTATTATTATTATTATTATTATTATTATTATTATTATTATTATTATTATTATTATTATTATTATTATTATTATTATTATTATTATTATTATTCTGTGGTTAATCTTTGGTGAGATTCACAGCCTTTGGGGCTGGTTGGTAGCTCAACAGCTCGAGTCCTAACCAAGGACCTAGGAACTGTTAAGGTAACGTCGGAGGATAGAAGCTGTTCCAAGCAGGGTGGCCCTTTGTAGAGTCAGAATGCTCAAGCCTGGTAAATTTAGAATTTCTAAATAGCGAGATAGCCCTTTAGGTATTGCTCCAAGAGCTCCAATTACTACTACTACTACTACTACTACTACTACTACTACTACTACTACTACTACTACTACTACTACTATTATTATTATTATTATTATTATTATTATTATTATTATTATTATTATTATTATTATTATTATTATTATTATTATTATTAAGGAATGCTACTTTGTTGTTGACCAATGCCTGGAAAGATTGCCCTAAGTGTTCACTAATTTTTTTTCCAAGTCAAAACAGGTCTTTTTTTTTCTTCTAATTTTTTTATTGAGACTATCATAGATAAATTAAGATAGGAAAAGGGAGAACGAGAGAAAGGAAAAGTGACGGATTAAAGAGGGGGAAAAGCATTAATTGCCAAATAGACTTAAGAGAAGGTTGATGGTTGGTGATTATACAAATATATCTAAATTGGGAAAGAAAAGGTTTATTATGGACTTTTGAGAGGTTTTTTTCAAAAAAATAATTTTTTTTCACAGTTTCTCTATAACTCTGAGATGTTCCCCATTCAAATACACAGCAGGTCTTATCCTGCAAAGGATTTTCGGAGTTTGCCAAAGGTTGCCCAAGGGGTTCCAACTGATAACACATGGAATTGTGCCCTGTCGCCTGCTGAATCTGACTAGGGATCAAATTGTTTTGATATAAAGAAAGGATTGCCCTCCGTTGTTGGTTTTTTGTTTTTTAAAAAAGAAGGCTGACCAATATACTAAAGTTGTTGGAGCTTATAAAATCTGTTCTCATTTTGAAGGTCAGTTCTTGGATGGGGGGGGGGGGAAGAAGAATGATTTATGTCTCACTCAAGCCCGGATTTCTCTCCAGTGTTGAGAAAATATTGTCATGAAATCCTGCTCGAGTCTCAGACCAAAATAAAATGTCTCTGGCTCTTTCCACCCCCCTCCCTCCCTTGCTGGTTTGTTTCATTATTTTTCTTGGCAAGAGGAATATTCCTTTTTAACGTCGACAGGCTGCCACTGGGAGAGGTCATCGGGAGGCTGAAGATACCCAGTTTTACATCTCCACCCAGCTGGAGTAGGAAACTGGGAAGCCATTTTGACCCGGTGCCATATGAGAAGTGGCAAGGGAGTGGATGGAGTGGAACAGGCTTGGGCAAGGCAGAGTTATGACTATGATCGGTGCCAAGCGCCAAGGTCACTCCATCTGCAGATCTTGTGGGATTGAACTTCACTTGAAAAAAACAAAAACTAGATGCACAAAATCCAGCTTCTCCCTCTTTCCTGCTGGAGGCCTTTAACCAGCTTTGGTTGTTCCTCCAATTGTGTGACCTCTCCTTGACCAGGCTGCACAGAAATCCCTGACTCTTGGCTTTGACATCTGTATATGCATGGATACTTCTAGGAGTGGTGCAGTGGCCTAGAGGGGGAGCTCTCGCCTCACAATCCAGAGGCTGTGAGTTCAATCCTAGGTAAAGGCAGATATTTCTCTCTCTGGGCACAGTGAGAATATAACTGCCAAACAAAACTCCGCATTGGCGACAGGGAATGGCATCTGGCCAGTAAACACTCAGCTCCATTCAGTTGCCCAGACTCCACTCCGCCAAGGGGTCATTAAATGAAGATGATGATGATGTAGAATGTGTTCTACAAAGGGTTGACCCTGGAGATGACTGAATAGCTGTGGTTGATTCAGAATGCAGCAGGTCCCTGATTTAGCATCTGTGATGGAATGTGATCTGATACCCAGGAGAAGGGGATGCGCTCCAGAGGAGTAACAGACAGCTCAGTTCAGTTTGTGTCTAGAGAAAGAGGACAAAAGCAACTCTTCCTTAGCAATAGCATTTAGGCTTATATACAGCTTCACACTGATTTACAGCCCTCTCTAAGTGGTTTACAGAATCAACATATTGCCCTCAACAATCTGGGTCCTCATTTTATCCACCTCAGAAGAATGGAAGGCCGAGTCCACCTTGAGCTGGTGAGGATTGAACTCCAGGCTGTGGGCAGAGTTTGCCTGAAACATTGCATTCTAACCACCATGATTCTTAATAGCAATAGCACTTAGAATTATATACCGCTTCACAGTGATTTACAGCCCTCCCTAAGCAGTTTACAGAGTCAGCTTCTTGCCCCCAACAATCTGGATTCTCATTTTATCCACTTTGGAAGGATGGAAGGCTGAGTCAACCTTGAGCCTGGTGAGATTTGACCTGCTTAATTGCCGGCAGCCGGCATTCAGCAGAAGCAGCCCTGCAGTACTGCATTCTAACCACTGCGCCACCACTCAGTTGTTTGTGGCTTCATAGGGACTCTAGGCTGATTCCTCTTTTGACTCTGCCCCCCAGATTCTGCCTTTTCTTTTACTACAGGTCATCATCTTGATTTTGTTTAAAAATCTCAACACCACTGAACTGTGTCAGAAACAAACGGTGGACCAGAGTTTCAAAGGGAAGTAACTTTAGCCTGCGCTTGGGTCATTCTGTCCACCCAAGTATTTAAGTTATGAACCCACTGGAGCGGGGGGGGGGTCATATTTCAGAAGATAGGAATCTTTTAAAAAAAGTTCCTTTGTGATGGATTGTCTTTGAACCCTCTTCTGTATGTGAGCACTTCTTAAAGTGGGAGTCATAAATAGATGCCTCTGAAAATCCTCTTCTTAATAGGCTTGCCAATTTCTTGTGCTCGCCTTTTAGTAGTAAAAAGCGCAGGGGTGTATAATTATCCCCTCGCCAGGAAGGCAAAGTTACTGACATGTTGAGCGAAATGCTACACTGTGTTAATAGCGCCTTTGGAAGAAATCACAAAACTTAATCATGTGTGGAGGCGGGGTTAAGAAGCAATGTAACAGACTATTAAGTTTAATATAGATATTTGATATAAGCATATGCAGACAGCCATTAGCATAAATTCACGTTTTCCGCAGAGCAGAGCAGATCATACGCCCCACAATGGATTTATAGCATCTTCCGTGCAAGGAGGCGACATGAGAAATTTGGATCTGGTCTAAGGAGACAGAAGAAGGGAGTTAGAACTTTGAAGCTCTCCATTACTTTTCCATTATAAACTACAACTCAGGGGACCTTGTCTTACCTGGCAGATGTTTACTTTTATGAACTTCAGAGGTGCAAACTGGACAAGCTCATTTACATTTCAGACAGGCCTCCATCCTGAGGCTAAAGGGTGACCCTTTAATGGCTGCACTCTTTAGAGACCGGAGGCGAAGGGATGAATCAACGTTTCCATCCGTAGGACCCCCTCAACTTTTTCCAGCAGTATCAGCGCAATGACATTTGCAGGGAACTGACAGAGATAAATGAGTGAGTGGGTGGATGAATGAATGAATGATTGATTGAGGGAATGAGCGAATGAATGGATGATTATGCATAGAAGATCTACTGCAGCTCCATCCTACAAATACTGTGAGATGTGCTTAAAACGTAGAAGGAAGAATTGGCAAAGGCAGCAAAGCTTGTCCCCTAATGAGAATTTTGTCCAGAGAAAAGTGATACCCATTTTTACTGATCTCAAACTATCCTAAACACATTCAGACTTAAATGGAAAATCCTAAAGTTCGGAACCAGGAAAAGATGACTCAGGAGAAGGCAATGACCCATAACTTCGACAATGATGCCAAGCAAAGAACATGCATACATATATTTGAGTAGTCATTATGTAGTAGTTGTACAAAGTGGCTCAAAGAAGACTTTGCTATTAGCTAACTAAATGTAGAAGGACAGGCAGAACCTGGGGAAGGTGCCAAGAGAGTATTCAGCCTAGAGCCATTAAGTTCTCACAAACAGTCTATGTCCAACCTCTTTTGACTTCTGCTAACTCTTAACAGAATACCAGAGTTGGAAGGGACCTTGGAGATCTTCTAGTCCAACTCCCTGTTCAAGCAGAAGACCTTACAGCATTTCAGACAAATGGTTGTCCAATCTCTTCTTAAAAACCTCCAGTGTTGGAGCACCCACAATTTCTGGAGGCAAGTTGTTCCACTGATTAATGGTTCTAACTGTCGGGAAATTCTCCTTAGTTCTAGGTTACAGAACTAAGCGTAAATCTTGGTGGCTCAGTGGTTAGAGTGCTGTACTGCAGGCCCCTTCTGCTGACTGTTGGCTGCCTGCAATTTGGCAGTTCAAATCCCGCCAGGCTCAAGGTTGATTCATCCTCCCATCCTTCCGAGGTCAGTAAAATGAGGACCCCGATTGTTGGGGGCCATAAGCTGACTTAGAGAGGGCTGTAAAGCACTATAAAGTGGTATATAAGTTTAAGTGTTATTGGTTGGTTCTCTCCTTGATTAGCTTATCTAGCACCAATTTAGTGCTGGCCATTAGTTGACTAGATTCTGGAGCATAATAAGCATGAGCAATAAATCAGCGTAACTAGAACTTAATGTGGGGTCTTGATTCTTCACTCCCGACACTAAATTTCAATAGAAAAATGTCAATAAAAATAGTTGGAGCGAGCCCCCATCAGGGAAGAGAGATATGTGGAGAGGGTCAGGAGAAACTTCTCCCGTGGCTTGGGATGGTGGGTGGGGAAAGTGAAGAAGTAAGGCCTTCCCCCCCACCTCTCCATACTAAACAGATTTCCCACTTAACCACGCTGCAGATTTCAATCCATCACAGAAATTGCTTTTGCTTCTTCACCTTTAAATAGAGCCCACCCATATTTGTTATTAAAATTCCAATTCATCATTGGAATTGTTAGAGCCAAGGTGGCAGAGAATCAGTTCCTTTCACTGCCAGCGGAAATTATTCTATCATTAGATTTTGATAAAATACCCTCTGGTCCTTTTTGTATATGCAACCAACGGGTTAAGTTAGATGAGTAACGTATGTTCCGTGACCCCAGACTGCTTCATCAAATGTACTCATTACTGAGCGAGTCAGCCGGCGAACAAGCGAGGAGCTGGGAGCTGCCGTTGAAGAGCTGATGGGATTGTACGCAGGCCCTGACGTGGCCAAGGTATTTAAATTTTGATTTTTGTAATGGGCTTTGACATGTTTCATTTCCTCCGAGGGAACACACCGAACCCCAGCCAGTCAATGTTGCTAAAAAGTCATCAAGCAGAATATTAAAATGCCATCAAATGAGAATTTTGCTAATGTAACCCAGCTCCAGCTCCAGGTATTGGAAGGAAGAGGGAAGGGGGTCAAAGGTCTGGCTTCTTTTAGTGAAACATTATTTGTTCCTCTTCACTGACTGTTTCTCCAAATAAATTATTTAAGGGCTTATTTCTCACCTCGTCTCCCCCACCCCCCACCTCCGCCTCCTGGGCCTTTTAAAGTTCAACGTTGCTGGGGGAAGGAGATGGAGATGGAGAGGATGAGGAGGAAGTGTCAGCAGAGATACCCCGATAAATCAAAACAGTTCGCTAATATTTGAGGCTATTTAATGCAATTTGAGGTTGTACACGCACTGTATATTTATTCGAGGAAGTGGAGCATTCGAGGGTTGGGATTACGTACTTGGGCCCGTGTTTAAAAAAAATGAACCAATTCATATTTTTCAAACTCTCTCACCCTTGGAAAGAGAGAGATCTGATAGGTTTCTCCACGCATTAAGCGTCATTTATTAAGCTTCATTCAGCTTTCTTCCTTTATTCAATTGATCCCTCATGATTCTGCTCACACAAAACACGCAAAGGAGCTTGGGGCAATGCAAAACCACCAACAAGAAGCCACAAGAAAGATAGAAATAAAAGGAACGCCATCATTCATAACAGAAAGAAATTTAAATCGGTATCATTCGATTCCATCCATTTCACAATTAAAAGCTTGGTGGAAGAGGTCTGGGTTTTGTGTGTGTGTGTGTGTGTGTGTGTGTGTGTGATTTACTTGAACACTTAGAAAGACGGTGTGTAGCAGAGCTCCTTCTTACCCACTTCTTCCCTTGTCCCACGCAGGACAGGCCCTTTCCCATAGACCAGATGGCCCAGCATCTGGCTGCCAAGCATATTCAAAAGGACACCTCTTGCTGATTCAAGAAACTAGAGGAGCTTCACATGGAAGGATGTGTTGTGGTCTGCCAGTGGCCAGCAGAGCTGGCAGCAGATTCGGACAGGGAGGAGGTTGGGGTGGAACATGGGCCAGTCCTGGAGTGTGGGGAAGGCTCTGAGGAGGGCTCTGTGTTGGATGTCAGCATCAGTGAGGCAGATGAACAGCTGGAGCCTGTTCCCAGTGTGCGCATTCCCAGAGTTGCCAGACGAAGGGAAACAACTAAAGAACAGGGGTCGACTTGGGAGTAAGGCCACAGAGGAAATAAAAGAGGAGTGAAAGGGGAGTGGAGTTTGCAGGAGACAAATAGTTCGCTTAATTAATAATAATAATAATAATAATAATAATAATAATAATAATAATAATAATAATAATAATAATAATAATAATAATAATAATAATAATAATAATAATAATAATAATAATTTTAATTTGTTGACCGCTCCCTGTCCCCATAGGGTCTCGGAGCGGTGCACAGGGAAAATTAAAACAATAAATATACAACACATTAAAAACAAATTAAACATATACCTGTGCTAAAAAATGCCCCATTAAAATACTAAAATTCCCAATTATAAGTAACTAAAACCCCATAGAGAGAGACTACCCTAGGCCGGCCAAGCAGAAAAGATGTGTTTTTAATTTTAGATGGAAGGAGCGGAAGTCCGTGGTCGTTCTAATGTCGGGGGGAAGGTCGTTCCAGAGGGCTGGGCCCGCCACAGAGAGAGCCCTTCCCCTGGGCGTCGCCCGCTGACAAAGTCTAGTGGACGGCACCCGGAGAAGTCCCTCTCTGTGGGAGCGAATCGGCCGTGAGGATGTGTGAGGCAGGATAATTGATTTGGGACTCTCCGAGACTCCTTGCCAAGTTCTGCAGATCTTGGCCTGGCAGCTCTCCAAGCCAGATAAGGTCTGTGACTGTAAATCCTCCCTCGAAAGACTTTGCTGGATGTGAGTGAGCAGAATTCACAGCAAATTAATAAAAGGGGTTTTTGGCGGGACGAGGAGTTTGCTTCATTCTCTTGGAAAGCCTCGGTCAGAACAGGATGCTAATGGCACGACCTGTTATCCCAGGTTCCTGGATGAGGAATTATGGCTTCAAAGAGGTACAAAAAAATAGGGAGAGAAAGAGAAGAAGGTGGAAATGGAAAATAGAAGGCGAACGAGAAAGAAGGAGAAAAAGAAGGAGGTAATGGAAAATAGGGGGAGAAGAAGGAGGAGGAGAAAGAGAAGAAGGAGAAGGAGGGAATGAAAAATGGGGGAGAAGGAAAAGAAGATGGCAATGGAAAATAGGAGTATAAGAAGAAGGAGGAGAAAGAGAAGGAGAAGAAGGGAATGAAAAATAAGGGAAAAGGAGAAGAGGGAAAGCTGGAGCAACAGAACTTTGGTGGAGATCAAAACCAAACCAGTGCAAAGAACTGTCCAAGGTGCTGACTACTTTCAGAACCCCGATCTGTTGGGCTTGTCTTCCACTCCCAAGAAGACAACAGCCTGTCGCTGTTGTTATTGTTCCTTGCAACCAGACCAAGGGATGGACCTTTTGGAAATTGGTCCCTGGTTCAGATCAGTTCCCTCACTGAGCGCCTGAATAACCTAGGCCCATTTATTTTATTTTTTTAAAAACCCATTAAAAACAGTGACAAAATAAAACGGCGGCTAATATACGGCATCAATGGCGTATCCAATTGGAAGTTCCGGGAGTGGAGAGTCCAGCTCGGTGGCAGCTTCTAGCAGTCCTTGATCGATCTTGCAAAACTCAGCAGGTTTGGAAGTGGTTTCCGTTGGGATGAGAGTCCATCAGGAAAGCTCAAGCCGGTAGCCAAGACTCGATATTCTAGGTCTAGGAGATCTTCTCTTGAGCCTCAGTGCCTCTGTGTATAATTTGAGAAGCAAATCTCCGTGTCCTTTTGTCCCCCCTGCTGCCACAGTAAATATTATGCTAGGTAGCCACCACCTCCACCTCTGTCAGGGGGATTTATGATCAATTAAAGCAAGGGCAATGGATGGAGGAATGAGAATTTCAGATACAAGCCAGGTCTCCATTCCTGTTTCACTTTCTCAGGGAAAAGCGCCTGCACGCACATCTGATGTTACTGCCCAAACAGTGCACTGTGCTATAATGCCATGCATTATGTCAGGGCTTCTATGTTCATGCCCTAGCAGATAGGTTAATGTTCTGGGACAATAGAAACTTCCCTCCCTTCCCTTCCCTTCTCCTCCCTTCCCTCCCTTCCCTTCCCCTCTCTATTCTCCTTTCTCTCCCCTCCCTTCCCTCTCCTTCTCTCCCTCCCTCCCTTTCTATCCCTTCCCCTCCCACTCTTCCCTTCTCTTCCCTCCCTTCCCTCCCCTTCCCTCCCCTCTCCTCCCACCCTTCCCTCCTCTTCCCTCCCTCCCCTTCCATCCCCTCCCCTCCCACCCTTCCCTCCTCTTATCTCCCTCCCTCCCCTTCCATCCCCTCCCCTCCCTCCCTCTCCTCCTCTTCCCTCCCTCCCCTTCCCCCTCTTTCCTGCTTCCATTTAGATGAATTAAAAACATGGAACGGAAAATCCTCCAAATATATTTCTTTTCATAATCAGGGTTGATAAACAGTTTGTTTTACTTTGGCCCTAACCTCTTAGGAAAACTGTAAAGCCTGGAAGGGTTGCATAAGCGTGTGTGATTACATATTGTATCTATCTACAGTGTCTGCCTGTCTCTCTCTCCCTCTCCCTCTCCCTCTCCCTCTCTCCCTCTCTCTCTGTACATCTGTGTTATATAAGGATGCAATAGACATGTTTACGGTATGCTTTATAACTGCAATAATGTATATTAGCTAAAAACCTAGAATTTACTAGCCATAGCATGATACTTCTACAAAAGTATTTTTATAGATTATCTGCAACATTTTAAGGAGTCATGGTTAGTTATTATGAAATGGGGGGGCACGATGGCTCCTGTGGTAAGACCAAGACACTAGTCTCCCTCCCCACAGATCTGTTAAATGTTATTGAAGCACAGAACTTCTGTAGTCTCCTAGCTGTACCATAACAACAATATAAGGTTAGGAACAGTGGGAATTAAGTTAAACACTAATCAATCGACCAACCAACCAAAATAGAGCTGGAAGGGACCTTGGAGGTCTTCTAGTTCACCCTCCCTGCTCAAGCAGAAAACTCTATACAATTTGAGACTAGTGGCTGACCAATCTCTTCTTTAAAACATCCAGTGATGAAGCATCCCAACTTCTGAAAGCAATCAATTCCACTAGTTAATTGTTCTCATTGTTAGGAAATGTCTCCCTAGTTCTAGGTTGCTTCTCTTCTTGATTAGCTTCCATCTATTGTTTCTTGCCTTGCCTTCTGGTGCTTTGCAAAATAAGTTGACCTCCTCTTCTTTGTGGCAGCCCCTTAAATACTGGAACATCGCCATCATGTTACCCCTAATCCTTCTTCTCTCTAGTCTAGCCACACCCAACTTCTGCAACTGTTCTTCATATGTTTTGGTCTCCGGACGTTTAATGATCTTAGTCGCTCTTGTCTAGACTTGTTTTTCCAAAATCTCAGCATCTTTTTTTGTAATGTTACTTATACAATAGCAGAGTTGGAAGGGACCTTGGAGGTCATCTAGTCCAACTCCCTGCCTAAGCAGGAAACCCTATACCATTTCAGACAAATGGCTATCCAACATCTTCTTGAAGACTTGCAGTGTTGGGGCATTCACAACTTCTGGAGGCAACTTCTGTTCCACTGACTAATTGTCCTAACTGTCAGGAAATTTCTCCTCAGTTCTAAGTTGCTTCTCTCCTTGATTAGTTTCCACCCATTGCTTCTTGTTCTGCCCTCAGGTGCTTTGGAGAATAGTTTGCCTCCCTCTTCTTTGTGGCAACCCCTGAGATATTGGAACACTGCTATCATGTCTCCCCTAGTCCTTCTTTTTATTAAACTAGACATACCCAGTTCCTGCAACCGTTCTTCATATGTTTTAGTCTCCAGTCCCCTAATCATCTTTGTTGCTCTTCTCTGCACTCTTTCTAGAGTCTCCGCATCTTTTCTACATCGTGGCAACCAAAACTGTATGCAGTATTCCAAGTGTGGCCTTACCAAGGCATTATAAAGTGGTATTAACACTTCACGTGATCTTGATTCTAGCCCTCTGTTTATGCAGCCTAGAACTGTGTTGGCTTTTTTGGCAGCTGCTGCACACGGCTGGCTCCTATTTAAATGGTTGTCTACTAGGACTCCAAGATCTCTTTCACAGTTACTGCTATTGAGCAAGGTACCACCTATACTGTACCTGTGCATTTCATTTTTGTTGCCTAAATGTAGAACCTTACTCTTTTCGCCATTGAATTTCATTTTATTAGATAGTGCCCAATGTTCAAGTTTGTCAAGATCCTTCTGTATCTTAAGCCTAATGTGGTGACCAAAACCAGATGCAGCATGGGTCATTGATCGGATCGTGGCCTTCACTATGAAGGAAGTTAGCTCCCACCCCTCTCCTAGAAAAATGAAATATCCTGGGAAATATTGAAAAGGCACTTCTAGATGAGAAGTAGAGAAACATGTTTTTGGGGGCTGAAAGAAGGCTCACTCTTAATAGCCTCCATTTTCCGCAATAGCCCACAGTAGATGTCCTTAAGAGATAAAGAGATAGCTAGGTCTATTCATAGGGAAATGCCCTCACCCAAGATTCAACAAAAGTAGGATTAGCCCAATACCCAGAGGTGGGTTTCTGCTGGTTCGCCCCAGATCAGGTGAACCAGTAGTGACGGCGGTGGAGGGCTCTGCCCACCTGCCCCGATGCTTCTGCGTATACACGCACGAGCAAACCGGTAGTAAAATAAATTGAAACCTACCACTGCCTCTACCCATCTCAACACATGACACCTGGCAAGATTACATCAGCCAGCAAAGGGTCAAGCGAACCTGGGAAACAGACAGCCTACAAAGTCAGCTAAGACCCCACCCCCTGGGAGTCTGACAACCAATCAGAATACTTTTCTTATACAGGAATAGGAAGCTCACAAGGTGGAACCCAGAGAGGGAGTAAAGCCCAGGGACTCTCAACATCTCGGCATTTCCTTCTCCAATATCTTTGAGGTATGCAATGCCCCTTTTCCCCAGGACCTCAAACCATGTGGTCGTGTCCATCAAAACCTTCTTTCCAAGCAGCTTCCATGAATCCAGTGTCTTTTCCCCTCACTGGGAACTGAACCCAGAAGGACATTTCTTCCAACAACTGGAGTGGAAGTTCTGAATGTTGCTAACTTGTGGAGATAACTTGCAGTACGACTTCCAACTGCTTTTGAGAGTTTGGTGAACGGAACTGCAATTGAAAACTGTCCAAGCGAGGGCTGTAATAATAACAAGGCCTGAAATTGTGCAAGCGTCTAGATCTTGTTTCAGACAAAACATTTTCCAGTTTTCTGGAACAATAACTCGCAAGTACGCATTCATTCTGAGCATCTGGGAAGCGATCGAGCTTTTGAAAAGTTTTGAAATCCAAACCCCTCTTGAACTGTTTTTTTTAAAGCAAGTGGGATGAGACCGAAGCTCTTCGGATTTTCAAGTTGCTTTATCAATTTGCATCTTTCGAGTTTATGGCAGTTGTTTTTTTTTAAGACCATTCGACAAAAAAAGGGTTACAGAAAAGAAAGCCTCAAGAGATCCCATTTTTGGAAAGATTTCTAAAACATTCACTGGGAGTATTTGATGTGCTGTTTCCTTTAGAGGAGAAATCTCCTGACCTCACTTTATCTCACTTGCCACTTTGAAGCGGTAATTTTTGTGCAAACTGTGCCGTGTTGACTCCTTGTCTCCTCTCCCCAGCTGAAATCGATATTGCAACCCCACAATCTTTGTCTCTGTGCATACACACACACACACAGACACATACTTACAGCCTGCCATGTGCTGTTTTGACTGTCTATGCTTCTTTCTTAAAAACGATAAATGAACAAAAGCTCTTGAATGGTTTTTTTCATCATTTTTGCTGCATAGGATCCTAATATGCTTTTATTCTCTTTAGCCATCGTTTAAATGAAAATAAACATGTTTCACATCAGCCAATTGTTTCACTATTGGTTTGGGTGTGCTCCTGAGTTGAGTTGAGTTTAATTGAGTTGAGTTGAGTTTAGTGCCATTGCACCTCATACAACAAAATTAAATGCCATCTTCAGTGTACATTATAACTATAAAAATAAAACAAAAACTCACATCCTTCAAATTCTAAATAATTGAACTGAGAACCCAATATTGCATTAATGTTGCACTAATATTCTGAAACCCGCCATCCTGGGCCCAACCTTTGGGAAGCCAGGCTCTGCCTGTCACAAGCCAGGACAAAGGGTGAGTGATGGAGGAGTAACACCTCCTTAAAAAAACCTTGGTCCAGCTGGCCCGACTGGTAGCCCCTCATAAGGGCCCCTTTCCATGGTTACAGGAGAAGACGGTCAATGGTTTTGAAGGCGGAAGAGGGCTCTACGCCCCAATGGCAGATCAAGGGGCAGAACCATCTTCTAGGAGAAGGGAAACTCCGATGACAAACCTCCACTGCCTTGTGGCTCTGTCTACTACTGGAAAAGGCTTCGGGAGTCAACCTCCAGGCAAAATCCGGAGCCAGAGTCCTGGAAGCAGTTTGTGACTGTGTACAACCATATTCTGGTAACTGCTGTGATGCAGCTGGAACTCATCATATCGGAGACATGGAGAGTGGGGGATCTGCTGCTTGGGCATCAGTCTATCCTCCATCTTAATCTACCCAGGCCTCGTGCTCTGGAGAAGACACTCCAGCTTTGATCTCTTCCCAGAACGCAATACTATTGCCTTTGAGACTGAAGGATGCCAATGCAATCTTCTGAAGAGATAATATTCTGGAGGGACAGGGTGGCTCAGTGGGCAAAACGCTGAGCTTGTTAATCAGAAAAGTCAGCAGTTCGGCAGTTCGAATCCCTAGCGCCGCGTAACGGAGTGAGCTCCCATTACTTGTGCCAGCTTCTGCCAACCTAGCAGTTCGAAAGCAGGTAAAAAATGCAAGTAGAAAAATAGGAACCACCTTTGTTGGGAAGGTAATAGTGTTCCGTGCGCTTTCGGTGTCTAGTCATGCCGGCCACATGACCATGGAGACACCTTTGGACAGCGCTGGCTCTTTGGCTTTGAAACGGAGATGAGCACCGCCCCCTAGATTCAGGAACGACTAGCACATATGTGCAAGGGGAACGTTTACCTTTATTAATATTCTGACTTGGCTTGTCTGAAGGTCACAAAAGAGAATCACATGCCTCCAGGACACTGCAACCATCACAAGTATGAGTCAGTTGCCGAGCGTCTGGATTCTGATCATGCAAATCTGCAATTGTCATAAGTATGAAAACGGTTTTCACTTTCTTTCGGTACCATTGTAACTTTGTCATGAACCGAATGCTTGTAAGTCAAGGAGTATCTGTATATGTTCAGATCGGCAAGATACATAGAGAATAATACTACATCCAAACTGAGAATGGCTTTAATGCTGATTTAGTTTAATGTTCCTCCTTTCAGCCTTTTGGAAGACCTAAAAAAAATCCTGTTGCTTGATAATATCCAGGTGAGGCAGGTGCTGTGAAATCTATTGCCTATTCTTTACTGTAAGTGGCATGTTTTTATTTTAAACCAGGGGTCAGCAACCCACGGCTCTGGGGCCGCATGTGGCTCTTTCATCCCTCTGCTGCGGCTCCCTGTTGCTCAAAATAGGTATCGCAAACACCAAATGTGCGACACCCGCTGGCACACAATTTATTGAGCTTTTCGACCCCTGGTAGGCCAACATGGAGAAATCCAAAAAAAGGGAGAAAAGTTTCAGAAGAAAACAGAACATTGAATTCAACTATATATACTCGTTTTGTGGTCACTCAGGAAATAGTCAGGCACGGGAAAGGTTTTGTGGCTCCCGGTGTTTTCTTTTCTTTGGGAAATGGGTCCAAATGGCTCTTTGAGTGTTTAAGGTTGCTGACCCCTGCTTCAGACTGTAGTTACTGTGGGGTCTTTGGTGCTCTCGAAGCTTGGTGGTTTGCTTGCAGACATTTCATTACCCAATGAGGTACCATCGTCAGTGCTTCTCGTTTGGTAATAACACGTCTTCAAGAAAATGCGCCAAGCTCCAAGAGCCCCAAAGACCCCACAGTTCAACCCTGAACTACCAATATTCTCTTCTATTGAGACTTTAGTTAGCTGGTTTTTATTTATTTTATTTTATTTTATTAAATTTATATCCCGCCCTTCTCCAGAAGGACCCAGGGCGGCGCACAGGAATTAAAAATATACAAATATAACAATATAACATTTAAAAAGATATTAAACTCCCAACCTGTGCTAAAATCAATTAAAACCCCCAATTTAAAACTGACGAAAAGCAGTCATAGTGGAAGGTTACGCTAGGCCGGCTTGATGGAAAAGGTGTGTCTTTAGACACTGGCAGAAGAGGCGGAGGTCAGAGATGGTGCGTAGTTCAGGGGGTAAGTCGTTCCAAAGGGTAGAGCCCGCCACAGAGAAGGCTCTTCCCCTGGGTGTCACCAACTGGCATTGCCCGGCCGACGGCACCCTGAGAAGGCCCTCTCTGTGGGAGCGGATCGGACGAAGGGATGTATGGGGCAGGAGACGGTCTCGCATATAACTAGGTCCCGAGCCATGGAGCGCTTTGAAGATGGTCGTAAAGATGGTTGTTTTAAGCATTCCAGAGTCAGTAAGTAATGTTTCCCCCTTTATTGAAAAGACAGTCCCATGTCAGGGTAACAATCACAAATAAAGCAAAGCCAAAGAAAAATCAATAGCATATTTGAACATACTTAACAAGCTAATATCTATAACAGTATGTCAGGGGAGACAAGTTCCTTCCTCCCGGTTGGAGGCACGTAGCCGTTGGTTACAAACGGTTGGGTGCCACAACCCCCGCAGGCTAGGTGGCCAGGGAATACAGAGCCAGGGTCTGCGGCTGATGTTTTGCAACGCCAGGTCCGTTGTCAACAAAGCCCCCCTCATTAGTGACCTTGTGTCAGAGGGGGAGCCGGACCTGGTAGGAATTGCGGAGACCTGGTTGGGCCACGAGGGAGGACATCCCCTCGTTGAAATGTGCCCACCAGGCTACCGCGCATTTCATCAGCCGCGGGCCCTAGGCAGGGGTGGTGGGGTAGCGGTCATTATTAAGGAAGGCCTTGAGCCGAGAGAGACCATTGTGCCTCAGACTTCCGGCTGTGAGTCCCTCTGCGTGAAGTGGGGCCTAGGGAGGCAGTTGGGCTTGCTGGTTGTATACCTGGCTCCCCGCTATGTAGCAGCAGCCCTGCCCGAGCTCCTGGAGGTGATCGCTACGGTGGCAGTGGAGACCCCCAGACTTATAGTCATGGGGGACTTTAACCTGCCATCGTTGGGCGAATCATCCGTGGTAGCTCGGGAGTTCATGGCTTCCATGACGGCCATGGACCTGACCCAAGTAATTCAGGGCCCCACCCACGAGGGTGGACATACGCCGGACCTCATCTTCGTCTCGGGCCAATGGAAAAGTGATCTGGGTACAGGGGATATAGTCATCACACCCTTGTCATGGTCAGACCACTCACTTCTCCGGCTCGACTTTCCGACCGCTGCTCCCCTCCGCGGGGAGGCGGAACCAGAGTCACCAATCTGGTACCGCCCCAGGCGCTTGATGGACCCGGATGGGTTCCAGACAGCGCTTGGGCCATTTCCTGTATCCCTGACCCGCGCCCCGATGGAGGACCTCACGGCCGCATGGAATAGTGCGGCCGTGGGAGCCTTAGATCGGGTCGCGCCCTTGCGGCCTCTCTCGCGGCGGTGAACCACCCTGGCTCCTTGGTTCACTGAGGAGCTGCGGGTGATGAAACGCCGCAAGAGATGCCTAGAGAGAAGATGGAGGGCTAGCCGCTCTGAATCTGACCGGACACAGGTAAGAGCCCATTTACGGACTTACATTGTGGCGCTGAGGGTGGCCAAACGTCATCATTGTGCCACTCTCATAGCATCCGCAGAAAACCGCCCTGCCGCCCTGTTTAGGGTGACCCGCTCCCTTCTTCAACAGAGGGAACGGGAAGCCCCGCTACAGGGTAGAGCAGAGGAATTTGTGATTTTTCTGCAGGAGAAAACCGCCCAGATACAGAGTGAGCTAACCCCCATTCATGGCCCAGTGGGATGCCACGAGAGAGATCTTGTTTGGGAGGAGTTTGACTCCGTTACTTCCGAGGATATGGACAGGCTACGTGGGCGACTGCGAGCCACCACATGTTTATTGGACCCGTGCCCCTCCTGGCTTGTACTGGCATCCTGGGAGGTGACACGAGGCTGGCTCCAAGAGGTTGTCAACGCATCCTTGAGTGAGGGTTCCTTGCCTGCCTCCCTAAAAGAGGCCATGGTGAGGCCCCTCCTCAAGAAGCCCTCTTTGGACCCAGCTCTTTTGAACAACTACCGTCCAGTCTCCAACCTTCCCTTCTTGGCGAAGGTTGTTGAGAGTGTGGTGGCACAACAGTTTCCCCGTCACCTGGAGGAAGTTGACTATCTAGATCCGCGCCAGTTCGGCTTTCGGCCCGGGCATAGCACCGAGAGGGCATTGGTCGCGTTGGTAGATGATCTCTGGAGGGCCAGAGATGGGGGATGTTCCTCCATCCTGATCCTATTAGACCTCTCGGCGGCTTTCGATACCATCGACCATGGTATCCTATTGCATCGGCTGGGGGGGTTGGGGGTGGGAGGCACCGTTTTACGGTGGTTCTCCTCCTACCTCTCTGGCCGATCGCAATTTGTGCGGGCAGGAGAGCAGAGGTCGACCCCGAGACCCCTCACATGCGGGGTGCCTCAGGGGTCGGTCCTCTCGCCTCTCCTGTTTAACGCATACATGAAGCCGCTGGGCGAGATCATCCGTGGTTTTGGGGTAGAGTACCACCTGTACGCTGATGACACCCAGCTGTACATATCTACCCCAAACCACCCCAACGATGCCGTAGCGGTGATGTGCCAGTGCCTGGAAGCCGTGCGGATCTGGATGGGAAGTAACGGACTTAGGCTCAACCCGACCAAGACCGAGTGGCTGTGGTTTCCGGCTGCCCGATTCAACCAGCTCTCTCCAACGCTGGCCATAGGGGGCGAACATCTTGCCCCTGTGGATGGGGCGCGCAACTTGGGTGTCCTCCTGGATACCCGGCTGTCCATGGAAGATCAAGTGACAGCCGTGGCCAGGAGGGCGTTTTACCAGGTTCGCCTGGTACGCCAGTTGCGCCCCCTATTGGATCGGGACACCCTTCGCACAGTCACTCATGCTCTCGTGACATCCCGACTGGATTATTGCAACTCTCTCTACATGGGGCTCCCCTTGAGGTGTACCCGGAGGCTTCAGTTGGTCCAGAATGCAGCCGCGCGAGCAATTATGGGCACCTCTAGGTTTGCCCATGTAACACCGCTGTTGCGCGAGCTGCACTGGCTACCTGTCGTCTTCCGGGTGTGCTTCAAGGTGTTAATTACCATCTTCAAAGCGCTCCATGGCTCGGGACCTAGCTACCTGCGGGATCGGATCCTGCCCCATACATCCTCACGGCCGATTCGCTCCCACAGAGAGGGACTTCTCCGGGTGCCGTCCACTAGACTCTGTCAGCGGGCGGCGCCCAGGGGAAGGGCCTTCTCTGTGGCGGGCCCAGCCCTCTGGAATGACCTTCCCCCCGATATCAGGACAACCACGGACCTCCGCTCCTTCCGCTTAAAATTAAAGACGCACTTTTTTCGTCTGGCCGGCCTTGGGTAGTCTCTTTTTAGGTTAGGGTTTTTTAGGGGTAATTTTTAGTTTAGTTTATGGGTTTTAGCGCAGGATCTATTTAATCTATTTTTAACTCTGTATTTTGTATTTGTTTGTGGTTTATTTGTATTTTTAATTGCCTGTGCCCCGCCTCGAGTCCCCTTGGGGAGAGAGAGCGGGATATAAATTAAAATTATTATTATTATTATTATTATTAGGCATGCCTCCTTCAATATCCAAGAAAGAAAAACCTCAACTACATTTGAATAGAGATAAAGTACTTTTACTAGGTATGAATTGAAAGCAGTGAAAAGGGAAGGAAGAGCCAAAAAGACGTGAACAACTACATATCAAATGTTTACCTAGCACCTTCCCCCAATTCCCCAACCCAGTGTCCAATCTGCAACTCCCTGAGGTGTCATGTGGGGTGCATCTTCAAACTGCCTCATCAAGATGGTTGGCCTTGACCAGGTCCAAACACAGGCCACCAGCATGCACAGAAGATGGTGAGAACAAGACTCCCTTCTTCATACTCCTCCAGCACCAGTAATTCCCCCTCCTAAATATCTCAAGCCCCCTCCCTCCCTTATGGCAGCCGATAGCAAGCAAGGAAAGTAGAGACTGACACAGCAATATATTTACAGTAATTGTAATAATGCAACCAATGGGAGGGGCGGGGAGAAAAGAAAATGAGTTTTAACTCAATTTCTACTTATATTAGCCTATTTACAATTTTTCCATATTATATCCATAATTCTACAGCATCCTTCTTTTCCATACTAACAGTTATTGGCATTCAACAACTTCCCTCTCGTTTCTACCTCTTGTCTCTATCCATTCATAAAATTTATTCCACGTCCTATATTCAAGTCTTCTTTAACTTTATTGTTTAAGGTTAATCTATCCATTTCGGCACAGTCCCAGATTTTCCTAATTATATCGTCATCTGATGGGGTGTTTGCATTTTTTCCCCAATAGTTAGCCTATATGATTCTTGCTGCCATCAATATATGGAAGACTAAATGTATGGCTGCTTTGCCACAACTTTCCCCAGAGTCAGAAAGTAATTAAAGGTAAAGGTTTCCTTGTCCAATTGTCTCTGATGCTAAGGGTGGGGATCATTTCTTTGTAAATAATTTTTTATTTATTCTTATAAAAAGAAAATCATACAAACATAATTTTAAACATATTGCCGTCACAGCGCGAGAAAGCGATAACATTTAAATAACCAAACTTAACATTACAGTCCTAATAGTAGGCCTAATATTTAACACCAACATTTACACTATATATACAGTAGCCCATCTAGTTAACCTACCTACTTCATCAATTCTTATTCGTCCTTTAATTTCTGATTGATATTATTTACCAATATCCGATTTAAACATATATTATTGCTTCAGTTATTATTATTCAGTCGTTCCCGTATCCAGTTATACCACCTCTTCCACGAGTTATAGAATTCTGAGTCCTTTTTTCCTTTAATTAATTTTGTTAATCTGTCCGATTCTGTGCACTCATTAATTTTATTTATTACTGCCCTATCCATCGGTATTTGATCACTCTTTCATTCCTGGGCAAATGCCAATCTTGCCGCAATAATTATGTGGAACACCAAATGGGGATCATTTCCATGGCTTAGTCCAGGGAGCCAATGTTGTCTACAGACATTTCCATGGTCATGTGGTCAGCATGACTACTGGTAGTCCCCAATTTACAACTGTTCATTTAGTGACCATTCAAAGTTACAATGCCACTGAAAAACGTGACTTATGACCATTTTTCTCAGCTATGGCCTTTGCCATATCCCCATCATCCTCTGATGAAAATTCAGATGTTTTGGAACTGTTTCCTATTTATGTTGCTGTGCCCCAAGGTCACATGACCTTTCTGGCAAGCAAAGTCAACGGGGAAGCCAGATTCACTTAACAACTGAGTTACTTAACAACTGCAGTGACTCACTAAACTACTGTGGCAAAAAAGGTTGTAAAAGGGAGCAAAACTCACTTAGCAATATAAGTGGTGGGCTCAATTGTGTTTGTAGGTTGTACATTAGATCTTTAGCATCCTGTTCAGATGATTGTCTGGAAAACATTTCCTTGCTGTACATCTATTTAAGCAAGGACAATAAAGATCAAGGGAGGTGCTAATACCACTCTATAAAGCCTTAGTAAGGCCACACTTGGAATATTGCATTCAGTTTTGGTCACCACACTATGAAAAAGATGTGGAGACTCTAGAAAGAGTGCAGAGAAGAGCAACCAGGATGATCAAAGGCCTGGAGACTAAAACATATGAAGAACAGTTGCAGGAACTGGGCCTGGCTAGTCTAGTGAAGAGAAGGACCAGGGGAGACAGGAGAGCAGCCTTCCAATATTTGATGGGGTTGCCACAGAGAGGAGGGGGTCAAGCTATTTTCCAAAGGGCCTGAAGGCCAGACAAGGAACAATACATGGAAACTGATCAAGGAGAGAAATAAGGAGAAATTTTCTGACAGTGAAAACAATCCACCCATGCAACAGAAGTTGCCTTCGGAAGTTGTGGGAGCTTCATCACTGGAGACTTTCAAGAAGAGACTGGACTGCCATTTGTCAGAAATGGTGTAGGGTCTCCTGCTTGGGTGGGGAGGTTGGACTAGATGACCTACAAGATCCCTTCCAACTCTGTTAATCTGTTAAAAAGAAGGAGGAATTTTTGGCCACTACTCCATCTCTGGCCTAGCAGGCATCTCCACCCTGTCTTCCAGAGCCCTTTTTGCAGTCTGTGTGATGCCCAAGACAGGAATCTGCAGGGGGAAAAGTGTGAATTTTTCAACAGGATTTGCATGGAAAGTAATAAATTGGATACAGACTATTAGGCAAGCACTGGTTTCCTTCCCGTATTCCCCCCCCCCATATCTTTATTGAATTGAATCTCTAATTAGTATAAATATGAATTTTGTTTGGGGGGGGAAGTGTCCAGTCCATTTAGCAAACCGGCGTGAGTCTCGGCCTGCATCCTGAGAATGGTTTCTGCAGAGCAAGACACGCAGGGCTGTCCTTCCTGTTCCCTTCGGAGTGCTAATAGAAGGGAGCAGGTCATCTAGCATCAGCAAGGAAGTAACGTAGCATTTGCACAGAGCTGAATCCTGCCAGGCCTTGCACATATTGGAGCCAGCAGTCAGGCTCCTTTCACGTTGATGAATGGCTTTTTTCAAGCGTTCTGCTCCCTAGTTATGAGAAGGCTGACCCGGTCAGTAGACGACTTTATGAAGCTATAAAAAATGTATGTCACTTTGGACTCTCTAATGTCATGGAGGAAAAGAGAGAGAGAGAGGGAGAAGGACTGGGTTGTGGGGGGGGGGAGGAGGGAAAGAATTAGGAGGAAAAAATTGCATGCACTCAGGAAAAATATGAAAAATCAAGGCAATAGGTCAGAAGGCTGGTCCTTTCCTATTATTGCGTGGAACATACATATTCATTGGGGTGGATGGATCCCAAAGAAAAGAAAAGGCAGGTTTGGGAAAACCATCAGACAGCTAAGTCTAGAAATATATGTGGATATATATTTCTCTCTCTCTCTCTCTCTCTCTCTCTCTCTCTCTCTCTCTCTCTCTCTCTCTCTCTCTCTCTCTCTCTCTCTCTCTCTCTCTCTCTCTCTCTCTCTCTCTCTCTCTCTCTAATCTATCTATCTATCTATCTATCTATCTATCTATCTATCTATCTATCTATCTATCTATCTATCTAATCAAAAGAGTTGTGATGGAAACTATGCATTCCATTCTTAATTTTTCTCTCTCTTCTCTTAATGCTTGCAGGATTCTGAGCTTTGCTGTACTGTATTAGGGGAAATTATCTTTTTATTTGGCAGTAAGTTCTAACACTCCAGTTGTTTTTATTTGTTGTGAAGCTGGAGCATCCTAGGTATTGAATTCTCCTTCTCGAGCTATAAAGCATTTTCAGTTAAACACAGCCTCCCAAAGCAAACACACTTTATATCAAAGTAAAGAAGGAAGAGAGAGAAAGAGAGAAAGAAAGAAAGAAAGAAAGATAGATAGATAGATAGATAGATAGATAGATAGATAGATAGAAAGAGACAGAGAGACAGAGGTGGGGAAGAGAGAAAGAGAGAGGGTGGGGAAGGATGTGGAGAGCACTGCGGCCCGCATGGTTTTGTGCACATGTATCATCTCTCCTGTGGGAACTGCATTGGCTGTCAATCTGCTTCCGGGTGCAATTCAAGAGGGCAGTTGTCACCTTTAAAGCCCTTCATGGCTTGGGACCAATTGATCTGAGGGACTGTCTCTTGCCAGTCAAATCTACCTAACCCATCAGAGTAGGGAGGCAGGGAACGCTGCTGGTCCCATCCCTGAAGGAGATACACCTGGTGGGACCCAGAAGAAGGGCCTTCTCTGTGGTGGCTCTGGAACATCATTCCCCCAGAGATTAGAATGGTCCCCACTCTAATACTCTTCTGGAAGGCGCTGAAGACCTGGTTCTGCCTCGTGTGATCTGCTGTCACTGGGACTGGGGGCGGTGGGAGGCGGGTGATTTTATTATATTACTAGATGATAACCCACCATTGCCCAGGTATTTATTTATCCTAATCCTGTATTAGACAAGAAAAGTCCTGACAATTACATTAGTTACAAATGTTTTCCCTGTGCCTCCAGAAGCCATGCATTTGTCCTCAAGAATAATCAAAGCCTTGTTGAAAATGTCTGGACCAAACGTAATTTCTAATGTTGGAGTTTCCCCCTTACCAGGGGGAGCCCCCTGTGGAGTACTGTGAAGCCATTATCATGGCAACTCCACTGCACTGTACATTAGAAGCCATTTTATGGCGGTACAGTAGAAGCCATTTTAAGTCACAACAGGCTGTATCTTAACAGAACACACACCCTGAGGGGTGTTTGGGGTGTCTTACCCCAACAGTATTTGTTTCCAGAGAGTAAGTCATCTGTGTACCAGGTTTGGTTGAAATTGTTCGAGGCGTTCCAGAGTTATCCTGGAACACACACACAGAGACACATAGCCATTTTTATATATAGATAATATATTAATTCATTTGATTCTTTTGTGTTTTATTGCTTTAAATGTGGTTTTATAGTCTGTAAGCCACCTTGAGTCCCCATGGTTGAATAGGCGGCAATATTAATTAGATAGATAGATAGATAGATAGATAGATAGATAGATAGATAGATGGATGGATGGATGGATGGATGGATGGATGGATGGATGGATGGATGGATGGATGGATGGATGGATGGATGGATGGATGGATGGATGGATGGATGGATAGATAAATTGATTGATTGATTGATTGATTGATAGATGGATGGATGGATGGATGGATGGATGGATAGATAAATTGATTGATTGATTGATTGATTGATTGATTGATTGATAGATAGATAGATAGATAGATAGATGGATGGATGGATGGATGGATAGATGGATGGATGGATAAATAGATAAATAGATAGATAAATAGATGGATAAATAGATAGATAAATAGATAAATAGATAAATAATGAGGTGGCATATAAGCCTAAGTACTATTGCTATTTTTAAATCAAATGAGAAAATAGCTGGACAGATATGTAGAAAACCTGACACTTATTAAAGTTCAGAGCATTGCAATGGATAACAGGCAGGGATTCATCCCATCTGCTAACAGGTTACAAAAGCGTTTCTCCTCTTAATGCAGAATCGTGAGGATCTACACCCTCAGGCCATCTCTTAAAAAAAGAATGTACGTTCAGAGTTGGAACGCAAAGAATGAAAGGCGTAATCCATTCAAGGTGGCGCTGGCTTTTAGTATGCAGACCAGCTGGAGAGAGAGAGAGAGGGAGTTCGTAGAGAAAAGCAAAGGGGCTTTGAAAGCAGAACTTTCATCTACAGTTTTATAAAGAATCGCCCAGAATAAGAAAGTTTTTTTAAAAAAAGCTCTGCCAGGTGATGTGCCTTTGTTTGAATACTCTGGAGTTTACAGATCCTAACGTGAGTATATCTATATCTATATATTTAAAAAACCAAATAAACCACAAAGACAGCCCTCTCTAGATCCATAATTTAGCATTCATTGGCTCTTTTCCAATTCCTCCAGTCTTTGATATGTATATTGTGGCACCTTCCTCTGATTTCTTCCTCCGCCTCTTAGAAAAGGAGCAGGGTGAGTAGATGACATTAAGATGTTGATTTGCACAAAGGAAGTGGCCGAGGGAATTGAGGTTGGAGGCCTCAACTTTATGAAGGGTTGAATTGGCTCTGTTTAAGATTGGCAAAGCCTAGTTTTTTGATCCAGGTCAGGGGTCACCAACCTTTTGGAGGTTATGGGGACCACTACATTCATAATTTTAAATCCCGTGGACCACTAATATGATCTGCCTAATGACCGGCTGGGCGGGCATGGTTAGGTGGTCATATGACTGGGTGGGCAGGGACAACTCAATGTCACTCACATCAAGGGGCACCTCCCCAGCCTCTACTTGCCCCTCCCCTCCCAATCACTCCTCACCTGCCTACTCAGACTTCTTAGGACAGCTTTGCTGGCTGGAGAAGTCTGGGAGCTGAAGTCCTTCAGACTTAAAGTTGCAAAGGTTGGAGACCCCTACCTTAGGGCCCCAACAGGAAGCAGTTGTTGGAGCTAAGCAGCCACCAGAGAGAGAGAGAGAGAGGGAGAGAGAGAGAGAGAGAGAGAGAGAGAGAGAGGGAGGGAGGGAGGGAGGGAGGGAGGGAGGGAGGGAGGGGGAGGGAGGGAGGGAGGGAGGGAGGGAGGGAGGGAGGAGAGAGAGAGAGAGAGAGAGAGAGAGAGAGAGAGAGAGAGAGAGAGAGAGAGAGAGAGAGCTGGATCAAGAAGTTATAAATATTTAAGCCAAACAAATAAATAAGATTTCTTCTTCTTCTTTGCAACGTGTGTGCATCCTTCTTGAGGGAAGATGCTGTAATCCAACTTCCGCAGTATTTTCTGCTGAGTGATCTTTTGACTGTTTAAAGTGCTGCTGCCTTTTCCCTCCCGCCAAAGCTCCGTAGCACATAAAATATATATATATATATTATCAAGCACTGCCCCCTCTTTCTACTTAAGAATTTATTAACAATTTACATAATTGCTTAAGTAATCTGCATAATTGACAGAAAGTTTAATTTGACCCGAGTTCAAACGCAACACTTATGGTTTTAAATGGAAATGGGTATAATTCATTTATGAGAGTAATTAAGCCACAGTTTCTAACAAATACACTGTATGCTGCCTAAGGCCTTCAAGACCAGAACATGCTATTAGAATGTTTTATTTAAATATGTCAAATCAGTTCATCTGCATTGCCGCCTACATTAAAATAGATCAAATGTCTAACTTGACCTTTAATTTGCCCTTCTGAAGGCAAAAAAAAAAAAAAGATACCGGGGGGGGGGGGAGAGGGGAGGGTCAAATTATATTCATAAGCAGCAGCGATACAGGCACAGATTGGAAAGGTCTGTCATCTTCAGTAAGAGGCTGCAACAGAACAACCTGAATGAGCCGAGTGGATGTAGATGGTGATATGATGAGCAACAGGGTAGAAATCCTCCATCCAAGCAAATATTTTGATTCAGATTAGATTCAGATTAACAGAGTTGGAAGGGACCTTGTACTGTAGGTCGTCTAGTCCAACCCCCTGTTCAAGCAGGAGACCCTACACCATTTCTGACAGATGGCAGTCCAGTCTCTTCTTGAAAGCCTCCAGTGATGAAGCTCCCACAACTTCTGAGAGAGAGAAAGTGAGAGTTCTCACTGTCAGAAAGTTCCTCCTTATTTCCAGGTTGAATCTCTCCTTGGTCAGCTTCCATCCATTCTTCCTTGTCTGGCCTTCAGGTGCCTTGGAAAATAGCATGACCCCCCTCCCTCTGTGGCAGCCCCTCAAATATATTTGTAGTCCTTCGAATTCACTCTGAATTACAAACTGTACTGATACATTACATGTAAAAAAACCCACTTACTATCAACCTGCCATCCATTTGAGGACCTGGAAACTGCATGAGTCAAAAAGAGGGCTGTGAAAATATCTACAGACCCCTCATATCCTGGACATCAATTGTTTCAACTCCTACCCTCAAAACGACACTATAAGGGCACTGCACACCAAGACAACTAGACTCAAGAACAGTTTTCCCCCCAAACACTAGCACTCTGCTAAATAAATAATTCCCTCACCACTGTCAAACTATTCACTAAGTCTGCATTACTATTACTATTAGTCTTCTCATTGTTCCTATTCTCCATCTCCTCCCACTTATGACTGCAGGACTTGTATCCTTACGATTTATATTGATATTGATTGTTTCCTGATTGCTTATTAAGTGTTGTACCTTATGATTCTTGGCGAATGTATCTTGTCTTTTTATGTACATTGAGAGCATCTGCACCAAAGACAAATTCCTTATGTGTCCAATCCCACTTGGCCAATGAAGTATTCTATTCTATTCTATTCTATTCTATTCTATTCTATTCTATTCTATTCTATTCTATTCTATTCTATTCTATTCTATTCTACTCTACTCTACCCTACCCTACCCTACCCTACTCCATCCCATCCCATCCCATTGTATCCCTGCATATTAGAAGTATATGCAGAAGTAGCACAGGATATGTTTCTTTTTTAAAAACATATTATACCTGTGGAGCTTTGATCACAATATAATAGGTACCATTCTGGTTTTCTTTACAATACTTTGCAGATAGGCCATCTACATGTAGCACTATACTTATATGCCACCTGTTATCAAAGGTAGAAAGTTCTAGATCATTAATATTAAGCAGGTTGAAACATGCAAACCCACATGGGCATAGCAACAGCACTTAGCAATGGCACTTAGACTTATATACTGCTTCACAGTGTTTTACAGCCCCCTCTAAGTGTTTACTGGCCTCAAGAATCTGGGTCCTCAATTTAACGACCTCAGAAGGATGGAAGGCTGAGTCAATCTTGAGCCGGTCAGGATCGAACTTCATATATGTTGATATAGAGAGAGAGGGGGGGAAGAGAGAGAGATGAGAGAGAGGGGGGAGGGAGGGAGAGGGAAAGAAAGAAGGAAGGAAGGAAGGAAGGAAGGAAGGGAAGAAAGAAAGAAAGAAAGAAAGAAAGAAAGAAAGAAAGAAAGAAAGAAAGAAAGAAAGAAAGAAAGTCTCTAATTACATTTAGGCAAGTATTATATTTAGATTAATTTCATAAGGGACCATGAAAAAAAGTGCTTTGACATTTCCTCATCTTGAAGCCCTTTGGACTTCTAGGCGAGAACTACAATTCTCAGCATCGTTTTCTTTTGACCCTCTTTTTTTAGTTTCATAGCACCTGAAGATGACATTTCTCCCAATTCCTTTAGATTGTAAAGCGTTTGTCCCAATATCAAGATGGGACAAAAAATAATCCTCTTTTTGATCCAATAAAAGAATACCTAAGGGGTCAAGTGACCCAGAATCTGGAGTGAAATGTAATTATCTTCAATAGTAAATTTTCTAGGGGGAATTTTAGGAATATTTCAATATGCCTGGGTCTAAATATAAACTGGTTAATAATGTCTATCTCATATTGGGTAAGCAAGAGGCTATATTGTGGTTTGCAAGAAAAGGTCACAATTAAATGTCACTGTGAGGTAATATTTCTAATACTGTTGCATTACTCACTGGATTTATGAACTTTGTGGGAATTTGAAAAAGGGCAAGGCATTTACTACTATTCATTTACAACTAGATAGAACTTCATCACTGCAATTAAAGGTGATAATGTACCTGATGTTAATGCTGAGGATGTAATGAAATTAGCTTTCCCACTGTTGGGGGGGGTGGAGGGGAGAGGCTTGGTGATTTCATTGAAAGTTTTTGTGGTTTTATTTTATTTTCGATCTGTCCTCCGATCCTTCCAAGTGGCTGAAAGAAACAAAATCAGCCCCAGTTAACTCTTGTTTATGCTAAACGTATGTCTGAATGCTGCATCAATTTAGCCAGACAAAGGTTTAGAAATGTGCCCTTAATTTTAGCTGCAAACAGTCTGTACCAGTGATGGCTAATCTTTTTATTGTCGCATGCCAAAAGCATGTGCGCGCGCACCCATAATGCAATGCATGCGTGCCCCCCCCACAACCCTTCTCCTGCACATGTGCATGCGACCCCCTGTGTGTGCCCCACCTTCCATACATGCATGCATGACACCCCCGTGCATGTGCTACTGAGACCCAACCAGCTGGCCGGCAAGAGGCACACACACACACGTGTGGTGGAGTTGAGCTGGGCTGGCGTGCCCACAGAGAGGGCTCTGCGTGTCACCTGTGGCATGCATGCCATAGGTTCGCCATCACGGGTCTATACAGACTACAGATAATCCTTGACTCCCAAAAGTTCATTTCTGTGATCAGGAAAATATCAGAACGTGCAGAAATGAACAGATTAACATTAGCAATTGAGGAAAAAGAGCAAACTGAATATTATATGATTTGGGAAGTATTTTACCAATGGTTGGAGAATGAAAAAAGGAGTTTGGAAATGAAAAAACCTAAAAAAAAAAAAAGGAAGCTGCTGTGGCCTAGAGGTGGCGCTCTTGCCTCACAAGCAAGAGGTTGTGAGTTCGATCCTAGGTAGAGGCAGATGTAGGGTCTCCTGCTTGGGTAGGGGTCGGACTAGATGACCTGCAAGGTCCCTTCCAACTCTGTTAATATGTTAAAGTGGACAATACACTCAGACAGAGATATAAATAGAATGAAAACTGTTAGATGTGTGTGATGAGAATAATGATGTTTATGTAACTATAATATTATTACTAGAAGATATTAAAGAAGAAAAATGCAAAGTTTTAATAATGTTTAAATGCTCAATCTATTATAATACTAAACTTAGGGAAATCATGTTAATAGGAATGTGAAAAATGTGTCAAAAGAGGAACGATATGGCACACAGAGATGTTTGCACCAGATGACACAATGCATAAGGAAAGATAAAAGGTTTATTTTTGTAATTGAAAAATAATCAAACTCTTTATTTAAAAAAAATAGTTCATTTCATGCCCGTTTGAAGTTACAAGGGCACTCAAAAAAGTGACTTATGACCATTTTTCACGACTTACGACCATTGCAACATGATCAAAATTCAAATGCTTGGCAACTGGCTCATATTTATGACAGGTGTGATGTCTTGGGGTCTTATGATTCCCCTTTTGCGACCTCCTGACAAGCAAAGTCGATGGGGAAGCTGGACTCCTTTAACAACGGTGTTTCTAAGTTAGCAACGGCAGTGATTCACTTAACACCGGTGTCAAGAAAGGACATAAAATGGGGCAAAACTCACTTAACAACTGTCATGCTTAGCCAAAGAAATCTGGGGCGCAATTGTGGTCATAATTCAAGCTGGCTGGAGAATTCTGGGAGTTGAAGTCCACAAGTCTTCAAGTTGCCCAGTTTGGGAACCCCTGGGTTAGAGGAACTAACAACCAGCCCTCTCTGGATCCAGCTTTATTAGCCAACTATCGTCCCATCTCCAACCTTCCCTTCCTGGCGAAGGTTGTTGAGAGTGTGGTGGCACAACAGTTTCCCCGTCACTTGGAGGAAGTTGATTATCTAGACCCGCGCCAGTCCGGCTTCCGGCCCGGGCACAGCACCGAGACGGCATTGCTCACGTTGGTAGATGATCTCTGGAGGGCCAGAGATGGGGGTTGTTCCTCCATCCTGGTCCTATTAGACCTCTCAGCGGCTTTTGATACCATCGACCATGGTATCTTATTGCATCGGCTGGAGGGGTTGGGGGTGGGAGGCACCGTTTTACGGTGGTTCTCCTCCTACCTCTCCGGTCGGTCGCAATTTGTGTTGACAGGAGGGCAGAGGTCGACCTCTAGGCCCCTCACTTGTGGGGTGCCTCAGGGGTCGGTCCTCTCGCCACTCCTGTTCAACACATATATGAAGCCGCTGGGTGAGATCATCCGTGGTTTTGGGGTAGAGTACCACCTCTACGCTGACGACACGCAGCTGTATATATCTACCCCAAACCACCCCAACGATGCCGTAGCGGTGATGTGTCAGTGCCTGGAAGCCGTGCGGGCCTGGATGGGAAGTAACAGACTCAGACTCAACCTGTCTAAGACCGAGTGGCTGTGGTTTCCGGCATCCCGGTACAACCAGTTGACTCCATCACTGGCCATAGGGGACGATCACCTTACCCCTGTGGATGGGGCACGCAACTTGGGCGTCCTCCTTGATGCCCGGCTGTCCATGGAAGATCAAGTGACAGCAGTGGCCAGGAGGGCGTTTTACCAGGTCCGCCTGGTCCGCCAGTTGCGTCCCCTATTGGATCGGGGTGCCCTTTGCACAGTCACTCATGCCCTCGTGACATCCCGGCTGGACTATTGCAACTCTCTCTACATGGGGCTCCCCTTGAGGTGCACCCGAAGGCTTCAGCTAGTCCAGAATGCAGCCGCGCGGGCAGTTATGGGAGCCTCTAGGTTCTCCCATGTAACACCGCTCCTGCGCGAGCTGCACTGGCTGCCTGTCGTCTTTCGGGTGCGCTTCAAGGTGTTAGTTACCATCTTTAAAGCGCTCCATGGCACGGGACCTAGCTATCTGCGGGATCGCATTCTGCCTCATACATCCCTGCGACCGATTCGCTCCCACAGAGAGGGACTTCTCCGGATGCCGTCTACTAGGCTGTGCCAGCGGGCGACGTCCAGGGGAAGGGCCTTCTCTGTGGCGGGCCCGACCCTCTGGAACGACCTTCCCCCCGAAATCAGAACGACCACTGACCTTCGCTCCTTCCGACAGCTTTTAAAAACTAATTTCTTCCGTTTGGCTGGCCTAGGGTAATTTTAATTAGTTATGGTGTTAAGGGGTTTTAGGGACAGTTTTTAGTTTTTATAGATGTTTTTAGCGCAGGATATGTTTAATTGTGTTTTTAAATTTTGTACTCTGTGTTTATTGTTTTTTAATTCTCCTGTGCCCCGCCTCGAGTCCCTCTGGGGAGAGAGAGCGGGTTAGAAATAAAAATTTATTATTTATTATTATTATAACAGGATCTGCTGGCTGGAGAATTCTGGGAGTTGAAGTCCACAAGTCTTCAAGTTGCCAAGTTTGGGAACCCCTGGGTTAGAAGAACTAACAACAGGATCTGCTGGCTGGAGAATTCTGGGAGTTGAAGTCCACAAGTCTTCAAGTTGCCAAGTTTGGGAACCCCTGGGTTAGAGGAACTAACAACAGGATCGGGTAGGGTGTTCCACACATTTACTCCTCTATGGCTGAAATCGGTTTTTTTCCTGCAATCAAGATTACAACGGATGACATTTAGTTTGTATCTGCTGATAGCCCTTGTGTTATTGTGATTGAAATAAAAGTAGTCATGAACAGGTAGGACGTTATGGCAGATGATCTTGTGCACTAAGCTCAGGTCATAGCATAGATGGTGTAGTTCAAGGTTATCCAGGCCTAAAATTTCAAGCTTGGAGGAATTCGGAATTTGATGACGAGCAGAGGAGTTGAGTCCTCTTCTCGTAAAATACCTCTGGACCCTCTCTCAGGTTTTAATGTCCGAAATGCCGTGGGGGTTCCAGGCAGGTGAGCAGTATTGAAATATAGGTCCGGCAAAGGTTTTGTAAAGTTCCGTTCAGTGGCCTTTGTGTATTTGCATTTCTCCCCTTTTTTCAGCTGCTCTGGTTTCAACGTGTCCTCCCTTGATAATGCCACCGAAAAGTCATGCTACGCCAGGTGGCCCCTTTAAAACAAAAAAACGCCTATTTTTCTTCTGTTCTAGCCTTTGCCCTGATCTGCTAGTTTTCTACAGGTGTGGAAGACATGGATACCCTCCCCTTTTGTCTGCGAGTCAAATTCCGTAGGCAGGTGGAGGTCGATTCCGTGCCAGGAGTGTGACAGAACGCAACCAAAGAAAGAGGCTCTTGGAAACGTGAATAGGGTACACTGTATATATATATATATACCAACTCCTTCTCTCCAACCCATTTATAACCAGGAGGCAGGTCAATAGGTAAATAGCGAAAGTTTCAATATGCCTCTGTGTTTTCCTCTCTCTCGGCTAGACATTTCAGCTCCTTGATGGATCAAGAGGGCAGTGAAACAGAAAACCATTCGCTGGGAACCAGCAGCTTCTGATGAAGTAGCTAATGGACTTTGTCAGGCGGCTTCGGCTTGTTTGAGACACAGGAGCTGCTACCTCCGTGGCGTCTCGCGTCCCATTCATTGTGTACTCTGCCAAGCTTTTGCTCCGAAGGGAAAACAAACAAACAAACAAACAAACAAACACACAAACTAAGCAAAAGAAAAAACTATGCCTTTCCAGTGCTGGTTCCACCACCCACAAGTCTTTTCCCCCCTCCCTTTCATCTCTTCCCCCTTCCGTCCTTTCCTTTAAAAGGCACAGGGTTGTTCCACGTGGCTGCCGATAACACACTCAACTTCTTGGAAAGTAATGGAATTACATGGCCATCACAGTTCACTGGGCTGCAGCCTCATTTTTATTGTGTTGGGCGGGGGGGAATCATCTTTCTTAATGTCTCGGCAGCAGCAAAAGCTCAGTGGTGGCTCCTCCTGACATGCAAGATGGCTGGGAAGGCGGAGGTCCAGGAGGAAAAACAACCCTAGGTGAGCGTTCCAAGAAGGGTTTATTGGGTTCGAGATGATGGGGAGGGTGAGAAGAAGATTCAGCCCAGCTTATTGCTCCCCCCCACCCATTTGTCAGTAAACCTTCTAGGGTAGGGGTGTCAAACCCGTGGTGAAATGCAATTTTTTTTACTACCACTTCTGTGGGTGTGGCTTGATAGGTGTGGCAGGGGAAGGATGCTGCAAAATCTCCATTCCCACCCCACCCTGCAGCCAGCCAGTGGTGGCATTTGCTGGTTCTCTGAACTCCTCAAAATTTCTGCTACCGGTTCTCCGAACTACTCAAAATTTTTGCTACCGGTTCTCTGAACTACTCAACATTTCTGCTACCGGTTCTCCGAACTACTCAAAATTTCTGCTACCGGTTCTCTGAACTCCTCAAAATTTCTGCTACCGGTTCTCTGAACTACTCAAAATTTCTGCTACCAGTTCTCCGAACTACTCAAAATTTTTGCTATCGGTTCTCTGAACTACTCAACATTTCTGCTACTGGTTCTCTGAACTACTCAAAATTTCTGCTACCGGTTCTCCAAACTACTCAAAATTTTTGCTACTGGTTCTCTGAATTACTCAAAATTTCTGCTACCGGTTCTCCAAACTACTCAAAATGTCCACTACCGGTTCTCCGAACTACTTAAAATGTCCACTACCAGTTCTCCTAACTACTCAACATGTCCACTGCCGGTTTTCCGAACTACTCAAAATGTCTGCTACCTGTTCTCCAGAACCTGTCAGAACCTACTGGATTTAGCCCCTGTGTCAAACCCAAGACTCACAGGCCAAATCCGGCACGCAGGGTGCTTAGATCTGTCTTGCTGGGCCAGCCTGCGATGCCTCTGCTAGCAAAAATGGGGCACAGGAAGGCAGCACACGCCCCTCACACCCCATTTTCAGGCTGGACAGCTTCCTGCAGCACCCTGTCAGCCAGAACGAGGCACGTCCCCCCCCCCAGCCTCCCCGGGTTCCATTGCAGGAGGTGTCCATCTCATCTGCCCCCGGCCACCTGGCCGACCTGTAGAGGAGAACTACAATGCTGATCTTGTCCTGGAAGAAATCCAGTTTGACGCTCCTGTTCTAGGAGATGGCGCTCTAAAAATTAACTTTATGGAGAATTTTTCCGACTCCTTCCTGCTTCAACTTCTTTGGAAGTCCTCTAAAGACTTCCAATCAATTGATGAGAGAAAGTAGTTGAAGTTTTCTGACCAGAAATCAGGGTTCTGGGGAAAAGAAATTAAAGGATGCCGTTCCACCTCCTTTTAGCTGTCCTTTTCTCCATCAGCATTAGACTTTTATTGATTCGGACTTTTGTCTAGAGAGAGGGTGGGTGAGAAGGAGGTGGGAAGAAAGGGAAGGGAGGGAGGGAGGGAGGGAGGGGGGGAATTTACTTTAGAAAATTTAATTAGAACTTTAAGAGAGAAAGAGAGACAGAGACGGGGCAGAAAGAAGGAAAAGAAGGCAGGCAGGAAGGAAGGAAGGAAAGAAAGATAGAAAGAAAGAAAGAAAGAAAGAAAGAAAGAAAGAAAGAAAGAAAGAAAGAAAGAAAAAGAAAGAAGGAAATGAAAGAAGGCAGGGAGGAAGGGAAGAAGGAAAGAAGGAAAGAAAGAAGGAAGGAAGGAAGAAATGAAAGAAGGGAGAGAGGGAGGAAATTTACTTTAGAAAATTTAATTAGAACTTTAAGAGAGAAAGAGAGACAGAGACAGGGCAGAAAGAAGGAAAAGAAGGCAGGCAGGCAGGAAGGGAGGAAGGAAAGAAAGATAGAAAGATAGAAAGAATGAAAGAAAGAAAGAAAGAAAGAAAAAGAAAGAAGGAAATGAAAGAAGGCAGGGAGGAAGGGAAGAAGGAAAAGGCAGGCAGGAAGGGAGGAAGGAAAGAAGGAAAGAAAGAAGGAAGGAAGGAAGAAATGAAAGAAGGGAGGGAGGGAGGAAATTTACTTTAGAAAATTTAATTAGAACTTTAAGAGAGAAAGAGAGACAGAGACAGGGCAGAAAGAAGGAAAAGAAGGCAGGGAGGAAGGGAGGAAGGAAAGAAGGCAGGCAGGCAGGAAGGGAGGAAGGAAAGAAAGATAGAAAGAAAGAAAGAAAGAAAGAAAAAGAAAGAAGGAAATGAAAGAAGGCAGGGAGGAAGGGAAGAAGGAAAAGGCAGGCAGGAAGGGAGGAAGGAAAGAAGGAAAGAAAGAAGGAAGGAAGGAAGAAATGAAAGAAGGGAGGGAGAGAAGAAATTTACTTTAGAAAATTTAATTACATCTGAGAGAGAGAGAGAGGAAAGAAGACAGGCAGGAAGAAGGAAAGAAGGAAGGAAGGAAATGAAAGAAGGAAGGAAGGAAATGAATATCTCAGACATGTTTCTTCTAAATCAGGAGGATTGGTGGTTTGAAAGATGGGCTTAAGAAACCATCTATGTCAAAATTGAACAGCCCTCTCTCAACAGAAGGATGTGACATTATCTATCTCCAATCTACAACACAGTCCTTTCAACAGTTCCAAGAAGGCCCCACACTCATTTGCACCACTCAGGTGGCCCTGAGGACATAGACAAACCCCCAGGTGACTTTAACGACTTGTTAAAAGAATACAAATGTCCAACTGTCTCTATATTTTGCTTGAAGAAGGGACCTGCAAAATGGAGTTAGGGAATGGCAGGTTCAAATGAGAAGGAAGAATGCTTGTCTGTGATGAGGGCTGAGGGGGTGGGAGGAAATGGGGCAAAATAGCAACAGGGATAGGGGAAGAACTTAGGGTAGGAAACTCAGTATGGGTTGTTCTAAGTCAGGGGTGTCCAAACTTGGGAACTTTAAGACTTGTGGACTTCAACTCCCAGAATTCCCCAGCCAGCATGGCTGGCTGGGGAATTCTGGGAGTTGAAGTCCACAAGTCTTAAAATTCCCAAGTTTGGACATCCCTGTTCTAAGTGAAAGGATGTAAGTCTTATCTTCTGTCTTAGTGGCCACTGAAAGCAATCCAGAAGCTTCAGATGGCAGCTTGGCTAAAATGCAATGACTTTTTTCTTCTTCTTAAATTTCTATCCCACCCTATCTCCCACAAAGGGACTCTGGGCGGCGCACAGGAACTTAAAATCCAAAAATACAAACAATAAAAATCTACAAAATTTAAAACTACAATTAAACAGTTTAACCCATGCTAAAAAGAGAAAACAATTAATTTAAAACCCAGCTCTAATAAATATGGTTGTAGCAGCAATGCCAGGCCGGCCATATGGAAGAAATAGATTTTTAAAGTCCGGCAGAAGATGCGAAGGTCGGTGATAGTCTGGAGGTCTGGGGGGAGGTCATTCCAGAGGGCGGGGCCTGCCACAGAGAAGGCTCTTCCCCTGGGCGTCGCCAGCCGGCATTGTCCAGCGGATGGCACCCTAAGGAGGCCCTCCCTGTGGGAGCGGACAGGTCGAATGGAGGTATGCGGTAGAAGGCGGTCCTGCAAGTACCACCTCTACGCTGATGATACACAGCTGTATATATCTACCCCAAACCACCCCAAAGATGCCGCAGAGGTGATGTGCCAGTGCCTGGAAGCCATGCGGGCCTGGATGGGAAGGAACAGACTCCGACTCAACCCGTCCAAGACCGAGTGGCTGTGGTTTCCGGCATCCCGGTACAACCAGTTGACTCCATCACTGGTCATAGGGGATGAACATCTAACCCCTGTGGATGGGGCATGCAACTTGGGCGTCCTCCTTGATACACGGCTGTCCATGGAAGATCAAGTGACAGCCGTGGCCAGGGGGGCGTTTTACCAGGTTCACCTTGTCCGCCAGTTGTGTCCCCTATTGGATCGGGGTGCCCTCTGCACAGTCACTCATGCCCTCGTGACATCCCGACTGGACTACTGCAATGCTCTCTACATGGGGCTTCCCTTGAGGTGCACCCAAAGGCTTCAGCTTGTCCAGAATGCAGCCGCACGGGCAGTTATGGGAACTTCTAGATTTTCCCATGTAACACCACTCCTGCGCGAGCTGCATTGGCTGCCTGTCGTCTTTCGGGTGCGCTTCAAGGTGTTGGTTATCATCTTCAAAGTGCTCCATGGCACGGGACCTAGCTATCTGTGGGATTGCATCCTGCCCCATACATCCCTGCGGCCGATTCGCTCCCACAGAGAGGGACTTCTCCGGGTGCCGTCCACTAGGCTATGCCAGCGGGCGACGCCCAGGGGAAGGGCCTTCTCTGTGGCGGGCCCGACCCTCTGGAACGACCTTCCCCCTGAAATTAGAACAACCACGGACTTCCGCTCCTTCCGTCAAAAATTAAAAACACACTTCTTCTGCTTGACCGGCCTAGAGTAATTTAACTGTTTTTAGGGGGTTTTAGGGTTTAGTTTTAGTTTTATATGGGCTTTTAGCACAGGGTTAGTTTAATTCGTTTTAACATTGTACTTTGTTGTGGTTTTTAATTGTATTTTTAATTCCCTGTGCCCCGTCTTGAGTCCCTTCGGAGAGAGAGAGCGGGTTATAAATTAAAAATTATTATTATTAAATTATTAAGTAACCAGGCCCACTGCCATGGAGCACTTTAAAGATGGTCACTAGAACCTTGAAACGCACCCAGTGCAGTTGGAAAGCTATACTGTAGGCCTTGGCACAATTTAGAACAAGGGTTTTTTTCCTTTTTTTTTTAAAGATTACATTCTCACGTGTCTTCTACATCAATTGTAGATTGTTGACAAAGTCCCTACACTTTGAGGCCTTGCAACATTTCTGTTGTTGAGTTATTTTATATAACCACTTTCCCCAGAAGGATTCAGCACTGCATTACAGATGAAGAAAAAATAATTTAAAGTAAACCACTGTACTAATTCAACACACCATTTTTTAAAAAAAAAATCCTTTGATAGGAATACCCCCCCCCCCCCCAAAAAAAAGGATGCTTGCTTTCAAGGGCTGAATGAACTCGCTTGCTGCAGAAGCTGGAACTAAACCTATTTATTTTGTCTACCTGCCCATAGCTAAAGAAGCATCAATGCGGAGAGCATTGAATGCGGCTGATGTGTTTATCCCCATTGATTTATTTTTTAAGCTTTAATATGACTTCCTTTTAATCGGTATTTTATTGTTGCCGGTTTCCATGGCTGCTGTTTTTGAACAAAAAGATGAACCATTAAATAAATAAATGTCATTCAGTTAAAGACCTTGAGTTGGTAGGATCATCGTACCGTAAATTAGATGGTGAATTCCAACAAAACTGGAAAGCATTGATACTAAACCTGACCTCATAAACCCTAGAAGTCACTGCTATTTCCCAACTAGAGTTGCGTGAAATCCTTCCAGAAGCTGCAAATCTTGATGGTTTTGTCCACTCTATTACGATGGTGCTTTGGCTCATCAGAACGAGGGACCAGCACCTCTTGGAGCTGTCCATGGTCCCGTAGATCCTGTTTTCAACCAGGACTCTGTTACGCATCCTATTCTTTAGCGTCTACTCCATGGCCTATCTCTTTCTGACCAGCCGTTATTTATTTAGGCATCTCTGAGTGAGGGTGAGATGAAGCACTTAGGGAAAAGGAGGCAGGACACAGGGGAAGCTTTCAGAAGTTGTGAATGTAGCTGGAGGTTTCTAAAGAAGAGATTGGACAAGCATTTGTCTGTAATGATGGAGGGTCTCTTACAGGGGGTTGGACTAGATGACCTCCAAGGTCTTTTCTTTTCTTCTCCTCTCCTCTCACCTCTCCTCTCTTCCTCTTGTCTTCTACCCTATCCTTCCCTTCCCTACCCTACCCTTCCCTCCCCCTCCCCATCCCACACAACACCACCCTCACCCCACCACACACAATCCACTCATAACCCTATCTCTATCCCTAACCCTATCCCTAACCCTACCCTACTATATACCTACTCCTACCCCTACCCCACCCCACCCCACCTCATCCTATCATATCCACACAGATCCGTCCCCTTGGTATTTCAAAGAAGACTGGATGGGACCACTTGAAACCATTAAATGTCAGGGCTCTTTTGCATAGCCAGTATCACAGTAGCTAGAATAATTTGGGTTGATATAAGGCAAAGGTGAGATCGTAGCTCCAGCCCAAAAGATGAGGTGAGGGCTTTCTAAAGGCTTACCCCAGAGCTCAATTCATTGCAGGCAAGGCAAAATTCAGTTTAGTTTCCATTCCTATTTGTTTGCATGATTAACCACTGTCCATGTTTCTGGGTGTCTAAGCTGATTACAGTGGATCTGTGTGCCATTTCCTAAGTAGGCCGACTGATCGATTGATCAAGGGCAGATGGGATGTGACAGCGGAATATTATGGCAGACTTCTCATAGTGATGAATGGGCCCACCTTGACACAAACTCCAAGGCTTCGCCTCTCAGTAATAAATCTCAGCTCGAAGTCATCTATCTCTGACCTGACGTATGGAATCAACAGCTAGGGATACTGAAAATTTCATTGTCTTTATGAACATTTAAGTTGGCTCGGTGGCATAAATGCACACCTTCAGCTTTCAATCTCTCTAATAGTGGCAGGCTTCATATTATTACTTTTTCTTCTTTTTTGGGATAAGAGATTTGTGTACGTGTGTGTGTGTGTGTGTGTGTGTGTGTGTATGCATGGGTCTCCATCCAAGCCAGCTAGTGAGTGGTGAGATTTCTGCTTATATAAAGGTTACCCTATTTTAATGAGCTAATCATAAGGGAAGCGTATAAGATGGACTTTTGTAAAGGCATGATATCGCCAATGTCCTAACAGTGAGATGCCAACAATCAGCACTCCTTGATATGATCAAATTCAGGATTTGAGTATCTTGGGTTTCATTGCACAGGCACAGAATCAAGTATCTCGAGCGACATTTCCCATTTAGGGAGCTCTTTCATTTTTATAAGCAGAAGGGAAAATTGAAAAATATATCTAGCGTTATCTGAGAGGTCAACATCTTGAAGCCAAGAAGCGAGGTGGGAGTAGAGATTGGGAAAGGAGGCTGTGCTTAATCCAATATTGTATTTCTATTTTAAAGATGTTATTATTTGTGCCTTTGAGACGATGTTGATATCTAATGATTATCTCGGTTAGTCCCTGAAGTCTCTGTGGCCAGATTTTTCAGAACTGATGTGCCATACCCTGGGCAAAGTGACCAAGTTGGCTTTGTGCCTAAAACAATAACAGGCTAATGGAGTTGAAAGGGACCTTAGAGGTCTTCTAGTCCAACCCCCTGCTCAAGAAAGAGACCCCATACCATTTTAGCCAAGTGGCTGTCCAATCTCTTCAAAAAAACCTCCAGTGTTGGAGCACCCACAACTTCTGAAGGCAAATTGTTCCACTGGTTAATTGCTCTCACTGTCAGGAAATTTCTCCTTAGTTTTATTTTATTTTATTTTTTAAATAGTTTTTATTGAATTTTCCAACATTTAAAAGACAGAACACAAAACACAAATTTACAATTTTTACCCGCTTTTCCATACCGGTATCCGTATCTTTTGTAACAATCCTATTTACAAAAAAAAATTCTCTCTCTATGTCTCTCTCCTAAATTATGTCCTTATTTAAATATACTCTATATATTATACTTTTACCGTCTGTACCTTAAGTTTTACGTTTACTCTCAAGCCAGGAATACCATTTTTTCCAAATTTGATAGTACTCAATTTCTGCACCTTTGTAGATTTTCCTTCTTATAATTGGGTCTGGAGGGGTGTCTGTTCATTTCCAATTCTGTGCTAGAATGATTCTACTTGCATTTACTATGTGTAGTATTATGTATTGCAATTTTTTCTCCATTTTCCCATCAAAGTTTCCCAGGAGAAACAATTCCGGCTTCAACTCTATCCTCTGTTCAATTATCTCTTCCAGCCACTTTTGTATCTTACGGCAATATTTTTTAACCTTGGGGCAGTTCCACCACATGTGGTAGAACGTTCCCTGCTTAGTTGTAGGTTGCTTCTCTCTTTGATTAGTTTCCATTCCAAAGTTTCCATTCCATTGTTTCCAAAAACCCCCCCTTGGACTAAAAGCGGCACTCGGAAATGCCTCGTTGAGAGGAATTGGAAACTTTTAATCTGGATGGTCTTTAACAAGGGAAAGTACTTTGCGGCTTGTTGCAATTATGTTTCTAGGTCTGGCTGAAACAGTTTCTTTTTTGCTTTTTAACCGCTTTCTCCCTCGGGCTCTGAGTTTGGGCGGAAAATGGCTTCTCTTTGTCCCCGACTGACTATGACCTATGGAAAATTACCAGTGTCTCTTTGTGATTTGGACTTCCTCTAATTATTGATGAAGAATTTTCTTTTTTTGGATTTGTGTTTTCCTTTCTGGATTGCCTTCGTTATTATACCTATGGAGTTGGAAAAGTGTTTCTCTACTGGTTTCTGAATTTTGCAGCTGTACAACTTTAAGAACTTTGGACTCCTGATTTGCCTACCAGCCCCACCCTAAAAACGCCATTTTATTGGCACGGATTTTAACAGCTAAACATGGCACAAGAAGAAACGCTGGCACGCCTTGAACAAAGAATGACTGCCCTTGAATCGGTTATACAAAATTTGGTATTAGAAATTAAGGCCCAGAGGGCAGAAAATGTCAACTTTAAAAAGGAATTATTGGACACTCGAAAACAAGTGCTTGAGAATACACAGAAGAATGAAGAATTGAAGGGGGGTCTGGAGGGGGCTAAGGGAGAGATTAAAAATGTTTCTAATGAGGTTGTGGAAATAAATGGGCACGTGACTAGGATAGATATGGAAAGGATGACATATTTTTTGAGATTTCAGAATGTTTCTGAGATGGATGGTGAATGTCTCCCTGATCTTATGAGTACAATTATTGCAGACTATTTACATAAACCTAAAGATGAGATCAGAGGGGACATTGACCTAGTCTACAGAATAAATTCTGCATATGCCAGGATGAATGAAGTACCCAGAGAGATACATGTAAAATTTGTTAGAAGGTCAACCAGAGAGGAAATCTTGAAGGCGCAAAGAGGGAGTCCTATGATTTACCAACAAAAGGAGGTTACCATCTTGAAGCAGATTCCAAGAAAGATTAGAGAAGCTAGAAGGAAATTTTCCTTCTTGTCTAAAACATTGTTTGATCATGGGATCTGGTTCAAGTGGGTGATACCCGAAGGGATGCTGGTGTTCTGGGAAGGAGGTAGAGTGAAGATTAAAACAGTTGCTGAGGCGGAAGCCTTTCTTAAAAAACATTCCTCTGTCCTGGGAGAAGATTCAGGGGGGGCAGGGGGAGCCATGGCCCCGTCCGCTGGGGGCCCGGGGGAGAAGGGGGAAGATACAATTGCCAAGAGACTTAGATCTAAAAAATAACTTTGCCCTTGTTTTTTTTTTTGAGTAATATTGTATGATATTTGTAATCTGGATTTTTGTAATTGACTGACAGTATATAACTGAAAAATTTAGGAATATGTACTTGCTCCCAGCTTGTAGTGTTATGTGAAATGTTTTTTTTTCCGTTTTTTTTAATAATGTAACTTGAGGTACCGGAGGAGCCGACGACTTTGACGTGACTACTCTCAAAATTTCTATGTAACCCTTACCCTACCCCACAAAAAATGTAAACTCAATAAAACTTTTTCAATATAAAAAAAAAAGAAAATAGGCTGATCTCCTCTCCTTTGTGGCAACCCCTCCACCCTGAATTGGTACACTGCTATCCTATCATCCCTAGTCCTTCTTTTCACTAGACTAGACATAACCAACTCCTGCAACCATCCATGGTTTAGACTTCAGCCCCCTAATCATCTTTGTTGCTTTTCTCTGCACTCTTTCCAGAGTCTCAATATATATTTTATGTATCATGAGTTGAGACATGAAGATCATGTTCTCCAAGTTTTTAGCCTGATGTTCTAACCACCACACCCCATTGGCTTTCACTGTGCATGAATATAGATAAAAGTTTCCCCCCAAAAAAACTTGGATTAGCCTCATAGGCATCATGAACCCCTTCCTTCCCCTATTCCGGTTCTGGTAAACCTTTGGGAGTGTGTGTGAGATGGAGTACTGGAAACTGGAAGTGCAGCTCCCCGGCACGCCTGCACGGGAGCACCGGAAGCTGGAAGAGCATGCACACTGGTCACGTGGTCTTCCAGCTGGTTGGCACACGTGCATGTGCTGGAAACTGGAAGCTCAGCTTCCTGGCATGCACATGCGCCCCAGGGAGCTGCTCTTCCAGTTTCCAGTGCATGCAAGAGTGCCAGAAGAAAATGGGGCTGCCCAGAGAGATGGCTCTGCATGCCACTTCCGGCACGCATGCCATAGATTCACCATCACAGCTCTAAAAGGGAAAACAGCAACAAAAGTTGTTACTAGGATAGAAGAAACGCTAAGTTCCCTCATTCATTTCTAGTAAGGAATGCCAGATATCAGAAGAATGTTCCAATATCTCAGGGGTTGCCACAAAGAAGAGGGAGTCAAACTATTCTCCAAGGCACCTGAGGGCAGGACAAGAAGCAATGGGTGGAAAGTAATCAAGGATAGAAGCAACTTAGAACTGAGGAGAAATTTCCTGACAGTTAGAACAATTAACCTCTGGAACAGCTTGCCTCCAGAAGTTGTGAATGCCCCAACCCTGGAAGTCTTTAAAAAGATGTTAGATAGCCATTTGTCTGAAATGGTATAAGGTTCCTGCCCACGCAGGGGGTTGGACTAGAAGACCTCCAAGGTCCCTTCCAACTCTGCTATTGTATTATTGTAAGAAGAAAAATGTTATTCCCACCCCCCATAGCTACTGTATTGTGAATATTTCAGCACATCTTAAGCATTTGAGATCATTAAAGATCCAACCTAGAACCAATGAGAAATTTCCTGACAGTCAGAACAATCAACCAATGGAATGACTTGTCTCTACAATAACCTGTGGTTATTGTATCACTGGAGGTTTTCAGGAAGAAGCACTTGGAGGTTTATCTGTGTCCTCGGGGTCACCTGAGTGAGGCTCCTGGTTCCTGTAGTCTGCAGTTTTCCCCTCTGGAAATCCATTCCTCCTCCCACACCACTCAAAGGGTCTTCATCCCAAATTGCATAGCTAAAAGTCTATTGAGATTCTCAGCCATCCAGGTCATGGTTGTCCCAAAGGTGCTTTTTTCCCCCCAGGAGGCAACTGGATTTTCTTCTTTTTTCTTCTTTGAAGACATTTCACTTCTCATCCAAGAAGCTTCTTCAGCTCTGACAAGATAGTGGGGAATGGAAGGATTGACCCCCTCCTCTGTCTGACAGCCCCTCAAGCCCTGGAAGACAGCTATCATGTCACCTTGATCCTTCTCTTCCTTAAGCTAGATATACCTAGTTCCCTCAATCATTAATCATAAGAATAGAATAGAATAGAATAAAATAGAATAATCAGAGTTGGAAGGGACCCTGGCTTCTTCAGCTCTGACTGGATGGTGGGGAATGGAAGGCTTTATACCCCTTGCAGACAGCTGATCAAATCTCCAGGTGACCTTAAGGACTGGCTGAAAGAATGCAAATGACCAGCTGTCTGCAGAAGAGGCGGAAGAGGGCTCTACGCCCCAACGGCAGATCAAGCGGCAGAACCATCTTCTAGGAGAAGGAAAACTCTGATTACAAACCTCCACTGCCTTGTGGCTATATATCCACTACTGGAAAAGGCTTCAGGAGTCAACCTCCAGGCAAAATCCGGAGCCGGAGTCCCGGAAGCAGTTCGTGACTGTGTACAACCACGTTCTGGGAACTCCTACAATGCAGCTGGAACCCATCGTATTATCTCTGCCGTTCGATTGGACCATTTCAGCAACGTGGAGAGGGGAGATCTGCTGCATGGGTAACAGTCTATCCTCCACATGAATCTACCTAGGCCTTGTGCTCTGGAGAGGGCACTCCAGCTTTGACCTCTTCCCAGAGCACCATACCAGAGTCTTTGGAGACTGAAGGAGGCCAGTGGCATGGATGTTAGCATTTGGATACTTGTTCTGATTTTTTTTTTCCAATCAGATGTTTTTGATCTACAGCCCCGCACTTCAGCTTACTCTATCTCCCCCTCAAGTTAGTAACCATTATCAAGTGCAAGAGTGTTTTTAATTGAAAACCATAAATTTGGCCTACTAAATCTACTAACGATTCATTTTAATTAGGGACCCAGCTGCTTCCTGAGATTTCGCAGCCGGGGTGTTAGAACTTTAAGCAGACTTAAAATGAGTCTTCAGCGAGACGCTCCGGAGCTTTTCAGAAAAATCAGCATTTTCCTCCCATCGGTTTCGGGAGACTTTCCAAATGGAATTGATTGAGGGTTCCCTCGTCCCTTTCCAAGCGGGGTGCTTGTGGGAAGCAAAACGGGCGAGGATCCTCCTCTCGCCCTCGGGATGCTGGAAAAGTGACCGAGCTTTGAGGAGAAACCCAGATGCTTTGATGAATGTGCCCAGCGAGGTTTGGCTTTCATGATTCTGCCCTTCGGTTTTTCTGACATGCCGGATGAGAAAATGAAAGAAATGCGAGTCCATGCACAGGACTTAACCTCTCCTCCCCCTAGTGGCACCTCTGAGGAACTGCAACCTTCAGCACCTTCTAGCGGATAAGGCCATGCTGTGCTTTTAAAAAGCACAGAAGGAAACTGTTCGCTTCCAGAATGATCCTTGGATTGTATACAATAACATGTGGAAGCAGGGTTTGGCTGAATCGTGGGATGCAGTTCTGCCTTTTGGTCTTTTTCTGTGCCTGCCTCTCTCTTTATAAGGCCTTGGTAAGGCCACACTTGGAATATGGCATCCAGTTTTGGTTGCCAGGATGCAAAAAAAGATGTGGAGACTCTAGAAAGAGTGCAGAGAAGAGCAACAAAGAGGATTAGGGAACTGGAGGCTAAAACATATGAAGAACAGTTGGAAGAACTGGGTATGTCTCGTTTAATGAAAAGAAAGGACTAGGGGAGACATGATAGCAGTCTTCCAATATCTCAGGGGCTGTCCCAAAGAAGAGGGAGTCAAGCTATTCACTAAGGCACCTGAGGGCAGGACAAGAAGCAATGGGTGGAAACTAATCAAGGAGAGAAGCAACTTAGAACAGTTAGAACAATTCATCAGTGGAACAACTTGCCTCCAGAAGTTGTAAATGCCCCAACACTGGATGGCTTTAAGAAGATGTTGGACAACCATTTGTCTGAAGTGGTGTAGGGTTTCCTGCCTAAGCAGGGGGTTGGACTAGAAGACCTCCAAGGTCCCTTCCAACTCTGACTATTCTATTCTATTCTATTCTATTCTATTCTATTCTATTCTATTCTATTCCATTCCATTCCATTCCATTCCATTCCATTCCATTCCATTCCATTCTTTGTTCTATTCTATTCCATATTCTATTCTATCTTCTATACTATTCTATTCTGTTCTATTCCATATTCTATATTCTATTTTCCTTATTCCTTATTCTTTATTCTCTATTCTATTCTATTCTATTCTCTGTTCTGTTCTATTCCATATTCTATTCTATCTGCTATACTATTCTGTTCTATTCTATATTCTATTCTCTGTTCTGTTCTATTCCATATTCTATCTGCTATACTATTCTATTCTGTTCTGTTCTGTTCTATTCTGTTCTATTCTATTCTATTCTATTCTATTCTATTCTATTCCATTCTTTGTTCTATTCTATTCCATATTCTATTCTATCTTCTATACTATTCTGTTCTATTCCATATTCTATATTCTATATTCCTTATTCCTTATTCCTTATTCCTTATTCCTTATTCCTTATTCCTTATTCCTTATTCCTTATTCCTTATTCCTTATTCCTTATTCCCTATTCTATTCTATTCTATTCTCTGTTCTGTTCTATTCCATATTCTATTCTATCTGCTATACTATTCTGTTCTATTCCATATTCTATATTCTATATTCCTTATTCCTTATTCCTTATTCCTTATTCCTTATTCCCTATTCTATTCTATTCTATTCTCTGTTCTGTTCTATTCCATATTCTATTCTATCTTCTATACTATTCTGTTCTATTCCATATTCTATATTCTATATTCTATATTCTATATTCTATATTCTATATTCCTTATTCCTTATTCCCTATTCTATTCTATTCTATTCTATTCTCTGTTCTGTTCTATTCCATATTCTATTCTATCTGCTATACTATTCTGTTCTATTCTATATTCTATATTCTATATTCCATTCCATTCTATTCTGAAGGTCCCTTCCAACTCTGTTGTTCTGTTCTGTTCAAATAACCTCAAGAAGAGGTTGGACAGCCCCACCCAAATCCCCAATCATTCAGCATAGGTTTTACCTTCCAGACCCCTAATCATCCTTGTGACTCTGTACAGTTATATTCACCCTTGGCAAAAATTGGCAGCAGGTTTTCACAAAGCCAGGTAAAGGCCCCAACTCAGTGGCCTGCCAGAAGATGGCTCTATTGCAATGCTGAAAATGCCTTCCCATTTCCCAAGGCCCCTTTTTTTTATATAACAGGGCATGAAATGCAGCAAGGTCAGCCTACCCCTGACAGACAGACAGATGGAAGAATGATGCCCCCTCCCCAAAAAAATAACCCCAAACCAGGAGTAGGAATAGACAGACAGCACTTTATTTTGACCAATAAAAATACAGTGAATAAAACTAACAGGACAAAACTACTACCTCTTGTCTATAAGTCGTGAGTAAGAATACATATCCTTTCCTTTTTTCCCAATTTTCCCAATTTATTTTGTTGGTTAGTTTCTTCATTTCATTTGTTTGTTGCCCATCTTACTGTTGTAGGCAATGAACGCCTTAGAGCTGGAAGGGACCTTGGAGGTCTTCTAGTCCAACCCCTGCTCAAGCAGGAGACCCCATACCATTTCAATCCATCAATCAATCAGAATAGAGCTGGAAGAGACCTTGGAGGTCTTCTAGTCCAACCCCCTGCTCAAGCAGGAGACCCCATACCATTTCAATCCATCAATCAATCAGAATAGAGCTGGAAGAGACCTTGGGGGTCTTCTAGTCCAACCCCCTGCTCAAGCAGGAGACCCCATACCATTTCAATCCATCAATCCATCAGAATAGAGCTGGAAGGGACCTTGGAGGTCTTCTAGTCCAACCCCTGCTCAAGCAGGAGACCCCATACCATTTCAATCCATCAATCAATCAGAATAGAGCTGGAAGAGACCTTGGAGGTCTTCTAGTCCAACCCCCTGCTCAAGCAGGAGACCCCATACCATTTCAATCCATCAATCAATCAGAATAGAGCTGGAAGGGACCTTGGAGGTCTTCTAGTCCAACCCCTGCTCAAGCAGGAGAACCTATACCATTTCAGATAAGTGACTGTCTACTCTGGATTTACTGGAAGGACTCACCGGAGAAGAGCCTCATGCTGGGAAAGATGGAGGGCAAAAGAAGAAGGGGACAACAGAGAAGGAGGAGGCTGGATGGAGCTACTGAAGCACTCGGCGTGAGCTTCAATGGACTCCAGAGGATGGGAGAGGACAGGAAGGCCTGGAGGAATGTTGCGCTCCGCGTGCCTTTGGCGTTGAGTCATGCTGGCCACATGGCCATGGAGACATCTTCGGACAGCGCTGGCTCTTCAGCTTTGAAACGGAGATGAGCACCGCCCCCTAGAGTCAGGAACGACTAGCACATGTGCGTGAGGGGGAACCAAAATCACCTTAAAATTATAATAAAATACAAGCTTCCCATTCCTTCTGGATCTTTTCCTGTTCGCTACCATCAACAACAACTTCCTGCTGCCTGATATTGGGGTGGTTTTTTCTTCCCCTGATGGAGAAAAAGATTTGCAAAAACCCCCAACTCCACTTCATTTTAGGAGTAAAGACCCAGATTCTATCTTCAAGAGAGGCAACTGAAAAGTGAAAAATGGTGGTAAGCGAATAAGCAAAGAAAGCATGACACAGTGATATTAACTCTGTTGCCTCCTGTAGCTGAATAAGATATTTATAACAGCAGAGTTGCTATCAATAAAATTGTTGATAGACGCGGCACTAAAATATCTAGAAGAGCCAGTAACATCTTCCCCAACCAACAAATGTTATTTAGAGCAGCAACACGTTTCATCGGATACTACTGTGGGCATCCACAGAAGTCCACAAAGAAGAAAGAGATGGAAGGGACCTTGCAGATCATCTAGTCCAGAGGTTCCCAAACTTGGCAACTTTAAGACTTGTGGACTTCAACTCTCAGAATTCTCCAGCCAGCTCTGGGAGTTGAAGTCCACAAGTCTTAAAGTTGCCAAGTTTGGGAATCTCTGATCTAGTCCAACTCACTGCACAAGCAGGAGAACCTATATCAGGGGTGTCAAACTCAAGGCCCCAGGGCTGGATCTGGCCTGTGGGTCCTTAGATCTGGTCTGCAAAGCCACCCTGGAAACAGCGAAGGACTGGTCCATGGCAGGGGTGAAATTCAGTAGGTTCTGACGGGTTCTGGAGAACTGGTAGTGGAAATGTTGAGTAGTTCGAAGAACCGGCAATTCCCACCTCTGGCTAGCCCTGCCCCCATCTATTCTCTGCCTGCCGAGTTACCAGCTGATGGGGAGGGAATGGGGGATTTGCAGTATCCTTCCCCTGGAGTGGGGAGGGAATGGGGATTTTGCAATATCCTTCCCCTGCCACGTCCACCAAGCCACACCCGCAGAATGGTACTAAAAACATTGAATTTTGTCACTGATGCACGGTGCCTCTGCCAGCGAAAACAGAGCTTGGGAACCCATTTTTGCTGGCAAAGCACTCGGGCCACCACAGGCGCCCCTGATACCAGTGACCCTGGCCATGCCCCCCCCCAAGGTCAAACACAACCCTGATGTGGTCCTCAATGAAATCAAATTTGCCCTATACCACTCCAGACAACTGGCTGTGCAGTCTCTTTTTTGTTTTATTTATATATATATATATATATTATTGTTTTAGATCACAAATTCCATTTCTATATCGAACAGTGTGTTTTCTAGGTGTCCAACGTGTTAAAATATAAACATCATCGTAATGATTACAATCATGTACATATAGACACATATGTGATAACATCCATCGTTATTGAAAAGTATACTATCTTCCATTATATCAATTATATAACCATCAAAATATTTACTAATCATATTCTCCTTTCTCATGTAGTCCATACTTCACATTTCTTCTGCTTGGCCGGCCTGGGGTAATTGAACTGTTTTTTAGGGTTTTTAAGGGTTTAGTTTTAGTTTGTGATTTTAGCGCAGGGTTTTAGTTTAATTTATTTTAATATTGTATTATGCTTGTGGTTTTATACATGTATTTTTAAATTCCCTGTGCACTGCCTCGAGTCCCTTCGGGGAGAGAGAGCGGTTTATAAATTAAAATTATTATTATTATATTATTATTATTATTCACATAAATCCACTCATCTAACCTCTGTATCTGTCAACTAACCCTTTGTAGAAATGTTCCCATGTCACAAAATATTCTGAATCTTCTTTTTCTTTGATTTTTAAGGCTAACTTATCCTTTTCTTGAAAGCCTCCAGTGATGGGGGAACTCATAACATCTGGAGACAAGTTTTCCCACTGGGCCATTGTTTTCACTGTTGGGAAATTCTAGGCTGGTTCTCTTCTTGACTAAAACTGTAGCTCATGAAAGCCTTTGGCTTTTAAATAAAATGTGAAAGTTGGAAACAGTGCTACCAGACACCTTCTTATTTTTAGTTACCATAAACAAAACTGCTTCTCTTTCTACCCTGCCTCCAAGGGCAATTTCATGAAATATATTTATATGTGCTTCCTTTGGTTTCCTCTGAAGGCTGAACGATTGGGAAAGAGAAGCATAAACCTTATGTGCTCTCAGAAACACCCAATCGATACATGGTTGTGCAGGGAGAGGTGCAAAATGTGCTTGCTTCCATTTTAACAGAACCCAATTTGTACTTTCTGAATTATACACCGTTCAGCATTCACATATGACAACGCTGATGGTTTCCCAATTTTGCAGTGGAAGTCATAACTCCAAAATGACATTAAAATGTGTAAATTAAAATCATACACCAAACATGCTCTGCATACAAATGTTCACGCCTTTGGAAAGAAACCCAGACTGAACTGGGACAGAACAAGCTGAAAGCTGAAAAAAAACAACCAACATCCAGATTTGCTTGGACCGAACTTGGCGCAGGAATCAGAGTAGAATCCTGCACATAAAATGATTTTCAGGAATGTTATCTTCAGATAAAGGCTGGATGGAGTTCGGAGAGACATGGTCTAGAGCAGGGGTCCCCAACCCCCCGGGCCGCGGACTGGTGCCGGGCCGTGGATTGATAGGAACCGGGCCGCAGTGAGCAGTGCAACTCTTAGAAAGGGCCGGAGAGGAGGAGGAGGGAGGAGGAGGCAACCCCTGGGCAGAACGCACGCCGGGGGCGGGAGAGCGCAGGCGTGGCCGCTCGCGCCATTGGGGGCCCGAGAGGGGTGAGTGAGCCAACTCACCCCCCACACACGCATGCACCACCTGTTCCCGTCCCCCCTCCCCCTCTACGCCAGCCGAGCCATGGCCACAGGTCCACGAAAATTTTTTAACCTGAAACTGGTCCCTGGTGCCAAAAAGGTTGGGGACCCCTGGTCTAGAACAGGGGTGTCAAACTGAAGACCTATGGGCCAGTGGTGGAATTCAAATAATTTAACAACCGGTTCTCTGCCCTAATGACCAGCTGGGTAGGTGGGGCTCAGTGATCATGTGACGGGGTGGGCCTGGCCAACTCAATGTCACTCACGTCGATGGGTGCTTCGCCTTAGCTGTTACAATGCAATAAGGGTTAACCGGAGGGGCAGTTTCTGTAAGCAGGGCAATCAAGATGAGGCTAGAAACAACACCAGAATGTTTCCTTCCTGCCTTCCTTACAGGATTAGCCCTGGAAAGTGGAAAAAAACAAAAGGAGATTTCTTCCAACAACCGGTTCTCCAAACTGCTTAGAAAGTTAACAACCGGTTCTCCTGAATAGGTGCAAATAGTCTGAATCCCACCACTGCTGTGGGCCAGATCCAGCTCACAGGGTGCTTAGATCTGGCCTGAGGGGCTTCCCTGGAAATACGGTGCCTCTGCCAGTGAAAACGTAGCTCGGGAGGGCCACCCACAGGAGGCTGTCACAGCCTCCCAAGCTCTGCTTTTGCTGGCAGAGTGCTTGGGCCACCATAGGTGCCCTGACAGGAGTGATATCAGCTTTTCAGGGTCTATTGCATCCTAACATTCTAAGAACCGAATGAAGCCAAAGCAAATGCAAAGCAAACGCAAACCAAAGCAACGCAATGCAACACAACGCAACGCAACACAAAGCAACACAAAGCAATGCAATGCAACGCAACACAAAGCAACACAAAGCAACGCAACGCAACGCAACGCAACGGAAAGCCAAGCCCAGCCCAATCAGGAGCCTGTCCACAGTAGTTCCTTGTGGAAATAATTATGCAGAAGAGGAATTGGTTGCTTTCTTTGTTTGGCAGATGCAGGGAAGGGGCTGTGTTTTTGGCACAAGGAGCCAGAGCCCTGATTCTGAGCAGCCGCTGACAATTCCTGGCATATGGCAAGAGAGGAGAGTCCTGCCTTTCCCATCAGGTAGGGCCTGTCTTCTTGACGGTAGCAATGATCGATGCCATGGCTAGAAAGGGTAGACTTCTGGGAAGGGAGCCAGCAAGCCAGACAATGCGAGTAAACAGGGTCAGTCTGGACAAGGACTCTGGGTGAGACAGGCAGATGATCTTCCGTGTACGAACAGGAAAAGTGCTTTCTTAATAGATCATCCAAACACCAATCCGTTTGCCTTTCTGGCTGCAAAAAAACCACCTTGAATGTTTTGCTCAGATTGTCGAGGGCTTTAGAAGCTGAAGCAAGACCCTTTCTGGGTTCGTCTGCTTCAAATTTTAATTTGTTCTGAAGCCAATTGGGAGGCGGGAAGCATAAAAAAACCACATTCGCTCTTTACCTGTAGTTATTGAACAGAAAGAAAATTAGATTTAGACAGAGACAGAACCTTAAGAGAGTCCTGCCCTTCTTAGTCCAGCTGTCAGACCTGCCTCTGTTTGATCCCTTAAGCAAGAAAGATTCATAAACTCCAAATCTATGGAGATTTTCAGTCTTCCAGGTCATGGTGGTCCCAAAGGTGCTTTCTCAAGAGGCAAGAATACACTACGGCACTTACCAAACATGTTACAATCATGAGCCTTGGTGGCGCAGTGGTGAGAGTGCAGTACTGCAGACTACTTCTGCTGACTGCCGACTGCCTGCAATTTGGCAGTTCGAATCTCACCAGGCTCAAAGTTGACTCAGCCTTCCATCCTTCCGAGGTGGGTCAAATGAGGACCCAGATGGTTGGGGGCAAGAGGCTGACTCTGTAAACTGCTTAGAGAGGGCTGTAAAGGACTTCGAAGTGGTATATAAGTATACACTAAGTATATAAGCAGTATATAAGTCTAAGTGCTATTGCCCTGCCTGCCTCCCTGCCTGCAAGGCAGTATTGCAGGCTGACTCTGCCCATTGCTAGTAGTTTGATTCTGACCAGCTCAAGGTTGACTCAGCCTTTCATCCTTGTGAGATGGGTAAAATGAGGACCCAGATTGTTGGGGGGCAATAGGCTGACTCTGTAAACTGCTTAGAGAGGGCTGTAAAGCACTGTGAAGCAGTATATAAGCATAAGTGCTGTTGCTATTGCCTTTTATTTCTTCTTCTTTTCCTTCCTTCCTTCCTTCCTTCCTTCCTTCCTTCCTTCCTTCCTTCCTTCCTTCCTTCCCAGTGGTTAGAATGCAGGATTGCAGACTAACTCTGCCCATTGTCAGCAGTTCGATCTCGACCAGTTCAAAGTTGACTCAGCCTTCCATCCTTCTGAGGTGGGTAAAACGAGGACCCAAATTGTTGGTGGGCAATAGCCTGACTCTATAAATCACTTAAAAAGCACTGTGAAGTGGTGTATAAGTCTAAGTGTTATTGCTAGTGCTACAAATGCAATGATTCACTTAACTGTGGCCAGAAAAGTCGTAAAGAGGCGTAAACTCACGTAAGACGTGTTTCACGCAGCAGCATAAATGTTGGGCTCAATTATGTTGGTAACTCAAGGGTTACCTGTACAAGTAGGGGGGGGGGGGTGTTGTACTTTTTTTCTGGAAAGAGAGCAATCAGGAAGCACACCTGCCTTCATCCTGCCTCCCCAAGGCAGCCATTTCTGGGTACCAGTCTGAGAATGTGTGTTTTAAAGCCAACGCAGATCTCCAAGAAGGAAAAACAAAGCTCCTTTTTTTTCCTACTCTTGTTGGGCCAGCATCTGCTTTGAGTTTCTTAAAACTCCTCTCCCCTCGCAGAGAGGCATTTATCTTGGAAGGTGCTTGAGCATTTAGTTGAAATGTCTCTTGATTTCAGGCTTGTTTTACTGTTTGAAGTGGCAAAATGTGGCACAGCTGTTGCTTAGGGAGACATCTTTCCCCCCCACCAATCTACAGCCTACTTCAAAAGTCCCTGGGGAGATTTCTCGTAACGTCTGCTCCTGGGATTTAATGGGAGCGTGGGAAGTCAGGCTGGTTAAAAATGGCTGGCCAGATGATTGTATAATGAGAGAAAAGGCCATTGCAGCAAATCCTTCACACTTCCCAGTCCACTCGGCTGCTTAGCAATAGTTTCTTCTCCTTTGAAACAAATTTCAGGAAAAAAAACCCTTTTTCCTCCTGCCAAATGATAACAAGTAGGAGAAAGAAAGAAAAAAATAGAAGAGAGAAAGAAAGAATGAAGAAAGAAAGAGAGAAAGAAAGAATGGAGAGAGAAAGAGAGAATGAAATAAATAAATAAAGAGAGAGAAAGAGAAAGAAACAAAGAAAGAAACAAAGAAACAAAGAGAAAGAAAGAAAGAGAGAAAGAGAGAGAGAGAGAGGGCAGGCAGGAGGGAGGGAGAGAAGGAATGAATGAAATGAAGATGAGGAGTAGAAGGAAAAGGAAGAGAAGGAGGAAAAGGGGAAAGGGAAGTGGAAGGGGAAGAAGAAAGAGAAGAGGAAGGAAGAGAAGAGGAAGGAAGGACAAAGAAAAAGACAAAAAGAAAGAAAAAAGAAGTGAGATGAAAAGGAGGAGAAGGAGGAGGAGGATAAGAAGAAAGGGTATGTAAAGGAGGAAGAGGCGGAGGAGAAGGAAGGAAGAAGGAAAGAAAGAAAGAAAAAGAAGAAAAGGAAGGAAGGAAGGAAGGAAGGAAGAAAGAAAAAGAAAGAAAGAATTGTAACCTCAAACCAATGCAATCCATCCTGGCATTCACACCTAGAATCCTCCTGGTTTCCTGACCCAAACAAAAAGTTGCTTGCTCCATTCGCCGCCTCAGATTCTTCTCCAAGAAACGGCCATCCCCTACCAATCCATGGCCACCCTGCCCTCCCTCCCTCTCTCCCTCCCTCCCTCTCTCCCTCCCTCCCTCTCTCCCCTGCCTGGATAAAAGCTGAACCAGCTCAGATCTTCTTCCACTGCAGGCAATGTTGCCGCCAACCCCTGCCTGGTGCTTGGAAGCTAACAAATTTGCTGTGTCACAACTGATAATCAATTCAAGTAAAAGAATGTCCAAATCAATTGAGCTTTAGCGAGGGCAAACTGACTGGACACCGTTAGGCCCCTAGCAAAAAACAGTAGGCCAAGCTTGATAAATTTGCCCTTATTATGGCTATTGATGTTTAAATTTCTTCAGGGACCCAGCTACATGGGTGCCTGGTGGTGACAGAGGTACGATGACCTCCTTCGATTCTTAATCTACACCTGTTAGTCAGCTCCCCAGTTACTTGTGAGTGTACTCCTGCTTAAAGGTTAACTAAAAAGAAAAACAGACCACATTTATGTGGCACTGCTACAGATCAATGCAGAGTAAATAACCTTCTCCATCTTATTTCCCCCAAGCATTATTGATCCCAGTTCTTTGTTCTTTGTCATGTTTCTGTCTTCTAATCCTGGGAGACAATAAACAATCGCCTCATATTGGACATGTTAACTGGTGCGTTATGACAGCTACCATTTTGTCACTCAATGTAGCACTTGCGCTATTAAATATATATATATCTCACTTCAGGTCTTTGCAAGATATGGGGCTCCCCAGACCGAATCCCGGAGCTCAGAAGGACGGGGGTGATTTCTATCAATTAATTTCTTTTTAATCAATACATACAAATAAAAAGTGGATTTAAAGAAGGGCGCAGGACGGCTTGCAATATTTTTTTCTTCCCCTTTTTCCTTTCTCTCTCTCTCCAAATAAGGAACGAAGATACACCACAAGGACACGAGGGATGAAAGATCGTGCGATGAAATCAGAATGGCAGTAAAATAATAAAATGGAGACATTTTAATGAAGCAAAATTTTGGTAAGATTAAAAAAATTGTGTCTGCTTCCCGAAAAAAGAAAAAAGAAAACAAAGAAAAGAAAACAAAAATAAGGTTTCTATAGAATGAGATTCCAGAATTTTATAATTGCATATCTATAAGCTGTTATTCTTACCAAATGATGACAAGGAAGAGAAAGAAAGAAAGAAAGAAAGAAAGAAAGAAAGAAAGAAAGAAAGAAAGAAAGAAAGAAAGAAAGAAAGAAAGAAGGAAATGAAGAGGAGGAAGAGGAGAAAAAAGGAAAGGAGGAGAAAAAGGGGAAGAAGAAAGAGAAGGGGAAGGAGGAGAAGGAAGGATATTTTATGGGAATTGTTCTCTTGATTTCCAACATCTAAAAGGTAAAGGAAAAGGTTCCTCTTGCACATATGCGCTAGTCATTCCCGACTCTAGGGGGCCGTGCTCATCTCTATTTCAAGGCCAAAGAGCCAGTGCTGTCCAAAGGTGTCTCCATGGTCATGTGGCTGTCATGACTAAACGCTGAAGGCGCATGGAACGCAGTTCCCTTCCCACCAAAGGTGGTCCCTATTTCTCTACCTGCATTTTTTACGTCCTATAAATTCAAGTAGAAGGACTATATCCAAAAATAGCAAAGATAATAGCAATAGCAATTGGGTGAAACCCCAAAATATCTGGATTATGGTTTGAACTCCATTGGCATTGACAAAATCACCATCAGTCAATTGCAAAAGGCAGCTTTATATGGACAGCTTACATCCTGTGACGATACCTTTAACACCATTAAACAACAACATCTACCTATCCCAAGTCCTTTGGAAGGACTTGCTAGGTTGGACAAAAAATGCCAAAACCAGTCTAAACATCTGGCTCTCGGTGTGACTCTGGAAAGAGTGCAGAGAAGAGCAACCAAGATGATTAGGGGACTGGAGACTAAAACATATGAAGAACGGTTGCAGGAACTGGGTATGTCTAGTTTGATGAAGAGAAGGACCAGGGGAGACATGATAGCAGTGTTCCGATATCTCAGGGGTTGCCACACAAAGAAGAGGGAGTCAAACTATTCTCCAAGGCACCTGAAGGCAGGACAAGAAGCAATGGGTGGAAACTAATCAAGGAGAGAAGCAACTTAGAACTAAGGAGAAATTTCCTGACAGTGAGAACAATTAACCTCTGGAACAGCTTGCCTCCAGAAGTTGTGAATGCCCCCCCTGGAAGTCTTTAAAAAGATGTTAGATAGCCATTTGTCTGAAATGGTATAAGGTTCCTGCCCACGCAGGGGGTTGGACTAGAAGACCTACAAGGTCCCTTCCAACTCTGCTATTGTATTGTATTGTATTGTAACCACAAAATTAATAATAATATCTGGAGACCCAACTATTAGGAATCATTGCCAAGGCATGTAGTTACAAACAAAGACTTGAATGCTTGATTTTTGGGGGGGACTTCCAGAATTCAAAAGAAATTCTGTTCTAGAACAAATGTGTTTGGATACCATAAAACATAAGAAGTTTGTTCCTGTTAACAGCAGCAGACAAACAAAAAGGACAAATAGGTAAATAACTATGTGTATTTATCCTTGGGATGATAACAAAGAGCAATGATATTGATACTTGGTTCAGAGTTTGAGAGAGTTCCAACTTTTAATAAAATATTAATACAGTGAATTCAGTTTGACACGACTCATTAATTAAGAAGGGTTGAACCTCAAATGTCATGGTAATTGTAAAGTTAATTGATTGGCATTGTATTCTTTTGTCCATTCGTTTCTTTTTTTATTTTTGTAGTTATTAATTCTGTGCTGTTGTTGTTGCTTTGCAAATGTTTTAATAAATACATTTAGAACCCTGGGGAAAAAAGTGGACGGAGGGTATTAAAAATAAATATGGAGTGGTGGAGAAGGACGTGCAAATATGGATGAAACCAACGCCACTCCATAAATTAGCCCCAGAGTAGGCAACAACAAGCCATATGTTACCAAGAAAATTATATGAACAGAAGTGAATCATTTTGGCTAGTCTGGGTTCCAGATGAGACCTCCTGGTCTGAAGGCATCCCTCCGTTTCTGGGAAACAATATATGATTGTCACCAGTAGATCTGAAGGTGATGACATGGATTGAGCTGAAGAAATAATGCAAGAGTTAATAGAGCTTTATGAAAAGAATTCTTTGTGGGTGGCAATGCTTCAAGCACATAAATACAGACCCTGTGCATGGATGTGGCTGGATGAATAACATCAAAATAATAAAATTGGATGCTTAATAAGAAACAGAGGACAGAAAGAATGCAATTCTGTCAACCAGGACAGTTGTAGGTGGAGATTTTTAAGTAGGTCCTGAATTATTGGTGTCAAAGATAGCAATAGCACTGCTTTGCAGTGCTTTACAGCCCTCTCTAAGCGGTTTACAGAGTCAGCCTCTTTCCCCCAACAATTTGGGTCCTCATTTTACTGACCTCAGAAGGATGGAAGGCTGAGTCAACCTTGAGCTGGCCAGGATCGAACTTCTGGCAGTGGGCAGAATTAGTCTGCAATAATGCATTTGAATAGATTGAGAGACAGAGAGAGAAGCAGTGAGAGACAGACAGATGGATAGAGAGACAGACATAGATAGCAATAGCACTTAGATTTATATACTGCTTTGCAGTGCTTTACAGCCCTCTCTAAGCGGTTTACAGAGTCAGCCTCTTGCCCCCAACCATCTGGGTCCTCATTTGACCCACCTCGGAAGGATGGAAGGCCAAGTCAACCTTGAGCCTGGTGGGATTCGAACTGCCAAATTGTAGGCAGCCGGCAAGCAACAGAAGTAGCCTGCAGTACTGCACTCTAACCACTGAGCCACCAAGATGCAGGTTAAACTTAAATAGATAATTAAATTAGGTGTGCCATCAAGATATGACCTGGTGGATATAGTCAGAATAGCCGATCATTGCAAGGAACTCATTCAGTGTGATTAACTTAATGTAAAAAAGAACCAATGGATTGATGAAAAGAGATAAGAGACTCTGTTAAAACCAAACCAGAGGGGGAAAAAATTACAACAACTCACAGGAGGGAAAAAAGATCCAGGATTTAGTGTCTGGTCTAAGACTGTAATAAACTGATTAATTGATTGATTGATCGACCGACCCAGGATTTCTCAATAAACCAGAGATAGCTGGAGAATGCTTGACAACTTTCAGTATCAAACAGAAAAAGAGACCGTAAGATCTCAATCAAGAATGTCAATACACAAAGAAAAATTTTGCAAGAAAAGAAGAGGTGAGGTGTTTTGACGATGATCAAAGAAAACAGGAAAAATTATATTGGAGTACAAGCATTCAGGATGGATAGAAACAAGGTTGCATTGTCCTCAGAACAACGGTCGGATATTGCTGGAGAGAAGCAAAGCTGGTGAAGGATTTATTCATAAAGTCATCGAGGCTTGATTCAGGAGTGATTCCTCTGAGTGATCCCTCACCTTTACACAAACATAAAGGCCATCTGTCCTTAATTCATCTATTGATCTAGTATGGCAGAGGTAGCACTCATCTTTTTGAAGGCTGGACAAGAAGCAATGGATTGAACCTAACCAGAGTGAGAAGAACTAAGGAGAAATTTCCTGTCACAATTAAATCGGTGGAACAACTTGCTCCATTACTGGAGGCTTTTAAAGAAGAGACTAACCATTTGTCTGAAATGCTGTAGGGTTTCCTGCCTGAGCAGGGGGTTGGACTAGAAGACCTCCAAGGTCCCTTCGAACTCTGCTTTTCTGTTATTCTGTTACTCCCACCTCATTTTACCCATCTCGGAAGGATGGAAGGGTGAATCAATCTCGAGCCTGGTTTATTTATTTATTTATATTTATTTATTTATTTATTTATTTATTTATTTATTTATTTATTTATTTATTTATTTATTTATTTATTTATTTATTTATTATTTATTTATTTATTTATTTATTTATTTATTTATTTATTTATTTATTTATTTTCTATACCGCCCTTCTCCCTTCCGGGACTCAGGGCGGTGTACAGGCGGCAATAAAATCAGTGATATAAAATATGAAAATATAAAATACATGAAATATATATTTAAAAATATATTAAATAATACGCCTGTTCTAAAACCATTAATAAAACCTACTAAAAGCCATTAAAAAAATTACGCCAGGCCGGCCGCACGAAATAGATAGGTCTTCAAAGCCCGATGGAAGAGGTGCAGGTCCGTGGTCGTGCGTAGGTCGGTGGGTAGGTCATTCCAGAGGGCAGGAGCCGCCACAGAGAAGGCTCTCCCCCTGGGGGTTGCCAGCTGACATTGCCTGGCCGACGGCACCCTGAGGAGTCCCTCTCTGTGGGAGCGCACTGGTCGGTGGGAGGTATTTGATGGCAGGAGGCGCTCTTGCAGGTAACCAGATCCCTTGCCATGGAGCGCTTTAAAGGTAGTTACTAATACCTTGAAGCGCACCCGGAAAGCCACAGGCAGCCAGTGCAGCTCGCGCAGGAGAGGTGTCACATGGGAGCATCTAGGAGCTCCCTGGATCCCCTGCGCGGCCGCATTCTGAACTAACTGGAGCCTCCAGGTGCACCTCAAGGGAAGCCCCATGTAGAGAGCGTTGCAGTAGTCCAGGCAGGAGATGACGAGGGCTTGAGTGACGGTGCGTAACGCATCACGATCCATAAAGGGGCGCAACTGGCTTATCAGGTGGACCTGATAAAAGGCCCCCTTGGCCACAGTGAGATTCGAACTGCCAAGCTGCAGGTAGCAGTCAACTTAAGTAGCCTGCAGTGTTGCACTCTAGCAACTGCACCACCTCGGCTCATGTAAGAGTGCAGTACTGCAGGCTACTTCTGCTGGCTGCCGGCTGCCTGCAATTTGGCAGTTCGGATCTCACCAGGCTCGAGGTTGACTCAGCCTTCCGTCCTTCCGAGGTGGGTAAAATGAGGACCCAGATTGTTGGGGGCAAAGAGGCTGACTCTGTAAACTGCTTAGAGAGGGCTGGAAAGCGCCATGAAGCAGTATATAAGTCTAAGTGCTATTGCTATTTATTCCAAAATTCTCCAGCTGAAGAAATTACTTAAAAAAGATCCGGAAACTTTTTAAGAATGTAAGAAGCAGTTGGAAAACCTGGGAGGTGTCAATCATTGGCTCCATCTCCTTCCCTACGGAAAGGAACAAAGGAGAAAGAATAGATTTTTGTAAAAAACCTGAATAAATGAAATTCTCATCCCCTGTATTTAAATATTACTTTTATTTCTGCATGGCGAGCTTCGGGGAATTAAGGTCCTGTTCCTCAGCTCCACGGAGTGTGATCCTTGGCAAACATCTTGAAGATGAAAAGGTGGATTTTCACGAAGCCAATGACACCTCGCATTAGAGACAAGGTCTCCCTTTCATCTGAATGTAAGAGAGAGCCTCTCTGAACGAGGCACGTAAAATCCTAAGTGGAGTGCAGGGGAGAAAAAAAGAAGAAGAAGAAGAGTGAAGTGAGACGCAAAGAAGCACCTGAAGGACAAAGGCATAAAAATCAGCAATGCCACCTTTGTATTACAAGGCAATAGCCTCCTATTGATTTTCTTCCCTGGACTCACCGTCCCTTGTTTTAGTGACTAATGATTCCTTCTTGGGTTATGATGACTTTGCATTTCAGTGTTTCTCAGGAGGGGGAAACGCTGCCCTTTGTAGTTCAGTTGCAGACATAATAACAGAAGAACAGAGTCGGGAGTGACCTTGGAGGTCTTCTAGTCCAGCCCCCTGTTTGAGCAGGAGACCATATACCCCTTCACCCACGACAGGCTGTCCAGTTTCTTCTTAAAAACCTCCAGTGATGGAGCACCTACAACTTCTGGAAGTTGATATCAATCAATCAGAATGGAGCTGGAAGAGACCTTGGAGGTCTTCTAGTGCAACCCTCTGCTCAAGCAGGAGACCCTAGACCATTCCAGACAGGTGTCTGTCCAATCTTTTCTTAAAAGCCTCCAGTGATGGGTCACCCACAACTTCTGGAGGCAAAGCTGTTCCACTGATTAAAAGCATGTTTGTGTGAATTTAACAACAGAATAGCTGGAAGCAATGTTGGTAGTCTTCTAATCCCTGCTCAACCAGGGGACTCTATAACACTTTGGACAATGGCTGTCTAGCCTCTTCTTTAAAAACTCCAATGACAGAGCACATACAACTTCTGGAAGTTGATATCAATCAATCAGAATGGAGCTGGAAGGGACCTTGGAAGTCTTCTAGTCCAACCCTCTGCTCAAGCAGGAGACCCTATACCATTCCAGACAGGTGTCTGTCCAATCTTTTCTTAAAAACCTCCATTGCTGAAGTTGTCCACAACTTCTGAAGGCAAGCTCTTCTACTGGTTAATTGACCTCATTGTCAGGAAATTTCTCCTTCGCTCTAGGATGCTTCTCTCCTTGGTTAGTGTCCATTCATCATTTCTTGTCTTGCCTTCTGGTGTTTTGGAAAATGAGTTGACTCCACTTCCAAATATTTCCAAATATTGGAAATATTGGAAATATTCCCAGTTCTAATTCTATTTCTGCGTCTTTGTATTTTGTGATTTTTTTCCCAATTCTTCCTCTTTTGTCGCCGGTTTTGCACCATCCAATATCCAGCCTTTTACATCTTTCTCATCCACAGTGGATAACTCTAAGAGTATAGTGTGGCAGAGGCTTATCTGTTTGAGTCCTAAATTTCCAGACCAATTTGGTCTTTTGGGATATCCTCTTCTGTACTTGATTTGCAATAGCGAAGCCTTTACATTATTTAAAGAAATATTTATTTAAACAAATAAAGGGACCCTTTTCCAGCAGTGGCATGATTGACTTTAGTCTCAAGTTGGGTCCTTGCAAAGAGGGTCATAATGATGGGAGTCCAAATTATAACTTAAAAAAAGCCAACTATGATCTCATAGCTGCCGGCCTCTCATCTCTTGATTGGCACCTTCTGTTCACTGGCTGTAATACTGCTGAAAACCATTATAACACTTTTTTGCTCAAAGTCAAAAGAGTCATTAAGCTATATGTACCATTAGTAACCCTAAGAGGTCCATAAAGTGGGCGTGCATAAGCACACTAGGGTGCCTACCATCCAGTGGTGGGTTTCAATTTTTTTAGAACCTACTCTGTAGGTCTGGCCTATTTTGTGGGTGTGGCTTGGCAGTCATGTGACGGTGAGAGTGGCCAACTTGTAAAATGTGGTGAAACTCATTTAACAACGCTCTTGCTTAGCAACCAAAATTTTGGGCTCAATTGTGATGATAAATTCTCTCTCTCTCTCTCTCTTTCTTTCTTTCTCTCTCTCTCTCTCCTTCCTTCCTTCCTTCCTTCCTTCCTTCCTTCCTTCCCTTCCTTCCTTCCTTCCTTCCTTTCTTACTTTCTGCCTTCCTTTCCTTTCCTTCCCATTGGGTTACCGGCAGCGGCAGGCCAGACTTACTTCTGGGTCCACTGGTGGAACCCCCTCTCACCGGCTCTCTAAATTTCACCAATCGGCTCTTGCGAGTAGGTGAGAGCCTGCAGAAACCCACCACTGCTACCATCCCTGTTCTACTGTCCCCATTTATTTGTACTCATTTCCAGTGTTCATGTCCATGCTTATACTTATATTTGTTATCTCGTACATGTTTGACAAACTAACTAACTAACTAACTAAATAATTTCTTTATGTTCAGTCTTTGTATATTTTCAATGGATCAACATCTTTTCTTCCAGTAGCCCTGCAGCTGTTCTCCTTGGTTGTTCAGCCAACAATCCTCAGTCTCATAACTGACTTGTCACCAGATATCTAGGAATTTCAACACCAAGTGTGGTTCTTGTTGACCTGGGTGTTAACTGATCCAGTGTGAGTTTCTGTAAGTTAAAGGTAAAGGTTCCCCTCGCACATTTGTGCTGGTCGTTCCTGACTCTAGGGGGCGATGCCAGCGCTGTCCAAAGACGTCTCCGTGGTCATGTAGCCGGCATGATTAAACACTGAAGGCACACAGAACGCTGTGACCTTCCCACCAAAGGTGGTTCCCATTCTTCTACTTGCATTTTTACGTCCTTTCGAACTGCTAGGTTGGCAGAAGTTGGGCCAAGTCACGGGAGCTCACTCCATTAGGCACCACTAGGGATTCCAACCATCGAACTGCCGATCTTTCTGATCGACAAGCTCAGTATCTTAGCCACTGCGTCCCTCTGTAAGATGTAACTTCTGTAAGTTACATCTGACCAGATTGTTTATGGGAGAGACACTCTTCGTCTGACTCCTTGGATGAGACCTGTCCTGTAGGGTTGAACCTCTGGAATAGCTCCCATCTTCCTCGGAGCTCACAAGACCCACAACCACATCAAGCTGCTGTTGTTACTATTCCTGCTTGTCCTGTGTAGTATATATTTCCTAGCTAAATATCCTTGTCTGTGTGCAGGTGCAGACAACATTTCCACTGGGGTTGCTAGTATAATGAAGTAGTCATGCACGCACATGTTTGCAGGTTCATGGGATTATCGAAAAGAAATGTGAAAGTCATCTTTAACAAATGGATAGTAGTGATGATTTGAGAAACATGAGTTAACTCTGTGCTGTCACAAGGGCTGAATTACTGAGTGCGAGGTCTAAGGGGACAGCGTTCAGAATAAGAGGTATCTTTATTGACAGAGGCCCTGGCTTTCCTCCAATGGAAGGACTCTGGAGAAGGAATCTATGGAGATTCTCAGTCATCCAAGTCATAGTTGTCTCAAAGGTCCTTTTTCAAAAGGCAACTGGGCTTTGTTTTTAACAGATTAACAGAGTTGGAAGGGACCTTGTAGGTCATCTAGTCCAAAACCCCCACCCAAGTAGGAGACCCTACACCATTTTTGACAGATGGCAGTCCAGTTTCTACTTAAAAGCCTGCAGTGATGAAGCTCCCACAACTTCCGAAGGCAACTTCTTTACCGTGGGTTGATTGTTCTCACTGTCAGAAAATTTCTCCTTATTTCTGGGTTGAATCTCTCCTTGATCCATTATTCCTTGTCTGGCCTTCAGGTGCTTTAGCAAATAGCTTGAACCCCCTCTGCTTTGTGACAGCCGCTCAAATATTGGAAGACTGCTACCCTGTCTCCCCTGGTCCTTGTCTTCCCTAGACTAGCCATGCCCAGTTCCTGCAACTGTTCTTCAAATGTTTCAGCCTCCAGTCCTCTGTTGGGCCTTGCCAATCCCTGGGGACATGCTGTTTTTCCAGGTGAGATCTTGACTAATAAGCCCTCCCAAAAATTTAAAAGAGGAAACCCTGTCTTCTACTTTCTCCTTCTTTTTCTCTAAACAATTAATTGGGGAACGAGAAAGAGAGAGAGAGAGAGAGAGAGAGAGAGAGAGAGAGAGAGAGAGAGAGGGAGGGAGGGAGGGAGGGAGGGAGGGAGGGAGGGAGGGAGGGAGGTCCTGTGCTATTTAGTACAGTGCACTAGCTGCTGCGAACTTGCCTATAAATCTAAATTTGGTGAGGTGCCATGAAGTCTGGACAGATGGCTTCTTAGTACTGAGGAACCAGAGACACGGGGCAGCAATTGAGGACAGGGGGAAAGTGAGAGATGGCATGAAACGGTGACAGCCAACACCTGCCCATGTCAAACTCGGTAGCCTTCTCTGCATTGCTGATTGAACAGTGTTATTTTAGCTCAGGGAGAAGGAGATAAGCTGGACATGCACTCCCTTCTTTCTCTGCGCTACTAAGAGGTCGGGATGATTTGCAGCCAGCCTTACTACTACAACTTCAAGGGAAAACAAAGTTTGAAAAGGCAACTTTGGGTCTGGAGGAGGAGAGAGAAAATGCAGAAGGGGTGGAGACAGGGAGTTGAGGAGGAGGAGGAGGAGTTGGTGGGGAGAGAAAGTAGGAGAAGGCATTCTTGTGAGCTAGTTCTGACAACGTTCCCTCCACTTTGTGAGTTTCTCCCTATAAATATTCATGATTAATAAACAGTTGTTTGGTACGACACAGAAACCCTAGTATGGATGTATTGGATAACATAGCTTGCCTTGGTCTAAATTAGAATTCTTTAGGAGAGTTAATACGTCTCATAAACTCTTGTGATGGGAAATGTTAACTCCCCCTAAAGAATTCTGATGGAGACCAAGATCCAGGTAGCACCTCAGTAGCAATATCACTTAGACTTATATACCGCTTTACAGTGCTTTATAGCCCTCTCAAAGTGGTTTACAGAGTCAGCCTCATGCCCCCAACCATCTGGGTCCTATTTTATCCACCTCGGAAGGAGGGGAGGCTGAGTTCATCTTGAGCCGGTCAGGATCGAACTCCTGGCAGTGGGCAGAGTTAGCAATAGCGCTTAGACTTATATACTGCTTTACAGCCTTCTCTAAGTGGTTTACAGAGTCAGCACATCCCTTAGACCGATCCGCTCCCACAGAGAGGGCCTTCTCAGGGTGCCGTCGGCCGGACAATGCCGACTGGCGACACCCAGGGGAAGAGCCTTCTCTGTGGCGGGCCCTGCCCTTTGGAGCGACCTACCCCCTGAACTCCGGACCATCACCGACCTCCGCCTCTTCCGCCAATGTCTAAAGACATACTTTTTTCATCAAGCCGGCCTAGCCTAACCTCCCATGGGGACTTTTAGAAAAGTTTTAAATTGGGTTTCAAATAATTGGTTTTAGCATAGGATTGGGATTATTTAATATATATTTTAAATTATTTATTCATTTTCTATTTTGTATATCTTTTTAAATTTCCTGTGCGCCGCCCTGGGTCCTCTGTGGAGAAGGGCGGGATATAAATGTAATAAAATAAATAAATAAATAAGCATCTTGCCCCCAACAATCTGGGTCCTCATATGACCAACCTCAGAAGGATGGAAAGCCAAGTCAGCCTTAAAGCCTGGTGAGTTTCGAACTGCTGGCAGAGATCAGAGTTAACCTGCAATACTGCATTCTAACCACTGGACCTTGAAAGAATAAATGTATACATGTAGTGATTGACTTACAAGCATTCATTTAATGACTGTTCAGTTACAATGACACTGATGAAATTGACTTCGACTGTTTTTCAAATGTAGGACAGTTCCAGCATTGCGTGATCACAACTGGGACTCTTGGCAACTGGCATGTACTTATGACAGTTGCAAGGTTCCAGGGTCATGTGGCCCCCTTTTGTGACCTTCTGACCAGCAAATTCAATGGGGGAAGCCAGATTCACTTAACAACCGTGTTACTAACTTAACCACTGCAGTGATTCTCCTAACAATTGTGGCAAAGAAAGGTGGTAAAATGGGGCAAAACTCACTTAACAACTGTCTCTCTTAAGAACATCCATCTGGGGTTCAATTGTAACCACAAACCGAGGACTAACTGTACTTGGATACCCCTGGGACAGTGATATGTTGTGTTTGGGAAAAACACAACTATTGTATAGGAAAATAAATAATAACCAAGTAACCGAAGGAAAGAAAAGTATGGAATTATGCATACAGTAAGACAACATGGTATGATTAGTATAATAATAATATTGATCATGATATTCTTATATTTTGAATATAATAGAGTGATAACAAGATTAAAAAAAAAAAGAATTTAAAGAGAGATTATTCATATCCCCACTCTCATTGTCTTCATTGCAAGCTTACAGACAACTATCTTAAGGTCAAACCTATCATGCTCACCAATAGGTGGATCAGGGTTTCTTCAGTCTGTCTCTGTCTGTCACAAATTGTCCCATTGCATCCAATTTCTAAGCAGATTATTAATAGCAATGCTTGGAGAATCCACAGTGGCTGACAAATGGGATCGAGAGGTATCGTTCTGCGAAATAATCCTTCCCCCACCTCCAATACTCTATACGTGCCTCTTAAATTAAATGAGGCAGCACTTAGCTAACCCTTGGGGGATGCTAAGAAATAGTTATGCAAGGTTAGATCTTGGTAGTATTTGAATGGGGGACCACCAGGAAATTTCTGATTTAGACAGAAAAATAATAATAATAATCATAATAATAATTTCCTCCTCCTCCTCCTCCTCCTCCTCCTCCTCCTCCTCCTCCTCCTCCTCCTCCTCCTCCTCCACTACTACTACTACTACTATTTCTCCTCCTCCTCTTCTACTACTACTACTACTACTAGTAGTAGAAGAGGAGGAGGAGGAGAAAAAAGAAGAGGAGCAGAAAGAAGCACTACTACTACTACTAGTAGTAGCAGCGACTACTACTACTACTAGTGCTTCTACTACTACTACTACTACTACTACTACTAGTAGCAGTAGTAGTAGTGCTTCTTCCTGCTCCTATTTTTTCTTCCTTCCTCTTCCTCCTCCTCCCAGAAGGCAATAGCTTGCCTTACTTATTTTCATATGGTTGAGAAGAAAGCAACATAGCCATGCCCAAATAGTGACTAAGTGTCATCTCAAGTGTAGATAGACTTTCCTCCTCCTCCATTCCTTAATGTGGGCTGTTTTTCATGTATTTCCCCCAATATATAATGAAAATTGTCTTGCTAGATATGTTAAACCAGAGGCTTAGTTTATCGTTGTCATCCATGCCTTGGTAATACATCCACTTTAGCCAGTCCTACCTGGTAGACGAGACCAGGAAATCAACTCCACAGGAAGACAAAAACCACTTTTATTGAGATTGCCTATAATAACAGTGTCTTGCAAGTCTGACTGTGTTGCATCGCCTCCCTCCTCTTCTCCTCCAGTGACTCAGGCAGGCATCTGCCTGAGCTGTTCCCGAAAGTAATCACATTGTTCAAAAAATGTTTCAGCCCCTTTTGTATCCATAAACTTACTTGCGCATCTCTGTCAAGGTCATCCTCCGTTCGTTTGTACAACTCTGGTGAATTGTGGGATACTGTTTTCAACTACGAGAGTCATCTGTAAAGTAAAGGCCGTTTGGCGCAGTTCTTAAGGTGCTGGCTCAGAAACCAGGAGTCGGTGAGTTCTAGTCCTGCCTTAGGCATGAAGGCTGGCTAGGTGAGATTGGGCCAGTCTCTCTCTCTCAGCCCAGCTCACTTCGCAGGCTTGTTGTTGCGTGAGAAATAGGAGGAGGAGCAGGGGAGGGTTTCAATTTTTTTTTACTACTGGTTCGGTGGGTGTGGCTAGGTTGGGGGGGGCATGTGACTGAGTGGGTGTAGCCCACTTGACATCACTCACACACACACGCAGTCACATGATCCTCCCACCAAGCCATACCCACCAAAATGGTGGCAGAAAATTTTCAACAGGGGGAGAGGCGCCAGGTTGGGGCTCTTCACTGTCTTTTTTTAAAATCTCCAGAGTGCCTTTATTTTCTTTCGTGGGCTCCCTCACAGGCAGCTTCTTCTTCTGGCCCACAAGCAGAGAACAAGGTTGCTACCTTCCCCCCCCCCCCGCCTTTCTCTCACTCTCTGAATGGCTGGGGCTGCTCCAAGAATCTGCACTCAACTGGTTCCCACCTGCAGTCAGCGGCTGATGCAGTCCGGGTGCAGCGAGCGCTGCAGGGCCAGGAAATGCTGCCAGAGCTGGGCCAGTGCAGGGAGAAGCTGATCAGGCAGCCCAGCACCACAAAGAGGTGGAAGAGGGACCATTAGAGATGTTAACCTCCAAACAATTGGCTTCCAAAACCCCGACTGTAAGGCTGAAGAGGACACCCCTCTTTGCTGTGCTCCAGTCTTCATGAAAAGCATGGACTCCATGATCAGACATGACTATTTGCAGTGGGGCACCTGCCTTTTCCCTTAAAAGCTTCTGGGTGAGCTAGAACCTCACATTACCACATCATTGGGGCAATTTCATGCAGACTCATGAAGCCCAGCCTTTAATGGACTTTCCAGTCTGACCTGGAGAAGCCAAGGACTAAATGAGCCACGGTGGCACAGTGGTTAGAGTGCAGTACTGCAGGCTACTTCTGCTGACTGCCGGCTGCCTGCAGTTTGGTAGTTCGATTCTCACCTGGCTCAAGGTTGAATCAACTTTCCATCCTTCCGAGTTGGGTCAAATGAGGACCCAAATTGTTGGGGGCAAGATGCTGACTCTGTAAATTGCTTAGAGAGGGCTGTAAACAGGGGTGAAATCCAGCATGTTCTGAATTCCAGCAGGAAATTAGGAGTAGTTTGGAGAACCGGCAAATTCCACCTCTGGCTAGTGCCAGAGTGGGGTGGGAATGGAGACTTTGCACCACTGGCTGTAAAGCACTGTGAAGCGGTATAGAAGTCTAAGTGCTATTGCTAAGTGCAAAAGAAGGAAGTGAGAAAGAGGGAGGGAGGGAGGGAGGGAGGGAGGGAAGGAAGGAAGGATGGATGGATTGTGGTGGCACAGGGGTTAGAATGCAGTATTGCAGGCTAACTCTGCCAACTGCCAGCAGTTTGATTCTGACCAACTCAAGGTTGACTCAGCCTTCCATCCTTCCGAAGTGGGTAAAATGAGGACCCAGATTATTGGAAGTATTGGACTTCTTTGTGGAAGTCCTTCAAGTGCAGGTAATATTTGACTTATAACAGTTTGTTTAGTGACCATTCAAAGTTACAACAGCAAGAGGCTGACTCTGTAAACTGCTCAGAGAGGGCTGTAAAAAAGCACTGTAAAGCAGCATATAAGTCTAAGTGCTGTTAGTGTTGCTCTTCCTATGTTGAATCAGAGATTTAGAAGGACCCAGGACATGGGAATATTTGATGCTTTGTGTGATTCAAAAATTAATTTGAACAATCCAAAGCAGAACCGGACAGTTGTGATCACTAATCTACCATTCATTCATCCATATTTTGGAGATGAAGTTATCACCTTTGGATGTCCCAAAGGGGCTTTTTTCAAGAGGCAATTGGACTTTCTGGTTTTTCGCTTCTCATCCAAGAAGCTTCTTCAGCTCCGACTGGATGGCGGGGAATGGAAGGATTTATATTCCTTGCAGACAGCTGGTCATTTGCATTGATGCTGCCTTCTTAGACCAATGTGGAAGTCCTTCAAATGCAGGTAATATTTCACTTAATACAGTTTGTTTAGTGACCATTCAAAGTTACAACGGCACACTTATGTCTGTTAATCAATGAACATATGTGATACGGTGGCTATCTTAAGGCGGTCAGCAGTGTCATGTCATGCAAGTGCAAGCAAGTGAAGAGAAGGACCAGGGGAGGCAGGGTAGCAGCCTTCCAATATTTGAGGAGCTGCCATAGAGAGGAAGGGGTCAAGCTATTTTCCAAAGCTGTGGCAGGAAAGGTTGTAAAATGGAGCAAAACTCACTTAACAACACAAGTGGTGCGCTCAATTGTAGTCATAAGTATGACTTATATCTTTAGCATCCTGTTCAGATGATTGTCTGGAAAATATTTCCTTGCTATACATCTATTTAAGCAAGGACAATAGAGATCAAGTGTGGTATTAATTACCACTCTATAATGCCTTAGTAAGACCACACCTAGAGTACTCCATCCAGTTTTGGTCACCATACTATAACAAAGCTGCTGAAACTCTAGAACGAGTGCAGAGAAGAGCAACCAGGATGATTAGAGGACTGGAGGCTAAAACATATGAAGAATGGTTGCAAGTACTCGGTATGGCTAGTCTAGTGAAGAGAAGGACCAGGGGAGACATGATAGCAGTCTTCCAATATTTGAGCGGCTGCCACAGAGAGGAGGGGATCTAGCTATTTTCCAAAGCACCTGAAGGCCAGACAAGGAATAATGGATGGAAAATGAACAAGGAGAGATTCATCCTGGAAATAAGGAGAAAGTTTCTGACATTGAGAAAAATCCAAGTAATGGAACAAAAGTTGCCTTTGGAAGTTGTGGGAGCTTCATCACTGGAAGCTTTCAAGAAGAAACTGGACCATCAATAGTGCTTGGGCGAGAGGGGGATTGGTCTGGATGACCTACAAGGTACCCCTTCCAACTCTGTTAATCTGTATCTGTAAGTGCTTCTATGGGAAGCTGGCAGCTGGTCTTTTTTTTTTTTTGAGCTGGCACGTTATCTAGAAGAAGAGGCCAAAGGAAGTTCTTGGCTTTTATTCGGATGTGGCTTGGGGTTGAGTCTGCCTTCTCTCTCACTCGGTGAGTTGCCATTAGCGCTGCTGACAGTTACTAGATAAAGTTAAAGACTCATGCAGTGATCTGCACCCTAATTGGACTGTAATGTATAGCTTCAGTCAGGCAAATCTTTCCATAGACGGCAATCAAGCCATTTAGGGAAGATGCATGGGCTGCCAGCACCCTGGAGTAACCTTAAGCTACGCTGGCCTTTTAGCAGCAAACACAATTAATTTTGATACTGAAGGGCAATTAGGACTGGGGTTAAAATGGAAGGGGCTGGATGGGGGTGTGGGGGACATGCAGAAATATTCCAAACAGGGAATGCCAAAAGATTGAAGAAGAGAAAGTATTTTCCTGGGAATTCTGTCCCATTTGCAAATGCTTGGTGCCTCGTTGTTTCCTGGAGCATCTGAAGTGCATCACAAAAGGTGAATTCACGGCAAGGCGCGAACTGCTTGATTAGCAAAAAAGAGCAGAAAACGTTTCTCCCTGTGGTTCTAGGGAGAGTACTTTAGCACCAAATGAGGTATGAAAAATTTAGCTCAAGTATAAAAAGCTAGATTTGGTGGAAGAGGGCTCAGAAATGTGTCCAAAGATGGTAATGCGATACTTGATTGTATAAATAGAGCCGTAGAATCAAAATCATGTGAAGTAATAAGTAAAGGAAAAGGTTCCCCTCACACATAGGTGCTAGTCGTTCCTGACTCCAGGGGTTAGAGGTCATCTCCTTTTCAAAGCCGAAGAGCCAGCCCTGTCCAAAGATGTCTCCATGGTCATGTGGCCCACATGACTCAACACCGAAGGCGCACAGAACGCTCTTCCCTTCCCACCAAAGGTGGTTCCTATTTTTCTTCTTGCATTTTTTACATGCTTTCAATCTGCTAGGTTGGCAGAAGCTGGGACAAGTAATGGGAGCTCACTCCATTACGTGGCACTAGGGATTCGAACCGCCGAACTGCCGACCTTTCTGATCGACAAGCTCAGCATCTTAGTCACTGAGCTACCGCAGTCCCTACAGACCCACAGACCTACATAAACAACAACAATGTAATAGCAATTCATTATCAAAGGCATACAAGACTACATTTCTAGATGCAGGGACTTACTTCCTGTCTTTAAAAAATAAAACTTGGCAAAAGGCTTAAATGCACTAGACCTGTGTAGCCAGTTAAACCGGGACCTAGCTATCTGCGGGATCGGATTCTGCCCCATACATCTTCCCGGCCGATTCGCTCCCACAGAGAGGGACTTCTCCGGGTGCCGTCCACTAGACTTTGTCAGCGGGCGACGCCCAGGGGAAGGGCCTTCTCTGTGGCGGGCCCAGCCCTCTGGAACGACCTTCCCCCCAATATTAGAACAACTACGGACCTCCGCTCCTTCCGTCAGAAATTAAAAACTCACTTTTTCTGCTTGGCCGGCCTAGGTTAGTCTCTACCTCAGGGGTTAGGGAATGTTAATTTTAAAATGGGGATTTTAGTGCAGGGACAGTTGATTTAATCTGTTTTTATTGTATTTATTTATGTATATATTTTATGTGTTTTAATTTTCCCTGTGCACCACTCCGAGTCCCCCTGGGGAGAGGACGCGGTATAGAAAAATAAAATCTATCTATCTATCTATCTATCTATCTATCTATCTATCTATCTATCTATCTATCTATCTATCTATCTATCTATCTATCTATCTATCTATTCTTGGTAAAATGTGCGTGCAAAGTAGATTTTGTGGGATTTAATTTTTATTTAGTGTATCAACATATCATACAAAAATGGATGAAATATTCCTAGGATTTTTTTGTTCTTTTTTTTACAATTCTGCAGCCTGCTATGGGTTGTTGAAATTGTCCTTCAATTTCCATAATTCTCAATCCCATCCTGCCCAATGTGGAGTAATTCTGGAAGTCATCATTATATACTATTCAAAAGTTTTTCATTGGGGTTTATTTCATTGTAGAGTTTGGATTAGTTTTTTTGTAAGTGCCTACAATATTTTTTACAACAATTGTAGCATTGCAACGTTTTCCTCTCATTTCTAAACATATTTTTCATAATGAAATTTTAATATATTTTATATATTTCCAAAGTTAAAATACAACACCCAAAAAAGAAAGGAAAAAAAGAGTACAAAAAAAGACACAAAAATATATAAAGCAGAATGGCTAACATAAACATAAAATATCCCCCTGGTTGACTTCTGATAAATATGTTTCAACAATAATAAAATTTCCCCCCCACCATGCACGGCAGCCACATTTTTTGACCTTCTACGGCCTTATTTCTTGTCCAACTTCTTTGGAAAACAAGCTAAAAAGACTGTTGACCAAAGAATTTTGGATATAAAAGCTCAAGAGAGCTATAACTGCCCTCAACAAGGCTAACATATCGAAATGAATGAGCTACTATAAACACAACTTTCAAACTGAAGAATATCTAAATACAGAAATACCCAAATATCTCAGGAGGATGTTTACTCAAGAGAGATTTGAGCAGCTTGACACAATAGTTAAATATGTTTTAACTAAGTTCCTTTCCGCAAATGTACTTGTATTTCTGGAGCTCCAGAGATAGAGGATACAGTACATATATTATTTGAATGTCAACTGTATTAGAAGAAGAGAGATCAGTATCTTGCTGTGCACATTAGAGGAATGGCCTATTGGGATCCTTATCATTAAAACAACATATTTCATGTGCGGTCAGAATATTACATATTACACAGCTCTTTATCTGGACAAAACGTACAATTGAGAACAGCATACGTGGATAGGATTGGGATAAATTGGAGGAGTGTCCCAGATATAAGGTCAACATTTCTTTTTTAGTTCTGCTTGTTATTCCATTTTGCAGCACATGGTCATATGATTGTTCTGCATTTTACATTCTTTTTTTAAAAAATCAATTTTTTATTAGTATTTTCAACATAATTTGAACAGCTTGCCTCCAGAAGTTGTGGATGCCCCAACCCTGGAAGTCTTTAAGAAGATGTTAGATAACCATTTGTCTGAAATGGTATAAGGTTCCTGCCCACGCAGGGGGTTGGACTAGAAGACCTCCAAGGTCCCTTCCAACTCTGCTATTGTATTGTATTGTATTGTATTGTATTGTATTGTATTGTATTGTATTGTATTGTATTGTATTGTATAAAGCCACACAATCAACAGAAATAGGGTAAGGGTATCTGAGGAAACATACATAAACCTACCGGGGAAATATCTCGTTCCCTAAATTGAAGATTAAATTCATCCCAGTCTAACTTATCAATTATTGCTTATAACTACACAAAGATTTCTATCTCAAATTTACTATAATCTTATCTTGTTTATTCCTTACATTGGTTCCTTAAGTGATCTATCTAGTTAGTTCCCGTGGTATCCATTAGTTCCCTACTATACCATGAGTCCCATCTATTCCAGCTTTTAAACAAAATTGACTCTTGCCTATCTTTTAGAATGGTTTATTAAATTTATATACCGCACCCTTTCCCAAAAGGGACTCGGGGCGGTGCACAGGCAATTTAAAAACATATATAAACATAACAATATACAAAATATAAAACCAAATTAAATTAATATCCCTGTGCTAAAAAATTAAATATATTAAAACAATATCCCTAAAACCAATTTAAAACAATTTAATTGCAGACTGTGGGCTAGGTGATGTAAGTTAGGCCAGGCCGGCCTGTTGGAAAAAATAAGTTTTAAGGTTCTGGCGGAAGGAGCGGAGATCCGTGATCGTTCTCAGTTCGGGGGGTAAGTCGTTCCAGAGAGTTGGGCCCTCCACAGAGAAGGCCCTTCCCCTGGGCATTGCCCGCTGGCATTGCCTAGTGGACGGCACCCAGAGAAGTCCCTCTCTGTGGGAGCGAATCGGCCAAAGGGATGTATGGGGCAGGATGCGATCCCGAAGATAATGTATGTTAATTTGTCAGATTCTGCGCAGTTAATATTTTTTTGCTATAATTAACTGATCTGACGGTAAGTTGGTATCTTTCCAGTATTGTGCAATGGCCATCCTGGTCGCTGTTATTATATAAGAGAGACAAGATACCAATCTTGATTTTTAATTTCGTTTGATTTTATGCCTAGCAGATAAAGGTCGGGTTTGAGTGGAAAATTCATGCCTGTTATTTCCAAAAGCCAAATTTGTATTTTTTCCCCAAAGTTGAATAATTATTGGGCAAGTCCACCATTGGTGAAAGAGCGTACCTCTGGCTGTCTTGCACTTCCAACATCTGTCTGCCTTTTAGATTCTGATATGGCCTGGATGATCAATAAAATATTAAGAACAATCACACAGTCAGCCAGATGTTTAGACTGGATTTGGCATCTTAATGTGCCACCTAGTGAGTCTTTCCCAAGGACCAGGGATAGGCAAACATTGTTGTATGTTAATATTAAAGGTATCTTCAGAGGATGTAAGCTGTTCCAAGTAAAGCTGCCTTTTGCAATTGACTGGTGGTGATTTTGTCAATGCCAGTGATATTCAAATAGTGCTCCAGGTGTTTTAGGATCGTACCCAAAGCACCTATTAATATATTATCCTTGCTTTTTTTTGCCACAGGCATTCTATTTGCAACTGAGTCTTCAAATGACTTTGGGAAACAAAACTGCATGTCAGTTCGTTGCATTTTGTGATTTTCTCCAGTTTTTTGGTTTTCTTCTTCTTCTGCTGCGGCTGTCTCCAGGTACTGCAATGTCCAACATCCAGCCTCTTTTGTCTTTCTTTTCAACAATTGAAGTGTTAATGCCACTGTATAGTGCCTTGGTAAGGTCACACTTGGAATACTGCATACAGTTTTGGTCGCCACGATGTAGAAAAGATGTGGAGACTCTGGAAAGACTGCAGAATAGAGCAACCAAGATGATTAGAGGACTGGAGACTAAGACATATGAAGAACGGCTGCAGGAGCTGGGTATGTCTAGTTTGATGAAGAGAAGGACCAGGGGAGACACGATAGCAGTGTTCCGATATCTCAGAGGGTGCCACAAAGAAGAGGGAGTCAAACTTTTCTCCAAGGCACCTGGGGGCAGGACAAGGAGCAATGGGTGGAAACTAATCAAGGAGAGAAGCAACTTAGAACTAAGGAGAAATTTCCTGACAGTTAGGACAATTAATCAGTGGAACAGAAGTTGCTTCCAGAAGTTGTGAATGCCCCAACCCTGGAAGTCTTTAAGAAGATGTTAGATAGCCATTTGTCTGAAATGGTATAAGGTTCCTGCCCACGCAAGGGGTTGGACTAGAAGACCTACAAGGTCCCTTCCAACTCTGCTATTGTATTGTATTGTATTGTAATTGTTAAGTCTGCATTGCACTGTGACAGGTCCTTGTCTGTTTGAATTCTAAAGTCCCACAAACACCTTGGCTTCTTCATTTTCTATTACTTAGTCCATTTTGTGGTACCACCAGTTCTTGCTTGCTGGCAAATGGTATTCCCTGCAGATACTCCAATGCACCATTGTTGCTATATGTCAGGCTGTGGTTTGTGTCATATTCTTGCAGAAGCTATCCAGATGATGCACTGTTTCTTTAGTTCTTTGCAGAGGGGGCATTTGCTGACCGCTACTATCTTTTCTTATGAGTCCCTTGGACTGCAAGGTGATCCAACCAGTCAGTCCTGGAGGTCAACCCTGACTGGTCTTTAGAAGGCCAGATCCTGAAGAGGAAACTCAACTACTTTGGCCACCTAATGAGAAGTAAGGGTTCCCTGGAGAAGAGACTAATGCTGGGAAAGATTGAGAGCAAAAGAAGAAGGGGACAACAGGGAATGAGGTGGCTGGATGGAGTCACGACCAAGAGTGAGGTGGCTGGGTGGAGTCATTGAAACAGTAGGCATGAACTTAAATGGACTCCAGAGGATGGGAGAGGACCGGAAGGCCTGGAGGAATATTGGCTATGGGCTCGTGATGGTTCAGGCATGACTTCACAACTAACAACAACAACAACTATCTTCTCAATTCTGGCATTAAAGCCTAGTCTTGCATATCCAAAATTAGACAACTTTTCATGCAACAGTTTTGTAGTGGTTGGTCTTAGTTGCTCAGTCCATAATCATGTTGTATGTGGTCTTGTGGTTGAGTAGGGGGCTAGAGTAGAAGACATCCAAGGTCTCTTCCCAACTTTGTTATTCTGTTTTCTGTCCAGTCTCCTATAGCCCATTCTTTACCAGATTTCCAGGAGCTCCAACACCTAGCATGGTCATATCTATGGAGCTTCTCAGTCCTCTAAGTCAGGGGTCTCCAACCTTTGCAACTTTAAGTCTGAAGGACTTCAGCTCCCAGAATTCTCCAGCCAGCTTTGCTGGCTGGAGAAGTCTGGGAGCTGAAGTCCTTCAGACTTAAAGTTGCAAAGGTTGGAGACCCCTGCTCTAAGTCATGGTTGTCTGAAAGGTGGTGGGTTTTTTCCAAGAGGCTCCTGGATTTTCTGGGTTTTTTTTGAAGACGTTATGCTTCTCATCTAAGAACTGAAGAAGAAAATCCAGTTGCCTCTTGAAAAATAAAAGCACCTTTGAGACTAGCATGGTCATATTTGACCTAGGTGACAATCCATCCGGTATGAGTTTCTGAAAATTGCCTCTCACCATATCGTTTATATAAGGCATTCTTCTGATTCTTGCAATGAGATCTGTCCTAAGTGCATGTAAGTCCCATAACCACGTTAAGGTAGTGCTTTTAAAAGAATAATAGAGTTGAAAGGGACCTTGGAGGGGTCTTCCAATCTAACCCCCTGCTCAAGTAGGAGTCTCTATACCATTCTGGATCATGATGATTGATGGATGAGGAGAAGGAATCTCAATAAATAAGAAGTATTTATTAAGTATTTAAGAAGTTCCCAAGTTCATCCTCTTGTTAGTACTCCACAAACTTTGCAAATATGTTCCTGGGTATCATGAATTGTGACACGTGGTATTATTTCTCAGGGTCACTTGAAGACTGAGTATCAAAGTATGCTTCTCAGTTGGCCTTTCTATTGTAAGACCGAACGACAATGTTATTTTTAAAGCCTTTGGAATACCCCATCGTTGCCATAAACGCAGATCTCAAATGTAATCTCCTGGCCTTTTCACATGTGGCCTTCTCCTAATCTCTAGGAAGACTTTTGTCCCTTCTGTGACCCTAAATAAAGTGAAGTTGGAGGTCTATGCGTTGCATTTTGGAGTCAGCCCAGTGATGCCACCTGAACCTTCTGAATATGCCAGAATGCTTCATCATCCAAGGCAGAAGAAACTTGGTGGAACCTTATACGTTGTGAATATGGATTCTCAGCAAGCCAGTCCTCTAAAGTAACTGTAGCTGCAGCAGCTTCTGCCAAGTGGCCTCACCGGATCCCCTCAAACTCCTGGATGGGTTCCCACCTGCCTCACCCTGCAGAGAGCCAAGCTGGAGACCCTCATTTCAGGGTTGAAGACATATGCCTGGCACCATATCAGATACTTAACCTTTAACACCTCCCATTTTTGTACAGCAAGAGAGAGAAGTCATTGGAAGCGGACCAGGGGGGGGAAACGCAAGCGGACAAAATAGCCCCCTGCCCTCTGGGGCCAACCAGGAGGTAGGGCCGGAATTATCCCGACAGCTTTGCTCCATTTCTGACAATAATGATATATATTTGAAAGGCCCTTAGCATTGACCTGAGGTCGCTCAATTTGTTTTGTCAGCTGTTTTGAAAAGTGCTTCCCATTCCGCGCTGTAAGTCATTGTCAGGAGGCCCTGCTTTTAAAAAAAAAAAAATTATATATATATATGCAGTATATTTCTTCTTTGTTTGGCCATGGTGGCTTGTTTTGTTTGCTTGTTTTAAAGAGAGAAACAAAAGCAGAAGAAAGGAGGGAGGGAATAAAACAATAAGCTTTCCTCCCAACAGCGTTCTGTTTTATTTTTATTTCTTTGAGCGTTCACCTCTCACCCTCCTTCGGCAGACGGCCGTAACCTCCTGAGTCAAATCAGTAACTTTCTGGCTCTTCATTTCCTCATCCGGTGTCCAAAGTCACAGGACGTGGGTTGTGACTTTCTGTACAGATAATCTGACACACGACAAGGAGGAACGGAAGGCTGTGATTCATTTCAACAAAAGCTACCAGCGTCGCCTTGGCTGCCAGCCGGAAAAAGACACATAGGAAATGGCTGTTGTGTCGCCAATGGGCTAAAGAGGGACAGTTTTGGCACTGGAAAGAGTGTGAAAATGTTAGGTCATCTTTAATAAGGAGGAGGAGGAGGAACTTCTCTGTCTCATGCACACACACACACACCATCAGATAAAGGACAAAGCCATTTATCTGATCAACTAACAATTAAAGGGGTTTAAAAAAAAACACTTCTTAGGTTCTGGACTGCGCCAAGATGGATTTTTAATTTAATTTAATTTATTTTAGATTTATAGAACCGCCCTTCTCCACCGCAATGGACTCAGGGCGGTGCACAGGAAATTAAAATCGATAAATAACAATAAATACAGAAGAATTAAGAATAAATTAAACTAAAAGCCTGTACTAAAAATCCCAATTAAAATTCTAAAATACATTTACTCATTGGCTAAGCTAGGCCGGCTTGATGGAACAGATAAGTCTTAAGTGAGCGTCGAAAGAGGGGAAGGTCTGTGATGGTCCGAAGTTCGGGGGGTAGGTTGTTCCAGAGGGATGGCCCAGCCACTGAGAAGCCTGAGAATGGACAAGTTAACAAAAGGAATTCAGGGAAAAGAGGAGGCAGAATATTATCGGACGTGGGAAAAATGGTATTGGTGGTTCGAGGAAAGAAATAAAGATTAATGAAAGAATCTAACAAAGTTAAAAACTACAAGTTAAGGAAGACTGGCATATCATGCCATACCCAAGAGAAATAAAGTTTATCAGAGGTAAACAGCCAATATATTATTTATTTATTTTATTTTATTTTAATCATATTTATATCCCGCCCTTCTCCACAGAGGACCCAGGGCGGCGCACAGGAATTTAAAAACATACAAAAAAATAAATACATAATTTAAAAACATATTAAATTAATCTAGTCCTATGCTGAAACCAATTTTAAATTCCCAATTTAAAACTTTCTAAAAAATCCCCGTGGGAGGTTAGGCTAGGCCGGCTTGTTGGAACAGGTATGTCTTTAGACATTGGCGGAAGAGGCGGAGGTCGGTGATGGTGCGTAATTCGGGGGGTAGGTCGTTCCAAAGGGCTGGGCCCGCCACAGAGAAGGCTCTTCCCCTAGGTGTCACCAGTCGGCATTGTCCGGCCGATGGCACCCTGAGAAGGCCCTCTCTGTGGGAGAGTATCGGTCTCAGGGATGTATGGGGCAAGAGGCGGTCTCGCATATAACTAGGCCCCGAGCCATGGAGCGCTTTAAAGATGGTCGTCAAAACCTTGAAGCGCACCCGAAAGGCCACAGGAAGCCAATGCAGCTCGCGCAGGATCGGTGTTATGTGGGAGCATCTGGTGACTCCCATAATCACCCGCGCGGCTGCGTTTTGGACTAACTGTAGCTTTCGAGTGCACCTCAAGGGAAGCCCCATGTAGAGAGCATTACAGTAGTCGAGTCGGGACATCACGAGAGCTTGAGTGACTGTGCGAAGGGCAGCCCGGTCCAGTAAGGGACGCAATTGGCACATCAGGCGTACCTGATGAAACGCCCCCCTGGCCACGGCTGCCACATGGTCCTCCATGGACAGCCGGGAATCCAGGAGGACACCCAAATTGCGCGCCCTCTCCACGGGGGCCAGTGTTTCGCCCCCAATGGCCAGAGTTGGAATAATCTGGCTGAACCGGGGTGCCGGAAACCACAGCCACTCAGTCCATATTACATGGATAAGTCAAGGATAATGAAGTAAGAGGGTTAAAAATGGTGAAACTTTAGTAAAACATGTTAGGAGGGGAAACAACATAAAGAGAATTCTACTGATTTGAAACGGCTACGAGAAGGAACAGGACGTCCCAGTGTGTTTGTGTAGAGGTAGTCTGTGTCTAGGTTTTTTGCATTTGTATGTTGGAAAATTTAAAAAAAAAATCATAAAAAATAAAAAAAACCCCACCATTCCTTAAAATAGATATCAAGAATTGTACAAGAGTTAAATATTTTTGTAAGGGTGTAATCCAAAAAGTGTGGACTGATGACCTTTTCTCAAGGTCAGAAAGATGAGCTTTGCCCTTGTCCGGCTTTTTTTCCTCCAAGGCGAATTTGAATGTTGAATAAAATGTAGCCCTATCTAAATTAAATTTGCTTGAACCATTCAGCAAAAACAACAACAACAACAACGGATGATCCTTGATTTTTGAAGATGCATCGGAAGGCTTGACTCCGCCCCTCACCCTTTTAATTGCAGTATTGGTCAGGGATTAGTTGGGATTTCTGCTGTCTGTCCTGAGTTAGTCCTCTTCTCACAGAATTGTGGTTGTCGCTGTCAGAACCCTTTCTCTGATATTATAGAGCAGATGTGTAATCTGTAGCTCTTCAGATCTTTCAGAGATATGATTCTCAAGAATTTGAATTTGAATTTAATTTGAATTTATTTGATTTTTATACTGCACCTATCTCCCCGAAGGGACTCAGGGTGGTGCAATGAAGAGTGTAATGAAGAGAAGGACTAGGGGAGACATGATAGCAGTCTTCCAATATCTCAGGGGTTGCCACAAAGAAGAGGGAGTCAAACTATTCTCCAAGGCACCTGAGGGCAGGACAAGAAGCAATGGGTGGAAACTAATCAAGGAGAGAAGCAACTTAGAACTGAGGAGAAATTTCCTGACAGTTAGAACAATTCATCAGTGGAACAGAAGTTGCCTCCAGAAGTTGTGAATGCCCCAACACTACAAGTCTTCAAGAAGATGTTGGATAGCCATTTGTCTGAAATGGTATAGGACTTCCTGCCTAGGCAGGAAGTTGGATTAGATGACCTCCAAAATCCCTTCCAACTCTGCTATTATATTGTAAGCTTCATCAATGATCAACCTGGACGTAACTCTAAGACTTACTTATTTTATTTTATTTATTTCTCAAACATGTAGAAGTTAACAAGCATAGGTATGAACCTAAACGTGAACAAAGGAAGTATATAAAGATAAATGGGGACAGTAGGACAGGGATGGTAGGCACACTGGTGCACTTATGGACCTCTTAGGAATGGGGTGAGGTCCATGATAGACAGCTTGAGATTGAAGTTGTGGGGGTTTGAGGCTGTAACAATGGAGTCGGGTAGAGAATTCCAGGTGTTGAGCTCTCTGTTGCTGAAGTCATATTTTCTGCAATCAAGTTTGGGGCAGTTTTCCTTGAGTTTGAACTGCAGGCGACATAGTTCCAGATTGTCCCAGCCCAAAATTTCAAGCCTGGTGGCATAGGAAATTCTATGTTGAGTAGAGGAGTGGAGTAGTTCAGTAACATCTGTAGGGCTGGATGCTCAGGAACATAGTGGACAGAAGCCAAAACGTTCTTAATGGAAGGATTTCAAAAACAAATTGAGCGATCATTTGATTGGAATGGCATAAGGCTTTTGCCTTGAGCAGGAGGTTGGACTAGAAGACCTCCGAGGTCCCTTTGAGGACCTCCGAGCTCTATGATTCTGTGATTCTAAGGAAGAAACTGTTTAAAGAAGGGAAAGGGCCAAAGGAGGATTTAGAGAAGGAAAGCAAATGATTGGACAAATGTCTATGGAGACTTTCAATTTTAATTTGAATGAAGGAGACATTCAAGTTCTAAATAAAATGTCGGAAATCAACAAAAATACCATTGAAATTTCACTGGCTATTATCTCAGTTCCCTGTCCATATTTTTTGCCCCAAACGTGCTTTTGCATCCTCCAAAAGACAACTGGACTTTCTTCTTCTTCTTCTTCTTCTTCTTCTTCTTCTTCTTCTTCTTCTTCTTCTTCTTCTTCTTCTTCTTCTTCTTCTTCTTCTTCTTCTTCTTCTTCTTCTTCTTCTTCTGCTTCTGCTTCTGCTTCTGCTTCTGCTTCTGCTTCTGCTTCTGCTTCTTCTGCTTCTGCTTCTTCTTCTCCTCCTCCTCCTCCTCCTCCTCCTCCTCCTCCTCCTCCTCCTCCACCTCCACCTCCACCTCCACCTCCTCCTCCTTTTTTTCTTGAAAACATTTGCTTCTCACCCAAGAAGTTTCTTCCATTCTGAAGAACCTTCTTGGATGAGAAGTGAAATGTTTTGAAAGGGAAAAAAAACTCCAAGAAAGTCCTGTTCCCTTTAGGAAGAAAACACTTTTGGGACAACTATTTGGACAGAGAACTGAGATAATAATCAGTGAAATTCCAATGGTATTTTTCCTGATTTCTGCTATTTTATTTAGAACTTGAATGTCTCCTTCATTCAACTTAAAACTGTCCGCCTTCCTTTTCCTTCCCACCGCCCTTTTAAATGTTTTAAATGTTGGCCTCCAATTGTATTTGGCCAGACAGAATATATTTTATTTCCTTAAGGCTGCACTTGGTTTCCCTCACCCTCCCGATTCCCACAGCCTCCCCACCTTTGTTCCCATGTGACATGGCGTTCCTTATTTCTTCCTTTATCTATCAAAACAAAACAAAAAACCTTGATAATTTTTCCCCCAAATGAGAACTGACATCCAGTCGGAGTCAGGGAGATGAAAGGAAGGGTTAAGTCTACTTTCAATATTGTAAAAAGGTTCCAAAATAGATATCAGGGTTAAAAAGTCCAGATGGTAATTTAACTGCATCCTTGCTATAAAACTGATTTGATTTATGGAAGGCCGTAGTGGTATCTCAGTTTAAATCTAAGCAGCTTGGTTTTCTCTCATCTGTAGCTTTTGAACAGCATTGGGGGGTGGGGGGTGTTCCCCCCCCTCCTACCATCAATCCTTCACTACAAAGAGATACCATTATCAAGAATTTGGGAGTTCTTTAAATGCCAACAATTGATAAATGTTAACAATCCTAATCCATGCAAATTACTGGCCCCTTTATTTATAATACAAAGCGGATGTGCTTATTCAAAGTATTCTAAATGAACTTTGACAAGCTGTGCAATTAAACAGCCATCTCTTCCTTTCATTGCTGTCTGTTGAGCAGCACTCAACCTCCTCCCTAGGAACCAGTTACCAGGCACTTTCAGATTTTTTAGAAGGCTGAATTGATCAAATAACTCAATCTGCATGATTTGGCCACCACAATATAGATTGATGATAGATAGATAGATAGATAGATAGATAGATAGATAGATAGATAGATAGATAGATAGATAGATAGATAGATAGTTGTTGTTAGTCACAAAGTTGTGTCTGACCCCTCGTGACCCCATGCACAACGTTCCTCCAGGCCTTCCTGTCCTCTACCATGCTCTGGAATCCATTTAAACTCACGCCGACTGCTTTGGTGACTCCATCCAGCCACCTTATTCTCTGTCATCCCTTTCTTCTTTTACCTTCAATTGTTCCTAGTATTAGACTCTTCTCCAGGGAGTCCTTCCTTCTCATTAGGTGGCCAAAGTATTGGAGTTTCCTCTTCAGGATTTGGCCTTCTAAAGAGCAGTCAGGGTTGATCTCCTCTAGGACTGACCGGTTTGATCGCCTTGCAGTCCAAGGGACTCGCAGGAGTCTTCTCCAATACCAGAGTTCTAGAAAGAGTGCAGAGAAGAGCAACACAGATGATTAGGGGGCTAAAATATATAAAGAACAGTTTCAGGAAGTGGGTATGTCTAGTTTAATGAAAAGAAAGATTAGGGGTGACATGGTAGCAGTCTTCCAATACCTAACGGCTGCCACAAAGAAGAGGGATTCTCCAAAGCACCAGAAAGCAAGCCAAGAAGCAATGGATGTTAATTAATCAAGAAGACAAGCCACCTACGTACAACTAGGGAGAAATTTCCTGATAGTGAGGACAATTAACCAGCGGAATGGCTCGTCTTCAGAAGTTATTTATTTATTTATTTATTTATTGGATTTATATCTCGCCCTTCTCCAAAAGGCCCCCAAGGAATTTAAAATACATATAAAGTAATACAAAGGATTAAAAAACCTATTAAATATCTGTCCTGCGCTAAAACCAATTAAAATCCCCAAATAAAACTATCTACACTAGTCCCAGAGGAGGTTATGTTAGGCCGGCTTGATGAAAGAGGTGTGTTTTTAAACACTGGCGGAAGAGGCGGAGGTCAGTGATGGTACGGAGTTCTGGGGGTAGGTCGTTCCACAGGGCAGGGCCCGCGACAGAGAAGGCCCTTCCCCTGGGTGTCGCCAGTCGGAAGTTGTCAGTGCTCCATCACTGAAGGCTTTTAAAAAGAGTCTGGACAGCCACGTTTGAAATGTTATAGGGTTTCCTATTTGAGCAGGGTTGGACTAGCAGACCTCCAAGCTCTCTTCCAAACTCTTGCTATTCTGCACACGCAGTATATACCCACAAAATAATTGTTTTAATGGCTGCAAATTCCTCCTGCAGCCTGAAGGAACAGGAATACCTCTCCATAGGTTTAGGAAACAGTGTTTAATAACCTTTTATAGACTTTCTGCCTTCCCACAACTTCAATTAAATTCCAATAGAAAACATCATAATGAAACTCTTCCCATTGGACTGTTTTCAGCGGAGGTGCTACTGGGATCTGTATAGGAGATCCCAACCCTTGAAAAATGGTAGGATATTCTTCTTTATTTAGAGAAATTTGGAGAAACCATCCACCCCATTACCTCTATCCACAAATTAGGAATTTCAAAAAGCCACCTGTGCCAAGTTTGATCCAAAGGTTTTGGATCATTATTCTTGGTCACCAATGGTCATGGTGATCTCAAAGGTGCTTTTTCAAAAGGCAACTAGTCTTTGTTTTTCCTTGAAGACATTTTGCTTCTCATCCATGAAGCTTCTTGGATGAGAAGCGAAATGTCTTCAAAGAAAAAACAGAAAGTCTAGTTGCCTCTTGAAAAAGCACCTTGGGGACCACCATGACCATGGATGACCGAGAATCTCCAGAGACATTGTGCCAAGTTTGAGTTTGCAAGAGGGACTTTTCCTTATGGGACACACCTGATACACACACCTGCTCTTTCCAACACAAGCCCAGGAAACAAAATGATACCACAGTTCCTGCAGCATTCTCAAATGCAGGGAGTACAGAGCCAGGGCCTGCGGCTGATGTTTTGCAATGCCAGGTCTGTTGTCAACAAAGCCCCCCTCATCCATGACCTTGTGTCAGAGGGGGAGCCGGACCTGGTAGGAATTGCGGAGATCTGGTTGGGCCACGAGGGAGGACTCCCCCTCGTTGAAATGTGCCCACCAGGTTACCGTGCTTTTCATCAGCCCCGGGCTCTAGGTAGGGGTGGTGGGGTAGCGGTTGTCATTAGGGAAGGTCTTGAGCCGAGAGAGACCATTGTGCCACAGACCACCGGTTGTGAGTCCCTCTGCGTGAAGTGGGGCCTAGGGAGGCAGTTGGGCTTGCTGGTTGTATACCTGGCTCCCCGCTATGTAGCAGCAGCCCTGCCCGAGCTCCTCGAGGTGATCGCTACGATGGCAGTTGAGATATATATAGACCCCCAGACTTTTAGTCATGGGGGACTTTAACCTGCCATCGGTGGGCGAATCATCCGAGGTAGCTCGGGAGTTCATGGCTTCCATGACGGCCATGGACCTGACCCAATTAATTCAAGGCCCCACCCACGAGGGTGGACACACACCGGATCTCATCTTTGTCTCTGGCCAATGGAAGAGTGATCTGGGTACAGGGGATATAGTCATCACACCCTTGTCATGGTCAGACCACTCACTTCTCCGGCTCGACTTTCCAACCGCCACGCCCCACCGCGGGGAGGCGGAACCTGAGTCATCTATCTGGTTCCGCCCCAGGCGCCTGATGGACCCTGATGGGTTCCAGGCGGCGCTTGGGCCACTTCCTGTACCCCTGACCCGCATCCCGATGGAGGACCTCGTGGCCGCATGGAATACTGCGACCACGGGAGCCTTGGATCGGGTCGCGCCCTTGCGGCCTCTCTTGCGGCGGCGAGCTACCCTGGCTCCTTGGTTTACCGAGGAGCTAAGGGTGATGAAACGCCACAAGAGATGCCTAGAGAGAAGATGGAGGTCTACTCGATTTGAATCTGACCGGACACAGGTAAGAGCCCATTTACGGACTTACATTGTGGCGCTGAGAGTGGCCAAACGTCATCATTGTGCCACTCTCATAGCATCCGCAGAAAACCGCCCTGCCACCCTGTTTAGGGTGACCCGCTCCCTCCTTCAACAGAGGGTGCGGGAAGCCCCGCTACAGGGTAGAGCAGAGGAATTTGTGATTTTTCTGCAGGAGAAAATCGCTCAGATACAGAACGAGCTAGCCCCCATTGATGGCCCAGTGGGATGCCACGAGACAGATCTTGTTTGGGAGGAGTTTGACTCCGTTACTTCCGAGGATATGGACAGGTTACGTGGGCGACTGTGAGCCACCACATGTTTATTGGACCCATGTCCCTCCTGGCTTGTACTGGCATCCTGGGAGGTGACACGAGGCTGGCCCCAAGAGGTTGTCACCGCTTCCTTAAGTGAGGGTTCCTTGCCTGCTTCCCTAAAAGAGGCTATGGTGAGGCCCCTCCTTAAGAAGCCCTCTTTGGATCCAGCTCTATTAAACAACTATCGTCCAGTCTCCAACCTTCCCTTTTTGGCGAAGGTTGTTGAGAGTGTGGTGGCACAACAGTTTCCCCGTCACCTGGAGGAAGTTGATTATCTAGACCCGCGCCAGTCCGGCTTTCGGCCCGGGCATAGCACCGAGACGGCATTGGTCGCGTTGGTTGATGATCTCTGGAGGGCCAGAGATGGGGGTTGTTCCTCCATCCTGGTCCTATTAGACCTCTCGGCGGCTTTTGATACCATCGACCATGGTATCCTATTGCATCGGCTGGGGGGGTTGGGGGTGGGAGGCACCGTTTTACGGTGGTTCTCCTCCTACCTCTCTGGCTGATCGCAATTTGTGTTGACAGGAGAGCAGAGGCGACCTCGAGACCCCTCACATGTGGGGTGCCTCAAGGGTCGGTCCTCTCGCCTCTCCTGTTTAACACATATATGAAGCCGCTGGGTGAGATCATCCGTGGTTTTGGGGTAGAGTACCATCTCTACGCTGATGACACTCAGCTGTATATATCTACCCCAAACCACCCCAACGATGCCGTAGCGGTGATGTGCCAGTGCCTGGAAGCCGTACGGGTCTGGATGGGAAGAAACGGACTCAAGCTCAACCCGACCAAGACCGAGTGGCTGTGGTTTCCGGCTGCCCGATTCAACCAGCTGATTCCATCGCTGGCCATTGGGGGTGAACATCTTGCCCCAGTGGATGGGGTGCGCAACTTGGGTGTCCTCCTGGATGCCCGGCTGTCCATGGAAGATCAAGTGACAGCCGTGGCCAGGAGGGCGTTCTACCAGGTTCGCCTGGTTCGCCAGTTGCGCCCCCTATTGGATCGGGACGCCCTTCGCACAGTCACTCATGCTCTCGTGACATCCCGACTGGACTATTGTAACTCTCTCTACATGGGGCTCCCCTTGAGGTGCACTCGGAGACTTCAGCTAGTACAGAATGCAGCCGCGCGAGCAATTATGGGAACCTTAAGGTTTACCCATGTAACACCGCTCTTGCGCGAGCTGCACTGGCTGCCTGTCGTCTTCCGGGTGCGCTTCAAGGTTTTAGTTATCATCTTCAAAGCGCTCCATGGCTCGGGACCTAGCTATTTGCAGGATCGGATCCTGCCTCATACATCCACACGGCCAATTCGCTCCCACAGAGAGGGACTTCTCCGGGTGCCGTCCACTAGACTTTGTCAGCGGGCGACGCCCAGGGGAAGGGCTCTCTCTGTGGCAGGCCCAGCCCTCTGGAACGACCTTCCCCCCGACATTAGAACAAGTACGGACCTCCGCTCCTTCCGTCTAAAATTAAAAACATATCTGTTCTGCTTGGCCGGCCTAGGGTAGTCCCTCGTCTATGGGATTGTCAATAATTTTAGCTAGGGATTTTAGTATTTTAATTGGTAATTTTTAGCGCAGGGATATATTTAATTTGTTTTTATTATGTGTATGTGTATTTATTGTTTTATTTGCCCTGTGCACCGCTCCGAGTCCCTTTGGGGAGAGGGAGCGTTCAACAAATTAAATTATTATTATTATTAAATTATTAAATTATTAAATTATTATTATTATTTGTTGAATGTCTATGGAGATTTTCGGCCATCCAGATCTTGGTTGTCCCAAAGGTGTTTTTTCAAGAGGCAACTGGACTTTCTGGTTTTTTTGGGGTTATTTTTTTGAAAAAAAGTTTTATTGGGTTTTATAAATTTTTTACAAATAGGGTAAAGGGTAAGGTGTATAAAAGATATTGTGAGAACTTTCACGTCGAAGTCATTGACCCCTTCCGAGTCTTCATAACAAAATATAGATAATACATTAAACTTTCATTTGTACTACAAAGTGGAAAGAAATGCAAATATATCATTGTAAAAACTATGCTAGCAATCATATATGAACATCCAAACAAGAATTGTGTTATACTAAAATAAAGTCACTTTTGAGATCTAAGTCTTTTGGCAATTGTGTCTTCTTCTCCCTGGCCCCCAGTGGGCGGGGCCGCGGCACCCTCTGCTCCCCCATTTTCATCCTCCAGGATTGAGGAATGTTTTTTTAAGAAATGCTTCCGCCTCAGCAATTGTTTTAATTCTTACTCTTCCTCCCTCCCAGAACACCAACATTCCCTCTGGCATCACCCACTTGAACCAGACCCCCTGTTTAAATAATCTTTTAGACAAAAAGGAATACTTCTGTTTTATCTCTCTAATCTTCTTCGGGACCTGCTTCAAGATAGCAATCTCTTTCTGTTGATAAACTAAAGGACCGTCTCTCTGCGCCCTCAAGATCCTTTCCCTTGTCGACCTTCTTACAAATTTAATATGTATCTCTCTGGGTACTTCATTTTTCCTGGCATATGCTGAGTTTTCTGTTTTTTCTTTGAAGACATTTCGCTTCTTCTTGGATGAGAAGCAAAACATCTTCAACCCTCCCCCCCCCTTCCCGAAAGTCTAGTTACCTCTCAAAAAACAAACCAACCTTTGGGACAAATGCTTTGTTGATCCAAAAACTTCCCAATTTCATCAAGAAGGTCATTTTCCAAGCATTTGTAAATCTGGCAAGGGAGTCCTGGTTTCTGCTGACCATCTTCTACTTAAAAGGGAAGTTTATATATTTATTTATTTGATTTGTCCATCGTTTACAAGATATCAGTATATCAGGTATCAGTATAGACATGCTTATGAATACATGAAATGGCTACAAATAAATGGGGTTGTTAGGACAGGGATGGTAGCCATGCTGGTGTGCTTATGCATGCCCCCTTACAGACCTCTTAGGAATGGAGGTGAGGTCAATAGTAGACAGTTTAAGGTTAAAGTTTTGGGGATTTGAAGACGTAACAACAGAGTCAGGTAGAGCATCCCAGGCGTTGACCACTCTGTTGCTGAAGTCGTATTTTCTGCACTCACGTTTGCAGCAACTTACATTGAGTTTGTATCTGTTGTGTGCTCTTGAATTATTGTGGTTGAAGCTCAAGTAGTCATTGACTGGTAGGATGTTGCAGTGGATAATTTTGTGTACTAGGCTTAAGTCTGAATGTAGGTGGTGCAGTTCTAGGTTGTCCAAGCCCCAAATTTCACGCCTGGTGGTATAAGTTCCTACATTGCCCTCTCTATCTTATCTTCTTTGGTTGGTTTCTGCCTAGCCAGGGTTCATCTTAACTCAATTACATTATTATTACAGCGTGTCAGTTTGAGTTGCTTCCCCACTTATTGGCATATGGCTGTTTTTTTTCAGTTTCATTGCTAATTCTTTTCCAGTGGACTTGTTCAAAACATACTCATTTTCTCCTTAGACTCAGCGTTGTTCACGCATCACATTTCAATGACGCCTCACTAGCTTCATTGGGAGGAGAAGGAGGCAGGCGAGGAGGGAGAATAAGGACTCAGGAATTGCCTGGCTTTGCATACATTTGTTCAAGATGAGATGCCAGGTTGTCAAAACGCAAACGAGATGGCAGGGAAAGGTGAACTGGGCACCCCAATCTGTCAAGCGTTTGTGTTGGAGGCGGGTACCAGTTGGACCTGGTCCAAGATGATGGGCAGGAGAGAAGAAAAGATGCAGGCTACTTATTGAAAAGAATAGTCTATTAATAACTTCCTCTGTGTTTAAATATCTTCCTTTTGACTGTGCACAATGACTTTTAGCACTTGAGCAATTCTGGGATGGAAGCAGATAACAGATTAACAGAGTTGTAAGGAACCTTATAGGTCATCTAGTCCAAGTCCCCACTCAAGCAGGAGACCCTACACCTTTTCTGACAAATGGCAGTCCAATCTCTTCTTGAAAGCCTCCAGTGATGAAGCTCCCACAACTTCCAAAGGCAACTTCTGTTCTATTGGTTGATTGTTCTCAATGCCAGAAAAGTTCTTCTTATTTCTAGGTTGAATCTCTCCTTGTTCAGTTTCCATCCATGATTCCTTGTCTGGCCTTCAGGTGCCTTGGAAAATAGCTTGACCCCCTCCTCTCTGTGGCAGCCCTTCAAATATTGGAAGACTGCTATCATGTCTCCCCTGGTCCTTCTCTTCACTAGACTAGCCAGTTCCTCGCATGTTTTAGTTTCCAGTCCACTCATCTTCCTGGTTGCTCTTCTCTGCACTCTTTTTTAGAATCTCAACATCTTTTTTATAGTGTGGTGATCAAAACTGGATGCAGGATTCTAGGTGTGGTCTTACTAGGGCTTTATAGAGTGGTATTAGTACCACATTTGATCTTGTATCCCTGTGTTAATGCAATTGAGGATTGCATTAGCGAAGACGTTGCTGAGAAAATGGCACCATACTTCTTCTTCCTCACCGTTTTTCAAGTGAGAAGAAGTCATAGAGTGGCAACTTCTTGGCATAGCATGGACATCTGTTTGACTTGTTTATCTGATTGACAGTTGAAACCGAGGAATCATTTCATCCCAATGGGAATGGCCGCCCTACCTATGCAGGCACAAAGGGCAGGCTCAGGACCCTAATGGTCAAGAAATTCTGGCTGGTGGGATCCAGGAGGAGACATTTTTCTTCCATGGCTCCCATGTTCTGGCATGTGGTGCCCCTTGAGATGAGATCCATACCCACCCCTTTGGCCTTCCCACAAGACCAGAAAACCTGGCTCGATCCTATTAAATCCATGCTAACCGTATTTCATTCATTACTTTATTTTACAGAATAACAAAATAACAGAGTTGGAAGGGACCTTGGAGGTCTTCTAGTCCAACCCCCTGTTTAGGCAGGAAACCCTACACCACTTCAGACCAATGGTTATCCAACCTCTTCTTAAAAACTTCCAGTGTTGGAGCATTCACAACTTCTGGAGGCAGTTGTTCCACTGATTAATTGTTCTCACTGTCATGAAATTTCTCCTCAGTTCTAAGTTGCTTCTCTTCTTGATTAGTTTCCACACATTGCTTATTGCCTGCCTTCAGGTGTGTTGGAGAATAGCTTGACTCCCTTTTCTTTGTGGCAGCCCCTGAGATATTGGAAGACTGCTATCGTGTGTCCCCTGGTCCTTCTTTTCATTAAACTAGACATACCCAGTTCCTGCAACCATTCCTCATATGTTTTAGCCTTCAGTCATCTTTGTTGCTCTTCTCTGCACTCTTTCTAGAGTCTCCACATCTTTTCTACATCATGGTGACCAAAACTGAATGCAGTATTCCAAGTGTGGCCTTACCAAGGCATTATAAAGTGGTAGTGGTACTTTAGTCTTGAAGATTCCTGTTCTGAAATCCACGTTTTGAGGTACACTAGGGAACTATTGAAGAGGAAGGTAATGCAAATGTCTTCTAGAAATTTAGAAATGTCTTCTAAACCAAACTTTAGAAGAAGAGACAAAAAAAATCTGGAAATGATAACACTGAAAGTGTTCATTAATGGGAATAGGACTGCACTTTTTAAGTACCTAAATAGAATTCTTTATTGGCCAAGTGTGGTTGGACACACAAGGGAATTTGTCTTTGGTGTGTATCCTCTTAGTGTACATAAAAAGAGATAACAAGTACCACCAGCGAGACTAGCAAAGATGTTTGAGAATTTATCAGCTAAATGTTGAAAGTGTACCAGGTTCATATTATCACATGTGGTGGACATGCCCAAAGGCAAAAAGAAATACTGGACCAAAATGCATACTTCGTTAGAAAAAAGGATAAAGCAACACATAGATTTGAAACCAGAAATATTCCTGTTGGGTATCGGACTAGAACAATATAATTAAGAGAATCCATACCAAATTTTACATGCATTAACTGCAGCAAGAATTGTGTTTGCACAACAATGGAAAAATGAAGAGATCCCTACAGAGGAAAGTGTTGTTAAAAATATTAGAATGTGTTGAGATGGATAGATGAACACTTAAAAGAAAAGAAAAGAAAGAAACAGAATTCTCTTCAACATGTGACTTGTTTTACCAATGGCTAACTAATAGAAACAGAGGTTATAAATTAAGAAGATTGAAAAGATAATAAAAAACATTGTGTTGAAAATTTTGCAGGATGGATAAACTAATTGTACTATTACTTTGTGATTAACATTGACATGTTTATTATGATTATTATTGTGATTATGGCTGTATTTCTATTTAAAACCAACTGTGCCCAGACAACACGCTGTTCAGATAAATATGGCACTTTTTAGGTTTATTTTTTTTAAAAATGTATTAAGAAATATATATATATTTAAACTTAAATATATATATATATATATTTTTAAAAAGGTAACAAGCAGAAAAATCTGTTCCCCCACCACCACCACTGCAGATGTGGAATGATTTCAGAGAAAAACCTGTTCTGGTTGAATGTTAGGAAGATTTAAAAAGTTTTAAAAAAAGTTTTGCAATGGAATCCATTATCAAAAAAGATGATGAACTTCTCTTGACTAAATGAATAGCTAGAGGGGATTTTAATTTGGATTCTTGGACTTCAAGTTTTATAGGGATTTGGTGGATCAGTGGCTAAGACACTGAGCTTGTCAATCAGAAAGGTCAACAGTTTGGTGGTTTGAATCCCTAGCGCCGATTTTATTTTCCTGGATTCCAAGATCACTGCAGATGGAGACTGCAGCTAAGAAAGCTTAAAAAAGAGGCTTGCTCCTAGGGAGGAAAGCTATGGCAAATCTGGACAGCATACTAAAAAGCAGAGACATCACCCTGCCAACAAAAGTGTGTCTAGTCAAGGCTATGGTTTTCCCAGTGGCTGTGAAAGTTGGACCTTAAGGAAGGTTGAGCACCAAAGAATGGAGGCCTTTGAACTCTGGGGCTGGAGAAGACTCTTGCGAGTCCCTTGGACTGCAAGGCGATCAAACTGGTCAGTCCTAGAGGGGATCAACCCTGCCTGCTCTTTAGAAGGCCAGATCCTGAAGAGGAAACTCAAGTACTTTGGCCACCTAATGAGAAGAAAGAACTCACTGGAGAAGAGCCTCATGCTGGGAACGATTGAGGGCAAAAGAAGAAGGGGACGGCAGAGAATGAGGTGGCTGGATGGAGTCACCAAAGCAGTAGTGGGCTTAAATTAACTCCAGAGTTAATGGAGGATGGTAGAGGACAGGTAGAGGACAGGAAGGCCTGGAGGAACATTGTCCATGGGGTCGCGATTGGTCAGACATGACTTTGCAACTAACAACAACAATCCTAAACAAAACAAAATAATAAGTAGCCAAACAATCTTAAATTTCATGCTCTCAGATATATGAATGAAACTCTGAGGGAATATGTGGTTGAAAGGACTGAAGTCAACATTATATTATAGTCCTAAAGAGATTTTGTTTTATAAAATAATGTATCATTGGTACATGTCACCAGAGAAATTGTCTAGAACATATAAAAGTACTTCAAATTTATGTTGGAAATGTCAACAGCAAGAAGGGTCATTTTATCATGCTTGGTGAAGGTGCAAAAAAGCCAGAAAATGAGTCTCAAAAGAAAATCTCTGGTTTCCATTGTATTTTAAAATCTTCTGCATGAATATATGTGATGAGTACAAAATCTTCCAGCAGGAAAATCTGAATTAAGAACAACAACTGCCGCTTCCTTGTGCACATAAAGAGGCACTGTGGGTTTTTGATTTGCAGTTTCTGACAAAGGAATTCACTGAATTAATTTCGCAAGACATCAAATCAAATAATGGAAGTCCAACTGGCTGCTATTGGATGGTTCGAGGGCATTTTGTATATGTGCATAAATACTGTCTTGCTAATGGAGTTGACTTTTTGACTTTCTTGCTAATTGATTTGACTTTCTGACTTCCTTGCTAACTGAGATGACTTTTTCAATTTCGTTCACAAATCTAAGGCAGGAATTTGATTTAAATTGATTCACAAATTGAATCAATGATTCCAATCAAGTTACTTTTAAAAGCACACCTATCTATATCTATCTATCTATCTATCTATCTATCTATCTATCTATCTATCTATCTATCTATCTATCTATCTATCTATCTATCTATCTATCTATCTATTATTTCTCTCTCTGTCTAGCTATCTGTCTTTCTCTCTGTCTATGCATCATCTCTCTCTCCTCTCTTTCTGTCTCTCTTTGTCTCTGTCTATCTGTATCATCTATATAATCTATATGTCTATCTATCCATCCATCCATCCATCCATCCATCCATCCATCCATCCCTGTCTGTCTGTCTGTCTGTCTGTCTATCTGTATCCATCCATCCATTTCTATCCTATCTCTCTCTCACATCTATGTCCCTCTTTCTCATCACTCATCACTCTCTCTCATCTCTATCTATCTATAATCTATCTATCTATCTATCTATCTATCTATCTATCTATCTATCTATCTATCTATCTATCTATCTATCTATCTATCTATCCCATCTCTCTCTCACACCTATGTCCCTCTTTCTCATCACTCATCACTCTTTATTTTTTTATTTTTTATTTTATTAAATTTATACCCCGCCCTTCTCCAAATGGACCCATCTATCTATTTATCCATCCATCCATCCATCCATCCATCCATCCATCCATCCATCCGCTGTCTAATCGCTCTCTTTCTATAAAAATATGTACATACCCATACACACACACACACAGGGAGCATACATATTCCAATGTTATCTTCAATTTTTCCATGTCTTTTTTTTGCAGTCCTGCACTCTCGTTTCATTTTGTGCATAGCCAGCAACATCAATGTAGCGTAAACACTTATTTTATGGTGTAGTGGCGATGCTGGAAAGTTGCATGAATCTAATAATTTCAGGCTAGTAAAACAGTTTAAAAGCTTCCATGATCAACCTAAAGCTGACCTTTTAACTCTCGAGCAAAATGTGCTTTTATCAACAGAAGCTGCCTCTGAAATTTTAAAAAGGAGGAGGAGGAGGAGGAGGAAAACGCAGAGGGTAAAATAAATCATAACCAGAACTTGAGAGACAAAAAAAGAAAAGGAAGGGAAAAGAGTTGTGAGAGTAAAAGTGTACAAATTTATGGGCAGGAAATAACAAATAGTGGATGAGTTGATTTTTTCTTTTCTTTTTTACATTTTTCCTATGGAAGGAAAAAATATCCTGTTCACAGGGGAAAATTTAGAATTGGGTAATAAACTTTTGTCAGCAGGACGGTGGAGGTACATGCAAAGTATGACAATAAATTGTGAAAAATATTTTTAAAAGATATTCAAAAGTACCTTTTATCCACTATGCAACCTTAGGCGCATGAAGAACACAATCTATGCCTAAAGCACTCACAGATTTTCTCTTTCGAAATAACTTCTACCATATTTCTATGGAGATTCTCAGTCATCCAAGCCATGGTTGTCCCAAAAGTGCTTACCCATTCCCTCTCCACTCCTGGGGGAAGCATATTGCAAAATCTCTATTCGCAGCCCACTCTGGGGGTTAGTTCTCTCAGAACTACTCAACCTTTCCGCTACCGGTTCTACAGAACCTGTCAGGACCTACTGAATTTCACCCCTAGTATAGGGTGTCCTGCTTGAGCAGGGGGCTGGGCCAGAAGACCTCCAAGGTCCCTTCCAGCTCCATTCTGATTGATTGATATAAGTTCTATTACTAGAACTAGGGGGCACTCCATGAAACTTTTGATAACTAGACCTCAAACAAATAAGAGGAAGTACTTTTTCACCCAGAGGATTACGGGTCTATGGAACTCCCTGCCAGAAGAAGTGGTGACAGCTGTCAGCCTCGACACCTTTAAGAAAGGATTAGAGGAGTTCATGGAGAACAAGGGTATCAATGGCTATCATTATGGATGACTAAGGACACCCTCCGGGTTTAAGAGATAGGCAGGATATTTCTCAATGCCATTTGCAGGGAATCATAAGCGGGTGAAGACATCTGCTTGGGAAGACCCTGAAGCAAATGGGGAGCCACTGGGTGAGACAGAATGCTGGACTGGGTGGTCTGTGGCCTGTTCCAGCAAGTCTGTTCTGATGTTCTTATGTTCTTATGCTACTGCTGTTTCTTATTGGCCAGGGATTGATCTTGTACAAAACCTTTTGAGATCCATATTACAGTAGTAGTAGTAGCTGTGATTCACTCATTGCATGAGAACAATGCACCTTCAAGCCCACAAATTACTCATTTGCTGGCAGGAAAGGTCCTCAGGGAGGGACCACGAAAGTCAAGATCGAAGCCATCATCGGGTGATTCAAAGCCCTGGTTCCTTTTTATTTTATGTTGGGATGCACGCAAAACAGAGCAGAGCATCAATCACACATTTGTGGCCATATTCCCTACTTTGACTTAGGAAGATGTTCTTCCTAAGATTCCCAGATTTCAGAAGGTGGAGAGAAATCCTGAGGTATGATGCTATTCCATTAAATAGTTTTGGCAAGAAAAGCATCTCCTCTCATCATATGCTGTGTTTGATGAAGACAATCGCAACCAACCAATCAATCAATCTTCCAATTTTGGGTGAGGAGTAGAAACTATAGCGACCCATACACTGATCCATTCATGTGTACAGGAGGGGCTTTATTTAAACCCAGTGCTTTGGTTCAATCCTCTTGCCTATTAAAAGCTCTAGTTTTATGCTGCCTAGTTTGAATAGCAGGTAAATATGAAACATATGAAGACCTGGAAATAGAAGTAGAACAACTGTGATAAAAGAAAGCAAAGATTGCACCAATACGAATAGGCCCTTTGGGTGCAATGCAATCCTAAAACATTTGGAGCACCATTTGAATATCTTTGGCATTGACAAGAACACCATTAGTCAATTGCAAAAGGCAGCTTTACTGGAATCAGCTTGCATCCAGCAATGTTACCTTTAATAGTTAATACCTTTAAATAAATAAATAAAAAAGTCAATTTCCAGGTCTTTGGAAGGGACTCGATAGGTGGATAAAAATGCCAAATGCAGTCTAAACATCTGGTGGACTTCACGTTCAACCATATTAATATAATCAATATAAACATGGGACACCAAGTTAGGAGGTTAGGAGATTCTCCAAAACAGCTCAATTGTTAATAATTTCTTTAAAAAACAACAACCAGGAAAGAGGTTTTTCTGATTTTCAGAAAATGGGGGATTTGTAGAGGTTTTCACTGTTGGATCTAGTTGATTGGGCCAAAACTGGCTGGAATTGGCAGCACAGGAAGTATCTGTATGCCAAGCCATAATGGGCTTTATAGGTCAAATCCAACACCTTAAATTAGACTTGGATACCTATTGGAAACTAATGAAAGGTTTGCAAAACCAGCACAATGTGCTTCCAATATTGGGAGCCAAACTCTATATGGTCTACTATGGTACGGACCAATTGTACTTTTGGAATACTCTTCAAGGACAACCCCATGTAAAGTGCATTAAAGTAGTCTAGCCAGCTAGTGATAAAGGCAAGAATTACTGATGCAAAATCCTTCTGCAAGTCACATGCCATCATGTCCATTTATCCATTGCTATGGATGAACTCGGTTAAGACGCTGAGCTTGTCGATCAGAAGGTCGGCAGAAGGTTCGAATCCTTAGCACCATGTAATGAAGTGAGCTCCCGTGACTTGTCCCAGCTTCTGCCAACCTAGCAGTTCGAAAGCATGTAAAAAATTCCAGTAGAAAAATAAGAACCACCTTTGGTGGGAAGGGAACAGCATTCTGTGCGCCTTCAGCATTGAGTCATGCCAGCCATATGCCTATGGAGACGTCTTCGGACAGCACTAGCTCTTTGGCTTTGAAACGGAGATGAGTGCTTCCCCCTAGAGTAGGGAATGAATAGCACACATGTGCGAGGGGAACCTTTACCTATGGATAACCTTCCATTTGCATAATACCCTGTGCAGGATTTTCATACAGGCTGTTATAATTCTGGTGACTTTCCTTGACATTTTTCTCTCTCCCTCAGACGCTTTGCTTTTGAATTCAATGCTTTCAGTTTTGCTTGAGTGCTCCAGGGTAGCTTTATGCACCGCCTGTAACCAATTACTGGATGGTTCCGAAGGCACAACACCATACATTTAACAGGAAATATGAGTCAATGAGTTTCCCTTGGATGTGCATCATGGATCTCTTTTGATGGATCAGGAGGCTGACCTTCAGCTACTCAAAATGGCTCTTGTAACTTGAAAATAAAACAATTGAGTTGAACCAATGCTGGTGACTCAGTTTAGTAACTTTAGCGGAGATGGGGAAAGGAAAGCAAATATTTGGAGCAGAGAAATGTGCATGGTTTTTTAAAAAAATCTAGTTATTTCTCAACCTGATGGAAGAGTTTGCCTTCACAAATTCTTTCCAAAATTTGACATTTGAAGACATTGTCATGGGTTGAAGGAAGTGCCCTTACACAGTCAAGAAACCTGCCATCCTGGGCCCAACATTTGGGAAGCCAGGCTCTGCCTGTCACAAGCCAGGACAAAGGGTGAGTGATGGAAGAGTAACACCTCTTTAAAAAACCTTGGTCCAGCTGGTCCGGCTGGTAGCACCTTGTAAGGGCCCCTTTCCAGGGTTACAGGAGAAGACGGTCAGCGGTTTTGAAGACAGAAGAGGGCTCTACGTCCCAATGGCAAATCAAGCAGCAGAACCATCTTCTAGGAGAAGGGAAACTCTGATTACAAACCTCCACTGCCTTGGGGCTACATCCACAAGGATGGAAAAGGCTTCAGGAGTCAACCTCCAGGCAAAATCCTGAGCCAGAATCCCGGAAGCAGTTCATGACTGTGTACAACCACATTCTGGTAACTCCTACAATGCAGCTGGAACCCATCGTATTGGCTCTGCCATTCCACTGGACTATTTCAGCGACATGGAGAGGGGAGATCTGCTGCTTGGGTAACAGTCTATCCTCCATATGAATCTACTCAGGCCTCATGCTCTGGAGAGGACACTCCAGCTTTGACCTCTTCCCAGAGCACCATACCAGAGTCTTTTGAGACTGATGGATGCCAATGCAAATATAGTCAAGGGACACTGGTGAACGTCATGCCTTCTATTGTACCATCATCCTAAAAAGTCAAGGGGTTCAAACCAGAGGTGTGCTGCTAATTTGTTTACTACTATTTTGGATGCACTCCTGTGCTCCTGTGTGATGCTTCTGCGCATGCACAGAAGCATCCGGGTGGTTGGGCAGAGTCTCCCATCATTGCTACTACCAGTTCATCCAATATGGGCTGAACCTCCAGCAACCCACCTCTGGTTCAAACCATTTTTCCAAGGCACCAAAAGGCAAGACAAGAAACAATGATTGGAAACTACTCAACTAGAACTAAGGAGAAATTTCCTAATGGTGAGGCATCAACCAAAGGAATGTCTTGACTTGAGAAGTTGTGGATGCTCCATCACTGGTGCCTTTTAAGAAGACACTGGACAAGCATTTGTCTGAAATGATATAGGTTTTCCTGCTCAGGAAGGGAGTTGGACTAGAAGACGTCCATGGTCACCTTCCAATTCTTATTATTCTATGTTCTATGATCTCTTCCAGGGGTCCTTAGTTTCTCTGGCTTTCTAAATTTCCAATATGTCCTAAGAGAAGACCTCAAGAACATCCAATAGGCGTCACAAGGTTTAATGCACAAATCTGCCTTTGCCTTTACTTCTCAAGAGCAAGATAGATAGATTAACAGAGTTGGAAGGGACCTTATAGGTCAGGGGTGGCGAACTGTGGCTCTTTTATGACTCATGGACTTCACTACCCAGAATTCCTGAGCCAGCATGGCTGGCTCAGGAATTCTGGGTATTGCAGTCCATGAGTCATAAAAGAGCCACAGTTCGCCACCCCTGTTATAGGTCATCTAGTCCAACCCCCCCTCATTCAAGCAGGTGACTCTACACCATTTCTGGCAAATGGCAGTCCAATCTCTTCTTGGAAATCTCAAGTGATCAAGCCCCCATAACTTCTGAAGGCAACTTCTGTTCCATGGGTTGATTTTTCTCACTGTCAGAAAGTTCCTCATTATTTCTAGGTTGAATCTTTCCTCCTTCAGTTTTTCCATCCATTATTCCTTCTCTGGCCTTCAGCTGCCTTGGACAATAGCCTGACCACCTCCTCTCTCTGGAAGCCCCTCAAATATTGGAAGACTGCTATCATGTCTCCCCTGGTCCTTCTCTTCACTAGACTAGCCATGATCAGTTCCTGTAACCATTCTTAATATGTTTTAGTCTCCAGTCCCCTAATCATCCTGGTTGCTCTCCTCTGCACTTTTTCTAGAGTCTCTACATCTTTTTTATAGTGTGGTGACCAAAACTGGATGCAGCATTCTAGGTGTGGTCTTACGATTTTTTATAGAGTGGTATTAGTACCTCACTTCACCTTGACTGTATCCCTCTGTTCATGCAATTTAGGATTTCATAAACTGGGCCTGGCTAGTCTAGTAAAGAGAAGGACCAAGGAAGACATGATAGCAGTGTTCCAATAATTCAGGAGCTGCCACAAAGAAAAGGGAGTCAATCTATTTTCCAAAGCGCCTGAAAGCAGGACAAGAAGCAATAGATGGAAACTAACCAAGGAGAGAAGCAACCTAGAACTAAGGAGGAATTTCATGACCGTTAGAACAATTAATCAGTGGAACAACTTGCCTCCAGAAGTTGTGAATGCCCCAAGATTGCAAGTCTTTAAGAAGATGTTGGATAGCCATTTTTCTGAAGTTGTAGGACTTTCTGCCTGAGCAGGGGGTTGAACTAGAAGACCTCCAAGGTCCCTTCCAACTCTGTTATTCTATTCTGATATGTAAGTTGTCAAGTTTCAAAAACACAATATTAGCTATTCAAATCACTTTTCTGTAGGCAAAATTTTATTTTATCATAGTATTTGACTGAATCATAACTAACCGTTCATGTGTCTAATTAGAGTTAGATATTTTGGGTACTCCATCACTTGAGGCTTTTAAGAAGAGACTGGACAGTCACTTGTCTCAAATGGTATAGGGCAGGGGTCTCCAACCTTTGCAACTTTAAGTCTGAAGGACTTCAGCTCCCAGAATTCTCCAACAAGCAAAGAAGGCTGGAGAATTCTGGGAGCTGAAGTCCTTCAGACTTAAAGTTGCAAAGGTTGGAGACCCCTGGTATAGGGTCTCCTGCTTGAGCAGGGGGTTGGACTAGAAGACCTCCAAGGTCCCTTCAAAACTCTTTTACTATGTTAAAAGTATAATTCAGCAGTGGTGATAAAGATGAGTCCAGAAGTGTGTTTGTCGGTGTTTGTGTGACTGAGAGAGGAGGGGAAGAGAATGTGTCTATGAGAGAGAGAGAGAGATAAGAGAGAAAATTCCTCATTTTGCTTCTCAGATTCTGATAATGGATCTGCTTCATATTTGCCAAGCATACAGCCAGTCAATTAACAGTTATGTTTTCACACTATTTTTATCCATAGCTGTTGAAACCATGAAAATGACAAAATGACAGCTGACATTTTTTAAAAAGAAAATCTCATTTGCCTCATTGGAGGAAATCTAGAAAATGCACATCTATAAGATGACTCAGACGCTGCAAAAATGAGGACAAGGAAACAGTTGGCATCCTAGAGTGGCATTCATGGGTTTTTCCACTATATACTGTAGAAAATAATAGTGGTTTGAAATTTGTATCCAAGATTCTAAAACTCTCCTTTCCCTTCTAAAAGAGGTGCTAATTTAGATTTTCTTAAAAAGTTTTTTAAAAATATCCTGGAATCTAATAACAGAAGGAACGAATGAAAGCAGGGAGAAGAAGTGGAGGAGGAGGAGGAGGAGGTGGAAGAGGATGGGGATGGAAGAGGAGGAGGTGGTGGAGGAGGAGGAGAGGAGGAAAAGGAAGAGGAAGAGGAAGAGGAAGAAGAAGAAGAAGAAGAAGAAGAAGAAGAAGAAGAAGAAGAAGAAGAGGAGGAGGAGGAGGAGGAGGAGGAGGAGGAGGAGGAGGAGGAGGAGGAGGAGGAGGAGGTGGTGGTGGTGGTGGTGGTGGTGGTGGAGGAGGAGGAGGATGGGGAAGAGGAGGAGGAGGAGAAAAAGAAGAGGAGGAGGAGGTGGAGGAGGAGGAGGAGAAGAGGTGGAGGAGGAGAAGAGGAGGAGAGGGAAGGATGGGAGGAGGATGGGAGGAGGAGGAGGAGGGGGAGGGGGGAAGAGGGGGAGGATTCAAACAATGAGGCTTCTGCTGGTCCATTAAGTTCCCCTTTTCCTTCCAGTTAGAAACACACTGGGAACACCTACTGTATTTTGGAATTTAGCCAAGCATCACCAGATATCATGACAGCTGAATGTTCTGTTTGCTTCCTTTTCATCAAGTCATTAAGAATCAAGTGGTTTTCCCCAAGTTGGTCCATGGAAATGTGTTGGGTCATCACGACCTGCCCTTTCGATGGAATGTAAACTTGGCCAAGAGAGAATGTGGCATATAAACAATATTATTGCCAACTGTTTTGCCCTCGTTCAATTCTCTCGGTTTGTGAAGTTAGGAGACATTGAAAGAAGACGAAATGAAATGAAGAAGGTGAGAATTGCTTTTTGGCTTCACAGGGGAAAGGAAGATAGATTCACCTTAGAGGTGGCCTTATTTTCATTTCTTTCCTATTTCAATTTTTTAAAAAGCCTTTTGGTTCTTTGGAGACTCATAGTAGCAACTGCATTCTCATTGAGTTCGCAGCGCATTGGAATGAAAGAATCCTTGTTTGGTCATGTGACTTTCCAACTTTGCCTTGTTAGATGATTATGACAATGAGAGAATCCCTGTATTATTTGGAGTGGGAGGGGTGTTTTGTTTCAAGTTTGTTTCATTTGTTTCAAGTTTGCTTTCCATAGACTGTATGATGTGGTCTGCCAGCGGCCAGCACAGCTGGCAGCAGATTCGGACAGTGAGGAGGTTGGGGAGGGACATGGGCCAGTCCTGGAGTCTGGGGAAGGCTGTGATGAGGGCTCTGTGTCGGAGGTAGAGAGGGGATCAGGGCTGTATGCCAGTTATCAGCTACCTTCAGAGTCGGAGATCAGTGGGGCAGAAGAACAGCTGGAGCCTGTTCCTAGTGTGCGCATGCACAGAGTTTCCAGACGAAGAGAACAGCTAAATAACAGAGGTTAAATTGGGAGTAAGGCCACAGGTGGATGATGAATGGCCACTCCCAGAGGGAATAAGACGAGCAGAAGGGGAGTGGAGCTTGCAGGAGACAATTAGTTCTCTTAATTGGTTCATGACTCTCCGAGACTGCTTGCCAAGTTTTGCGGATATTGGCCTGGCAGCTCTCTACACCAGATAAGGTTTGTGACCGTAAGTCCTCCCTCGAAAGACTTTGTTGGATGTGAATGAGCAGAATTGACAGTAAATTAATAAAAGGGGTTTTTGTTGGGACAAGGATTTTGCTTCCTGCTCTTGGGAAGCCTCAGTCAGAACACTGTAGGAGAAGAGCAGGCATAGCTGGCGGGTGGAGTTAAACACACCATCAGCTTAGAGTCATTTCCACAAACTGCCTAAGTGCATCCTCTCCTGAATTCCATGGACTCTGATCTGGTGCCAATTTAGCATTGAACTTCAGTTGACTAGGTTCTTGTGCATAGGCTTGAACAATAGATCTTCTTAACTGCGACAACATCTATGGCCCTGATCCTCCGCATCTGACCTTGACCGCCTTCAACGTGGAACGATCTTCTCCCAGAACTCTATGACTCTATGTCCAGAAATTATTTTACTCCTTGCAAAAGAGGCAGAAGTAGTAGAAGAAGAAAAACCCACCCTCTCTAGGAATAAAGGACATCCCTGATGCAAACCGCAGAATCTGACCCAGTTTTATGATGAACTCTTTTTAAAAAAAATGTAAAATTATTATTCAGAAGAGATACGTAGCATCATTGCTAGTGTTCCTGGCAGCCGCATCGCTCCTGCTTGGGAGATGCTTTGTTGAATCAGGACAGCATTCATGGATTCCAGGATTCTGTTATTGACAGCAACTGGCCAGGGACCCTTGGGAAACTGGCAGATAGGAGAAAAGTCTCATTTTGTTCATGTCCAACACCTGACCTTTGGGAGGTGTGCCTGCTTTGTACCTGGAGAACCCATTCAGCTGCTGCCATAGGAAGCATCTGCAAATAAGCTTCTCTCTTCTACCCCTTAAAAGCCATCAGGGCATCCTGTAGCTAGAAATGCAACATGTCAAGTTAGGGGTTTGAGGGGTGGGTGGGTGGGTGAAAAGGCCTTTCCTTTTCTCCTCACTCTACAGTAGCACAAAAGAGCCACTACCAGAAAGCTGCCATGAATCGACCCTTAATATGTAAATGTCAGGAGGTTTTTAAGTCTAGTTTGCCGATGGGCTGCCTAGATTCCCCCGCTTCCCGGCTTAATCTCCGTTCCTCTGGCTCGCTTCCCTTGAAGTTGCTTTTCTCGTTCACAAAAGATTGGCTTTTCTGCTCGAAACAAAAATCACAATGTGGTTTTCCTTTCCCTTTAGAGGGAAGCCGGGAGGGCGCGAAAGATGGCCGAGCCAATATTTCTTTTCAGGCAACTTGAAAAGAACAGTCCTTCCCTACTGATGGGGCGATGGGAAAACTTCAGGCTCTTTTCCGTGTGCCAAGCAGGAGCGCCTGCTGCGAAACTCTGATGGAGCTTCGGTTGGCAGCCCCTGAACCCTTCCAAAATCTTGGTGGCCACCAGCTCTGAATGAAGCTTCTTGTTTTGTCTGCTGTCCCCTAAAACAAATCGCCTTTGCAACAGCTACTGCATTTTTCTCTCCCTCCAGACCAAGCGTGCCAACTTGAGAGTTTTCAAGCCAAGCCTTGCCAAAGTGTCTTATTGCTGGCTGTTCTCTACGGTTGCTGGCATAAAAGCAACATCTTTATGTTGTTGTTTCCTTCATCAATAGAAAAATCTCTCCCGTATTCATGAAAAGAAGAAGAAGAAGAAGCAGGCTTGAGGGAAAAGTGCTGAGCAAAACGGAACAAATGTGCGTTTGTTGCCTGTTGAATACGAGACTTTTGTCTTCCATCTTGGATGGCTATAAATGGCACCATATGTTTCTATTTTGAAAAAGGTGAGTAAATGAGGGAGGCAAAACATCCTTTCAATAGGATTCTCCCCAAGACAAGTGGGCATTGAGGAGCTGAAGAACAAAGATGTTCTCCCACCTTGGAGTAGAAATGCAACTCTCTGTGTATGGCGTAAAAACACAGGACTTACAATTTTGTTTCTTAAAATTAAGCCCTGAATAGCTTTGAGGTGGTACCTCTGCTCACATTTGATGCATCAGAAATCAAAATAAAATAACAGAGTTGGAAGGGACCTTGGAGGTCTTCTAGTCCAACCCCCTGCTTAGTCAGGAAACTCTACACCACTTCAGACAAATGGCTATCTAGCATCTTCTTAAAAACTTCCAGTGTTGGAGCATTTACAACTTCTGGAGGCAAATGTTGCATTAATTAATTGTCCTCATTGTCAGGAAATGTTTCCTTAGTTCTAGGTCGCTTCTCTCCTTGATTAGTTTCCATTGCTTCTTGTCCTGCTTTCAGGTGCTTTGAAGAATAGCTTGACTCCCTCTTCTTTGTGGCAACCCCTGAGATATTGGAACACTGCTATCATGTCTCCCCTGGTCCTTCTCTTCATCAAACTAGACATACCCAGTTCCAGCAACCGTTCTTCATATGTTTTAGTCTCCAGTCCACTGATCATCTTTGTTGTTCTTCTCTGCACTCTTTCTAGAGTCTCCAAATAATCTGGCTCTCCATTTTTCTATCAAACTCAACACGCAGGGAAACAGGAAGGTGTGCAGAAACCTAACATACCAAAACAATGTTTAAAATTAAATTTCAGGTTATTTGTTACTTATGACCCATCCTCGAAGTTATGACTGCCACACTGCATTGAGGGGGCTTTGCAACGGGCTTGCACTTATGACTGTTTGCAGCATCCTATGGTTGCATGATCATTATCTGGCAATATTTTGCAATATTGTCATTAGATAAACTGGATTTGGATTTACAATCCTATGAGTCATTTAATGACTCCGTGATTCACTTAACCGATTGTGGTGACGTGCTTAATGACCATTGTAAAACCAGTCATAAAATCGAGTCCGATCATGTGGAGATAGGACCTAGGACTGCAAAGACTTATGATCATAATTCCAGATTCAATTGTAATCAGAGGGATTCTCAATAAGGGTGGAGATAGCATCCATGTATGTGTTGAACCTATCCATGCTCTGATTGGACTGAGTCAGATTACTAATTAATTAAGCCAGGTATATAACCCCCCTTAGGAGCTGCCATACCCAGTTTCCGACTCAGTCCAGCTCTGGGACTGTTCGATGTCCAACTCCTATCTTTGAATTGTGGAATTTCTCAGCTTAAATTTAGGCGCTGTAAGTAGACAGGGGACCCCCTCCTCCAGCAGCAGCCCAGGGCTCAGGTTACTCTGTCTCTTCCCAGCCACGGGCCCTGGCCTTTGGCTGCCTCCATAGTCTCCCATTAGCCTCCTACCTGAGCCCTCCTCACCTGAGGCTTGAGCGCTCCTCGCTGCGGCTGCTGCTGTCAAGATCGGGAGGGTGAGGTCGTAGGGCTGTTAAGGAGGCGGGCCGCACACACAGCTTGGCTATGAGGCCTTTTCTCTGATCCCTGCAGCTGAGGCAAAGCGCACTCTCTGTTCCCCGGCCTGCTCCTGCTGGCTGCACATGCGCGATCGCTTCCTGGCCTTATCAGGCCGATCGGAGCGAATTTGACAGTTATCAGCTGTTCATCGGCCACCCGGCCTTTGAAGCCACGCGGCCATCCGGTGAGTGAAGCGGAGGCTGTGCTGGGACCTCTTCGGACCTACGGTCATCTCGGAGGCTGCCTGACAGTTGCGGCAGCCATTTTGCATCCCCGGGCGCTGTCAGAGCTTGAGATTTCGCGCCCTTTTCTTCCGGCCGCCATTTTGTTGCTGTCAAACCTCCCTCGAGCGACGGCTGGAGACATGGCTGACTCGACCGGCACTGGGCCTAGCAGGGATGCCCATGGGCCTTCTCAGGGCCTTTCCCCCGCGGTGGGCACAACCCCCACCTCCTCCTCGGACAAGGCCGGCTCCCAGAACAGGTCTCGCTCTAAGTCACGCCCCAAGCCTTAGTAAGACCACACCTAGAATACTGAATGCAGTTTTGGTCACCACACTATAAAAAACACACTATGTTGAGATTCTAGAACAGGGTGTCAAACTTGCATCATCAGGGTGGCATCATGTGGCATATTGGCACTTTTTGCCCCTTTTCTAAACTGGATGGGACCAGCATATGATGCATTCAGCCCATGGGCTGCGTGTTTGGCACCCCTGCTCTACAAAGAGTGCAGAGAAGAGCAAAGATGATTAAGGAACTGGAGCCTAAATATAGGAAGAATGGTTACAGGAACTGGGTAGTGAAGAGAACGACCAGGGGAGACATGATAGCAATCTTTCAATATTTGAGGGGCTGCCACAGAGAGGAGGGGATCAAGTTGTTTTCCAAAGCACCTGAAGGCCAGACAAAGAATAATGGATGGAAATTGACCAAGGAAAGATTCAACCTGGAAATAAGGAGGAACATTCTGACAGTGAGAGCAATCAACCCATGGAACAGAAATTGCCTTCAGATGTTGTGGAAGCTTCATCACTGGAAGCTTCCAAGAAGAGATTGGACTGCTATCGGTCAGAAATGGTGCAGGGTCTGCTTGGGCATGGGATTGGACTAGATGACCTACATGGTCCCTCCCAACTCTGTTAATCTATGTATATCTATATGGTGACGTGCTTAATGACCATTGTAAAACCAGTCATAAAATCGAGTCTGGTCCTGTGGAGACATGAGCTAGGATTGCAATGAATTACGGCTTCATTACAGGTTTGATTTTATAATTGTAGGTTGAAAACTACCCGTACTCCATCAGAAAGTTTGGAAGCTGCAGCTGTTCTTCTTGTCCCATCTAGAAAAGATTTTAAACATGGACCCAAAATGGACCACTTCCTTTTCATTCCCAGGCTAAGAGAGTCTCTCTTCCCAACCTATAATTGGGGCTTGAACTTTTCACCCCAGCTCGGTGCATCCTTGAACTTCCTTTCTCTCCCCCAGCCCTTCTTTTTCTCTTCCACTGTTTATTCTGGAGCCGTAGGGAGAGGAAGAGAAATTTATACCCATGTGCCCTTAAACTGCTGACATCCCATGTTTACAGAAAGTGTTTACACAGAAAATTAATCAGTTACGGTTTTAAATTTTAATTAAAGAATGCTTTCTGGGGTTATTGCAAAACAGGCGAATGCCCATAAAAATGTATATTTGACAATCAGGCAGTGTTGTTCTTGGACTGGAGAATGGGCCAGCAATCACTCATGCGTGAGGCTTGTGCGTGCGTGTGTGTGTGTGTGTGTGTGAGGGTGTGAACATTCCTGCTTCCCCTCCGTTCCATTTAACACAGCACTCTCCCCTTCAATGGGAAGATTTTCATGGGACCTTTCCAGAGTACAAGCCAGAGTGAATCATGCTTGGAGACAGCAATGCATAAAATGGAGATCTGACTGATGGGTCTGTTGTCTTCTCATATACAAAATTCTTCCCTCTTGACTTCAATCAAGATCATTTGGAATACTGCATACAGTTTTGGTTGCCACGATGTAGAAAAGACGTGGAGACTCTGGAAAGAGTGCAGAGAAGAGCAACCAAGATGATTAGGGGACTGGAGGCTAAAACATATGAAGAATGGTTGCAGGAGCTGGGTATGTCTAGTTTGATGAAGAGAAGGACCAGGGGAGACATGAGAGCAGTGTTCCGATATCTCAGAGGGTGCCACAAAGAAGAGGGAGTCAAACTATTCTCCAAGGCACCTGGGGGCAGGACAAGAAGCAATGGGTGGAAACTAATCAAGGAGAGAAGCAACTTAGAACTAAGGAGAAATTTCCTGACAGTTAGAACAATTAACCTCTGGAACAGCTTGCCTCCAGAAGTTGTGAATGCCCCAACCCTGGAAGTCTTTAAAAAGATGTTAGATAGCCATTTGTCTGAAATGGTGGGGGGTTGGACTAGAAGACCTACAAGGTCCATTCCAACTCTGCTATTGTATTGTATTGTATTTGAAGGGTTAATACCACTTTATAAGGCCACACTTGGAATACTGCATCCAGCTTTGGCTGCCCTGATGTAAGAAAGATGTTGAGACTCTAGAAACAGTGCAAAGAAGAGCAACGAAGATGATTAGGGGACTGGAAGCTAAAATATGATGAAGAACAGTTGCAGGAACTGGGTATGTCTAGCTTGATGAAAAGAAGGACCAGGGGACACATGATAGCAGTCTTCCAATATCTCAGAGGCTGCCACAAAGAAGAGGGAGTCAAACTATTCTCCAAAGCACCCGAGGGAAGAACAAGAAGCAATGGGTGGAAACTAATCAAGGAGAGAAGCAACCTAGAACTAAGGAGAAATTTCCTGACAGTTAGAACAATTAATCAGTGGAAAAATGAGACATCTTTCATTTTTTCCCCTTTCATATACGTTCACAAATATACATTCTTGTAAATACTATTAACGTTTATCTATTAACTGTTGACATTTATCACGATCTTTTTACAAATATAGAGAACACAGTTGGGGTACCCCCATCTTATTTTGCAACAACCCTACTCCTTAGTTCTTCTCAACCATAAGGTGCATTTGTTCACTTTCCATAATTCATGCACAAGTCAGTATCCAACGTTTCTTGAGGGATATCAACTTTGAAACAATGCTCCTCATGTAGTCATGACCTTTCTGCAAACTTTTTTCTTAATCTGGATCAACCTTAATCACCTTCACAGTAGTAAGTGGCTAACATTACACTAAATATTTTGGGGCGCAAAATATTGGGGGGGCTTGAACAGTCTTGGCCCTCTTGAGTGCCAGCTCTAATCCTGTAGGGAGAGACTCTCCCTCTGCACAATTAGATACTTAATGATCCAACCACCAGCTAATAATAAACCACAGGATTGTTCTTTGACCTCATGTTTAGAGAGGTCACCTTTCGAAATATGGGACACTCGGGTTAACTTTTCTCAAGAAACTTTTATGATATCAGAACCTGAGCGTCAATTAACAGCTGAAATATTATCTGCTTTTCCCCCTCTGAAATGATTTCTCTGAGATGTTTCAGAGATACATAAAACCTCTGGCTATTATTTTGAGCAGTACCCACGTTAGAGATGGAGCCCCTCCTGACGAAGTACATTTTGAGGCTAATTAGATATTCCGAATTTCTATCAAGATTATTGTCACCAATGAAATGGTTCATTGAGTTTACGAGCTATGCAAAACTCCCTTTTACATTTCCATCAGAGTTGTTCTAGAGGCTAAGCTGTAATGAGGAGTTGGGAAGCAGGCTGACGAGGTGAAGAAGTCTCCTCCAAGTTGACCTTCTTCTCTTTTTACTTCCTTCTGACTTTCTGGTACCATGAATGTGTTGGGGAAACTGACGTTGATAGACCTACCGTGTATTGTTTTATCCACAAGTCTTCCTTCAGGACAACATTCTAAAGTTAGGGGAAAACATCCTTATGGATGGGCAATTACATTTCTTTGAGTGCCAAGAAGAAAATTGCTCTTGCAGAGGAAAAGAATTCTCGTAAGATGGTTTTCCAAAGCAGGAGAGCATTTTAGCAAAATGCGTCCAATAAAGGAGAGTATTTGGAGCTCAGAGTTGAAATGAAGGAGTCTTTGGTATTCTCAGATGAGGCACTAAACGCTATGTGTTGTTTGTTAGTTGCAAAGTTGTGTCCAACTAGGAAGAAATGGAGATTTTGCAGTATCTTTCCCCTGGAGTGGGGAGGGAATGGAGATTTTGCAGTATCCTTCCCCTGGAGTGGGGAGGGAATGGAGATTTTGCAGTATCCTTCCCCTGGAGTGGGGAGGGAATGGAGATTTTGCAGTATCCTTCCCCTGGAGTGGGAAGGGAATGGAGATTTTGCAGTATCCTTCCCCTGGAGTGGGGAGGGAATGGGGATTTTGCAGTATCCTTCCCCTGGAGTGGGGAGGGAATGGGGATTTTGCAGTATCCTTCCCCTGGAGTGGGGAGGGAATGGGGATTTTGCAGTATCCTTCCCCTGGAGTGGGGAGGGAATGGAGGCTTTGCAGTATCCTTCCCCTGGAGTGGGGAGGGAATGGGGATTTTGCAGTATCCTTCCCCTGGAGTGGGGAGGGAATGGAGATTTTGCAGTATCCTTTCCTTGGAGCGAGGAAGGAATGGAGACTTTGCAGTATCCTTCCACTGGAGTGGGATGGGAATGGAGATTCTGCAGTATCCTTTCCCTGCCATGCAGTATCCTTCCACTGGAGTGGGATGGGAATGGAGATTCTGCAGTATCCTTTCCCTGCCATGCCCACCAAGCCATGCCCACCAAGCCATGATGATACTCAGCTGTACATCTCTACCCATAACCACCCCAACGATGCCGTTGAAGTGATGTCCCAGTGTCTGGAGGCCGTTTGGGTCTGGATGGGAAGGAACAAGGTTAGACTCAACCCGTCCAAGACCGAGTGGCCGTGGTTTCCGGCGTCTCGATATAGCCAGTTAGTTCCATCCCTGGCTATCGGGGGCGAGTCATTAGCCCCCGCGGAAAGGGCTCGCAACTTGGGCGTCCTGCTGGATTCTCGGCTGTCCTTGGATGACCATGTGACGGCTATGCATGCCCTTTTTGAGGACAAAAACTGGGCCCGTTTTTGTGAAAAATGGGCCGTTTTTGGGAGGTCTGCAGAGCAAATCTGCAAAACTTAAAAAAAATTGCCTCTTCAAAATCTTGGTGCGTCTTATACTCCGGTGCGTCTTATACTCTGAAAAATATGGTAAACGAGACCTTTCCTTCCTGTGAAAGAGAGCCAGGCTTTTCTTAGATGTTTTGAAAAGGACAGGCCGAATGGCTGCTGTCTTGGAGATCAAGTATGAATCGGGAGGCAGAAAAGTTCACTTCTTATTACATGGGGAGCCGCAGTGACAAGAAACCTTAGATGAAATGCCAGGATAAAGCAGGAGGAAATTCAAAGCCAAATTCACTCAGAAAGCTGAAGAACACGAAACTACAACTATTTTCGGCATTCTGGTTATCATTCTATGGGATCTGTGGAGCAGCAGGGAGATTCTTTTTATTCCATGACCTGCAGAAATGATAAAAATAAATTAAGCTTTCTAAACATATTTTCCTTTCCTTTTCCTCTCCTCTCCTCTCTTCTCCTCCCCTTTTTCTTTTCTTTTCTTTTCTTTCTTTCTTTCCCTTCCCTGCCCTTCCCTTTTTCTTTCCTCTCCTCTCCTCCCCTTCCCTTTTTCTTCCCTTCCCTTCCCTCCCCTTTCCTTTTTCTTCCCTTCCCTTTTTCTTTCCTCTCCTCTCCTCTCCTTCTTTCCCCTTCCGTGGGTTCTGCTCGTAGTCGTGCAGCGCGCACATACGCTACTATAAAATTGCTTCTGCGCATGTGCAGAAGCCAAAAACAAGATGGCAGTGCCTATGGTGGTGCCTATAACACCACTGGGACAACTGGCTTGAGGGCGTGGGTCACTGCCGGTTCCAGCAACCCAGGCCGTCAAAGCACGACCAGTTCACCTGAACTGGTCTAAACTGGGAGGAACCCACGGCTGCTTCCCTTCCTTTTCCTTCCCTCCCTTTTCCTCCCCTCCCCTCCCCTCCCTTCCCCTCCCCTCTCTTCCCCTCCCTACTAATCTCGGTATTTGTCCCTTGAGCAAATGATTCTTTTTCTACCTAAACATGAACCAAACTCTGTGGAAAAATAAATTCAGGAAGATTCCTTTTTTCCTTTTTCTGCTAAGGTTAAACTTTATTGAGTGAGCCTGAAACTGAAATCCTAAGGCAGGGGTCTGCAAAGTCGGCTCTTTTAAGACTGGTGGACTTCAACTCCAGAGTTCCCCAGCCAACATAGCTGGCTGGGGAATTCTGGGAGTTGAAGTCCACCAGTCTTAAAAGAGCCGACTTTGCAGACCTCTGTCTAAGGTATTTTGCAAGGTTGTTAACAAATACATGTACTATGACGATTGTCCTGAGCTCCAGAAGCAGAGGAAGGACATACTGAAGCCATGCATTCTGCTCTGCAGCATTTACCAGAGATCTGAGATCTGAGCACTTAAAAAGAAAATTGCAATATAACTTGTAGCTTATTAAATACTTAAAATGGATGTAAGCACAAATATGTAGGGAAAGGGATACACAGTAATTCATATTTCTTCCATCTTGCCCGCCTGGCCTAATCCACACCATCAAGCTTGCAGACTGAAGCTTAAATTGTTTTAATTTGGATTTTAAGGGGTAAGAGTTTTAGGATTTTTAGCACAGGGTTATTAGTATTTAATCTGTTTTTAGTACTTATCTATTGCTATGTTTTATATTTCTATTTTAATTTCCTGTGCACTGCCCCAAGTCCCTTCGGGGAGACTGGCGCGGTTTATAAATTCAATAAAATAAATAGAATATAAGGAAAAAGGTTACTTACACACACACACACACACACACACACACACACACACAATTCCAAGCAGATTTCTCCCAGTTTTGGGGGGTGGGGGTGGGGGGGAGATGCAGAAATGAGCCAGATGAAAATGCATGTCAAGAACATGCGAAAGAAAGTAAAATCAAAATGGACAGATTCGTGCATCCTTAGTTGTATATTTGAATGGATCATGATCAGCCTAACACTGCCAATATTATCTCACAGGCACACATTCAGCCACTGAATGCATAATCACCCTCTGTAAGACATCTGCTTTGCATGAAACCCTTGCTAAAATCCATAAAGGAGGACCGTGTTTCCATGGAAATCTCTTCACCTGGTACTTCTTTCCAGATATGACTGGAGTAGATAACCACTTAACACCACCCACATGTTTGTAGTTCTGTATTATTGGGGCAGAAGAATCCCTTGGATTTCATCAAGTGGTTTATAGTCCAAAGATAGCTGATGCTAAAATAAATGCCTTGTAAGATCCTACAGGATCCTACAAAACTCTTTCAGAACTTCTCATTCATGACTTATCTATCTCTCCAAGTTCTTGAAATTCTGTCTTATGTCTAAGTCTATTTGCCCATGTAGTATGGCTGTTTTACTTTTATCCTTCTTATCTGTTCCACTACCTTCTCTTATTGTTATCATTATAATTATGATTATCATTTTATCATGATAGTTATTACTTTGTTGTACACCGAGAGCTTACGCACCAGGGACAAATTCCTTGTGTGTCCAGTCACACTTGGCCAATAAAAAATTCTATTCTATTCTATTCTATTCTATTCTATTCTATTCTACTCTACTCTATTCTATTCCATTCCATTCCATTCCATTCCATTCCATTCCACTCCATTTCTTTCCATTCCATTCCATTCCATTCTATTCTATTCTCTCTCCCCTCTCCTCTCTCTTCTCCTCTTCCCGTTTTCTTTTTCTTTTGTGTATTTTCCTCGACCCTTCCCTTCTGTTTTATCTTCTATCCTTTCCTCTCTCCTCTCCTTTTGTTTTCTTTTTTCTTCTGTGTATTTTCTCTTCTCTTCTCCTCCCTTCCCTTCCATTCCCTCCTCTCCCCTCCTCTCCATTTCTTCCTTCATTCCCTCTCCTCTCCTCTCTTCCACTCCACTCTATTACATTCCATAGTTCTTAACATTCTCAGGGACACTGGAACATAAGAAATTATAAGTAGCTAATAAGTCTAATATGGTCTCTTTGAAGGTTCTGGGATGAACTTCTTCCCCATCTCCTAGCGATGCCTATGGTTGAATTTGGGACTTTCTGTTTGTAAAGTCTTTGCTCTAATGACTTCCAAGTTATCCTTTCCTACTCCTTTCCAGCATTATTATTATTTCTTTTTTCCCCTCTAAACAACCCCTTGAAGTGAATTTCAAAGATCCATCATCAAAAGTGCCTTCTCTCAACCTCTCCAAGAGACACAATGCTAGAAAAGAAGTAAAACAAACAAACTTGGTCTGTAACTTTTTGAAACGTGTCTTCTTTGACACAAATGAGGCAGGTCCTTTGCAGTGGTTTCTTTTCACTGTCCAATAAATGGACCTACTTTTGTCTCCGTTTTCTAGTGATGTTCTCCAATGAAAGAGAGGAGGCATTGGAGAGGATCCCCAGGGTGGGTCATTTAATCATGTATACGTTGATCTAGGCAGGTCAAAGCCACTTATTTGAACAGACTCAACATCCACAGCCTCAGGTAAAGAGCTGTGTCCAATGATTGCTAAGTGAGACCTTGACGTATTCAGAGTTGAATTGAAACTGCTCTGTTATATACAGTCTATATTGAGAGGCCTGAGATGTTTACAAAGAGGATAAAAACAGCAAGATGATGTTTGTCACTGAAACGGAAACCTGTTTTGTAGGTCAAGGCTCTTGCAAAGGGATGGGATTGGGATCCTGTGGTTTGGCCCACTAGCTTTGTTTGACACACAGACATAAAGACACACATACCCTATGCTGGTCCCCTTGGCAGCCTCCCTGACTTCCTACCTACCTACCTACCTACCTACCTACCTACCTACCTACCTACTATATTTCTTCCTTTCTCCCTCTACCTACCTGCCTGCCTGCCTGCCTGCCTGCCTGCCTTTCTTTCTTTCTTTCTTTCTTTCTTTCTTTCTTTCTTTCTTTCTTTCTTTCTTTCTTTCTTTCTTTTTTCTTCCTTCCTTCTTTTTATTTCTTCCTTCCTTCTTCCATCCTTGCTTTTTTCTTTCTTTCTTTCTTTTTTCTTTTTTTCTTTTTTTCTTTCTTTCTTTCTTTCTTTCTTTCTTTCTTTCTTTCTTTCTTTCTTTTTCCTTCCTTCCTTCCTTTCTTCCTTACTTCTTGTTCTTTTTGTCTTCCTTCCTTCTTCCTTCCTTCCTTCTTTCCTTCCTTCCTTCTTTCTTTTTCCTTCCTTCCTTCCTCCTTCCTTCCTTCTTGTTCTTTTTGTCTTCCTTCTTTCCTTCTTTCTTCTTTCTGCCTTCTTTTTATTTATTCCTTCCTTCTTCCTTCCTTTCTTTCCTTTCTTTCTTTTTTCCTTCTTTCTTTTTCCTTTTTCCTTCTTCCTTCCTTCTTGTTCTTTTTACTTTTATTAAACTTTTATTAAATTTGTCTTCCTTCTTTTCTGTTTTTTCTTCCTTCTTTTCTTCTTTTTTTCTTACTTTCTTTTTTTCTTTTTCTTTCTTTTTCCTTCCATCCTTCCTGTTCTTTTTCCCTTCCTTCCCTCCCCCTCTTTCTTTCTTTCTTTCTTTCTTTCTTTCTTTCTTTCTTTCTTTCTTTCTTTCTTTCCATCTGAGACACAACATTGGCAAGGCTTTGTTAAGACACACCCTTCTGAAGGAGGCTTGATCAGCACAAGAATGACAGCGTGCCTCCCAGGGCTGTGGGTGCTCCATCACTGGAGGTTTATCCCTTGGACCGGTACGCTCCCACAGAGAGGGCCTCCTCAGGGTGCCGTCGGTCGGGCAATGCCGACTGGCGGCGCCCAGGGGGAGGGCCTTCTCTGTGGCAGGACCAGCCCTTTGGAACGACTTGCCCCCTGAACTCCGTACCATTTCTGACCTCCGCCTCTTCCGCAAATGTCTTAAGACTCACCTCTTCCAACTAGCCGGCCTTGCGTAACCCAACACCGCCAGCTTCAAATAGGGATTTTAACACAGGTTTTAACACAGGCCCTTAATATTTCTGTATGTATGTTTAATTGATTTAATTCTCTGTTCGCCGCCCCGAGTCCCTTTGTGATGAGATGGGTGCGGGTTATAAATGTGAAAAAATAAATAAAAATAAATAAATAAATAATCAAAATTAGACTGGACAACCCTTTGACCAGGAGGGTATAAGGTCTCCTGCCTTGAACTAGAAGAACTCCAAGGTCCCATCCAGCTCTTCAATTCTAGGTTCAGTTGCATCCATAGTTTCAGGGCAAGGTTGCATGCCAGGGGCAGCGGATCAAAATATCAGCTGTGAATTATCAGCTGTGAATTATGCAATCAAAGCCCCCCCCCCCACTCTCTCTTTTTAACATGTGCTTGAAGTTTGAGCATGTCAAAAAGGAACAAAGGTTCAATCCCATTGTTCCAGCCAGGAGTTTGATTCCTTTGATTTTCTTGCAGATGCCCCTTGAGACGTCTTTCTTCCACCACCCTCCGTTCCTGGTCAGTGGTCAGCACGAAGATTGGAAGGGGGAGTTGTCTGTTTGTTTGGAGTCTGTACAGCAAATCCCAACATTTATTCATGCTTGCTTCTCGCTTGCCAAATAATCTTGACATACTTTGCATTCTGCAAAAATAAAAAAATAAAAATGTTGATGCTTAGCATCGCAACAGAGAAAAGAGCGTTGGTCTAGGTTACATTTGTAAGCGCGACAAATAGATTGGGTTTTGTTCTTTTTCTTGTGGATTTTTCTATGTATATTTTACTGTCAGTTTGGTGACATTTTTGTCAGCTGAGACTCAGGGGCCAGAGGTGCCGGTAGCAGGACCAGCAACATTTTGATTCCCTGATATATTTTCAGGGAATAAATAAAAACAGAATGAATGTGTGTGAGAAAGAGAATCACACACACACACACACACACACACACACACACACACAGAATGCATGTGTAAAAAACAGTTCAAACGTCAGGAGAATTTGAGGTTATTGATACAGCTTATAAGCAAACTATTAAAAAATAAAATCAATTAAGTGCAAAATGAAGTCCTGCTCTACCAAAAGAATTTGCTTGATTTTCTCGTTTAATAAAACGAGGGAGAAAGGAAAAGCATTGTGAAGAATTCTCCTAAGGAAAATATGTGTTTGTTTTTAATTACGTGATCAAATTTAAAAAGGATGAAATATTTCCGTTTCCTGCTCGGAAATAATAAGCCCTCGATGAAGGATCAAATTGTTCAATTAACATGATCTTTTAGGACAGGCAGAGGTGTTTCAATGTGATATTTGTGCTGTGTTATTCCTGAAGGGCTACCTGGATTTGGGAAGTTTAATGGGGTTGGCCAATTTGAAGTCGGGAACATTTGTTTGCTGTGGTTACATAATACTATTCCATAGTTTTAAACAAATATTGGATAAAGCTTTGAGGGGGTGGTGGTGTCTCAGAGACAGAGGGAAGGAAGGAAGGAGGGAAGGAAGGAGGGAAGAGAGGGTGGGAGGAAGGGAGGCAGAAAAGAGGGATGTAGACAGAAGGGAGGGTATAAAGCTTTGGGAGGGAAGGACTCAGAGACAGAGGGAAGAAAGGAGGGAAGGAAGGAAAAAATGGAGGTAGGAAGGAAGGAAAGGAGGGAGGGAGGCAGAAAAGAGAGAGGTAGACAGAAGGGAGGGTATAAAGCTTTGTGAAGGAGGGACTCAAAGACAGGAAAGGAAGGAAGGGAAAGAGGAAGGATAGAAGAAAAAAAGGAGGGATGGGAGGGAGGGAAGAATAAAGGAAGGAAGGAAGGAAAGAAGGAAGGAAAGGGGTGAGGGAGGCAGAAAAGAGGGAGGGAGGGAGAAGGGAGGAATGAGAAAATAAAAGAGAAAGAACATATAAACAAGTAAAAGAAATATCAGAGTTTATCCCAGCAACAGTGGATAGGAGAAACAAGAAATGGGAAATTGAATATTGAGTTATACATGTCCACGGTTCCTCTGGACTACAGTTCAGAAAGTTCAGCATCTCACAACTTCACTACATACCCGCTGATGTGAACAATAGACATCACCAGCACACATTGACAGTTCAGGTGAATGTCATTTTCATGGCAATCAAAATACAAGTGGCTTACAACAGGGGTCTCCAACCTTTGCAACTTTAAGTCTGAAGGACTTCAGCTCCCAGAATTCTCCAGCCAGCTTTGCTTTAAGTCTTTAAGCTTTGCTGGCTGGAGAATTCTGGGAGCTGAAGTCCTTCAGACTTAAAGTTGCAAAGGTTGGAGACCCCTGGCTTACAACATCAGGTGGGGTTTTTTTTGGGGGGAAAACAAAATCCTGAAAAAAACACACCCCTGCACAATATAATAGCATTTCAAGGCAATTTGCTTACCAAACATTTCAAAAATCTTATCAATACAAAAACAAAAATCCATGCTGAGATTTCATACAACGTTGACATTTAAAACTTAGCACTTACTGGAACGAGAAAAAGGAAGTCACCAAAAAATCTTTGTATTATCTTACAAAACATCCTAAGAGGAGGGAAACTGTATTTTGATATTAACAGCTTGATACCGATTTGGGTACTTTGAACAGCGCTAACAATTGGTAAGAAGACATAGATAGGGAGAAAGGGAAAGAGAGAGAGGGAGGGAGGAAGGGAGGATAGAAAAAAGGAAGGAAGGAAGGTAGAAAGGAGAGGGAGGGAAAAGCTAGTCATCAATACACCCCATAAGGTAAAGTAAAGGTAAAGGTAAAGGTTTCCCTCACACATATGTGCTAGTAGTTCCTGACTCTGGGGGGCGGTGCTCATCTTCGTTTCAAAGCCGATGAGCCAGCGCTGTCTAAAGACGTCTCTCTGGTCATGTCATGGCCGGCATGACTCAATGCCGAAGGCACACAGCATGCTGTTACCTTCCCACCAAAGGTGGTTCCTATTTTCCTACTTGCATTTTTTACCTGCTTTCGAACTGCTAGGTTGGCAGAAGGTGGGACAAGTAAAGGGAGCTCACTCCATTACACTGCGCTAGGGATTCGAACCGCCGAACTGCCGACCTTTCTGATCAACAAGCTCAGCGTCTTAGCCACTGAGCCACCACATCCAACATCTACACCCCAACCAACATCTAAAAGCCACATACAACATATAAATACCACACACAGAACAGCACACGTTCTGCTAGAGAGAGGTTCCCTGAGGATGGGCTCCAGCAAAAGTCCAAAAGCTTGGAAGTCTGAGCCTCTGGTTGCGGTGACTGACCCAGATTGGATCCTGCCACATTGTCCTGTGACACGTATATTTGCCTTCATTCATCGTAAAAAAGCAACGGACAACAGGTTAGCTCAAATATTAAACCAATCAGCATACTGCCTATTGCTTTGTGTAGCATATTGCTGGTGTTTTGTTGGATTAGAGCCGTGGTGGCGCAGTGGTTAGAGTGCAATACTTCAGACTGCTTCTGCTAACTGCTGTCTGTCTGCAATTTGGTAGTTCGAATCTCACCAGGCTCAAGGTTGACTCATCCTTCCATCATTCCAGGGTGGGTAAAATGAGGTCCCAGATTGTTGGGGGCAAGAGGCTGACTCTGTAAATCTATTAGAGAGGGCTGCAAAGCACTGTGAAATGGTATATAAATCTAAGTGCTATTGCTATCTTCCTTCCTTCCTTCCTTCCTTCCTTCCTTCCTTCCTTCCTTCCTTCCTTCCTTCGTTCCTTCCCCTCCTTCCTTCTTCCTTCCCAGTGGTTATAATGCAATATTGCAAGCTAACTCTGCCCACTGCCAGGAGTTCGAGCCTGACCAGCTCAAGGTTGACTCAGCCTTCCATCCTTCCGAGGTCGTTAAAATGAGATTATTGGGGCCCATATGTTGATTCTGTAAACTGCTTAGAGAGGGCTGTAAAGCATTGTGAAGTGGCATATAAATCTAAGCGTCATTGCTATGATGCTTTGCCCTCCAGAAAGCCTGCTCAGGAGCTGAGAATTTCTCTGGAAGAGAGGGTGTTAAGAAAAGGACACTCTGCAGAAGGGCAACCTCGGCCATATTTCATATTTGCGCTCAACCACGTCATAAAAACGGCGAGTGTGGATGAAAATACTAAAGCCGTTGAGGGGCAATAATTCATGTTTGGGTTTTTATGTCCTTGTCTCTTTCCAAGCTGCTAGAGGGTCTACTCTGGCTTTACAATGACATACAAACAAATAAAAACGTGATTATTTTTTTTGGGGGGGGGAGGGCAAAGTCTAATAGCTTTGCTGTGTACTTCTCTGAGAACGATGACTACCCTGCTCAGGGGCTAATGCCCCAAAGGAACGATGTACCTTCATTGCATTGGAGGGAATGTGCTACGGACTCCACTGGAAATTACTTCTTAAGGGAGAAATGAGGTGAGGTGGGGCGAGAGAGTTAGAGAAAAGAGGATCACATTTTGTGAAAAATGTCTTTGTCGAAGGCCACCTTGGGAGCATCTTCAGAGAAGGGCAATTCCAATGACAAAGACAAAAGAAGGGCTTATTTTATTTATTTTGAATGGCATAACAGACTAGCAACAGCCATAGCACTTAGACTTATATACTGCTTCATGGTGCTTTTACAGTCCTCTCTAAGCGGTTTACAGAGTCAGCCTCTTTGCCCCCAGCAATCTGGATCCTCATTTGACCCACCTCGCAAGGATGGAAGGCTGAGTCAACCTTAAGCTGGTCAGGCTTGAACTCCTGGCAGTGGGCAGAGTTAGCTTGCAATACTGCATTCTAACCACTAGGAAGGAAGGAAGGAAGGAAGGAAGGAAGGAAGGAAGGAAGACAGCAATAGTACTTAGACTTATATACCGCTTTACAGTCCTTTACAGTCCTCTCTAAGCGGTTTACAGAGTCAGCCTCTTTCCCCCAGCAATCTGGCTCCTCATTTGACCCACCTCGCAAGGATGGAAGGCTGAGTCAACCTTGAGCCTGTTGGGATTTGAACTGCCAAATTGCAGGCAGCCAACAGTCAGCAGAAGTAGCCTGCAGTACTGCACTCTAACCACTGCACCACCATGGTTTTACAGCATGAATGCATACAATTCACAAAAGCAGCACATGCAATGCAGGTAGTTCTCAAATTAGGACCACAATTGAGCCCCAAAAGTTTGGTTGCTAAGTGAGACATTTGTTAAATGAATTTTCCACCATTTTACGGAGGAGGAGGAGGAGGAGGGGAGGAGGAGGAGGATTATTGTAGTGACCTTAGTTCTCTCAATTTGGTTGTTTGCTTGCAGATGTTTCATGACCCAACTAGGTAACACCATCAGTGCTGCAAGCAAACATGGAAATGTTTGATGAAGAAATCCATAGGAAATCCCTTCATCCGTCAATGGAATTTAATCACGAGGGGTAAAATAACAATAGCAAAAATTCAATAACTACAGTAATTGTTTTCTAAAAATAAAAAAAAGCAAGGAAAACAAAATATCACGATGGGAATCGGCCAGATTTTGATATAAGTGTACGCAGAAGAGGACATTTTAAGCTTCTACATTCAAAAAAAAAAAAAGTAGTTCCTTGGAATAAGCAAATAGCATGACAAAAACATCAGGATGAATGAGCTTCTGATGATAACGATCTTTCATTTATGTAGAGCATTGTTTAGCCAGATGGACTCCAAAGTGTTTTAATGTGCTTTTTCGGCAAGCAGAAAATACCTCTAAAATGGCTCTTATTCTCCTGATGAAGTGCAGCCGATTTGAGAAAAGAGAGAAGGATGGGAAGGAGCCTTGGAATAAATTGTTAGCCCAAAGAAACAGCCTCTCTCTTTTGAAAATGGTACCACAGTGACCAGTCTTGAAAGCCAATAACCCGAAACCCAGAAGCTAATCTTCAGAAAGATCATTTGTCTCTAAAGTTTATTTCAGCCGAGAAAGGCAATCCCAAATCTTGTTGTTTAAAAAGGTAAAAGTTTCCTTCGCACCTATGTGCTAATCGTTCCTGACTCTAGGGCAGGGGTTTTGAACAAACGGATTAGCGGTTTTGAACAAACTCTTACATTTTTATTTATATAGATGTATAAACCCCCCCCCCCCGGAAGATTGGAACCCTGCTGCAGACCAGGAAGAGTGGATTTTGTAAAAAAAAAAAAAAAAAGTATTTTATTTTATTTTATTTTAAAAAACACCCTTTTCTTCCACTTGCGTCTCTGCAGACAAAGTCTTTTTGCTTCCCTTTCGCATTTTGTTTTCATGTTTCCATTGTTCTCTCCGCATCCTGACCTTTCCTGACCCTGTCTTGTTTCTGGTCCTGATGGGATCCCAGCTAGAAGCAGTTACAGCTTCATCGACTGTATGTTTCAGGACAAATCACACACTGGCCTTGACAATCCTGGTAGACAACCCCATGCTGGCTTTGGAAGCTAAGAGCAATGCAACATGTAAAACGCTGTTTCCTATCCAACTGACCGAGCTCGGTTTGGTAAATTTGCTTTCCCCTGCATTAGCCGAAAATGGATTTTTATAGCGGCTGATAAAAAGGAAACATGAATGAACAGCATGGCTGACCTTTCATCAATATACACATCTAGCGCTCCACCGAGAGGGGTGTTAAATTGCTTCCCAGCTTCTTGGTGGAAGGATGGTATAAGCTTGCTTGCTTTCCTTACAATATAAATTGATAGGGAACTAAGAAGACCAACTGGATTAGACTGGTACACCAGCCAAACAGAGTTGTAAGTTCAGTTGTACTCAGTAATACAGGTTGTTGTTAGTTGTGAAGTCATGTCATACCCATCGCGACTCCATGGACAATGTTCTTCCAGGCCTTCCTGTCCTCTACCATCCTCTGGAGTCCGACTGCTTTGGTGACTCCAGCCAGCCACCTCCTTCTCTGTCATCCCCTTCTTCTTTTGCCCTCCATCATTCCCAGCATGAGGCTCTTCTCCAGGGAGGCCTTCTTTCTCATTTGGTGGCCAAAGTCTTTGAGTTCCATCTTCAGGATCTGGCCTTTTAAAGAGCAGTCAGGGTTGATCTCCTCTAGGACTGACCGGTTGTTTGGCCTTGCAGTCCAAGGGACTCAATGCAGGAGTCTTCTCCACCACCAGAGTTCAAAGGCTTCCATTCTTTGGTGCTCAGCCTTCCTTATGGCCCAACCTTCACAGCCATCCATTGCAACTGGGAAAACCATCGCCTTGGCTATACACCCTTTTGTTGGCAGGGTGATGTCTCTGCTATTTAGGAAGCTGTCTAGATTTGCTATTGCTTTCCTCCCCAGGAGCCAGCATCTTCTAATTTCTTGGTTGCGGTCCCCAACTGCGGTGATCTTGGATCCCAGGAAAATAAAATCTGTCACTACCTCCATTTCTTCCCCATCTATTGGCCAGGAATTGAGAGGGTCGGATGCCATCATGCCATGACTCAAATCATGATTCAAACCATCATTCAAATCATGGTGTCAACGTTCCAGCGTTGCCATGATGATTATCAGACTGCGCTAACGAAGTGAAAATTCTTGACATTCCTGTGGTCAGAAAGGAATTCAGGATGACCTGTGACTGCGCATGCATAGATTTAGTTTCGAGGCTAATTGGGGAACATGATTTATGACAGGCAGAGGGGAGGGGACATAGGGGGGGGGGGGTAAAGTTCAGAAGCCATCAAATAACTTTCATTCTTGGCTACACAGAAGTTCAGTCAAGATGCTAACCCTAATAAATGGATGTTTTTTGAATTTTATCTTGAGGCCGTGAATTAATTGGGGTTTTCTCTTGGGAGCTTCACACATTGCATGAACCATCATGCCATGATGCAATACTGGTGATTCTAGTCTTACAACAATTGGTTTAGTGACTGTTCAAAATTAGAACCTGAAAAAAAGTGTTTTATCTCTGTTTTTCACACTCTTTACACCAATTGCAGCATCCTCATGGTCACGCGATCAAAATTCGGACACCCGGCAACTAAATTCGTATTTATGAAGGTTGCAGTGTCCCAGGGTCACATCATCCCCTTTTGCGACCTTCTGATAGGCAAAGTCAATGGGAACGCCAGATTCACTTAACAACGGTTGTTACTAGCTCAACAACTGCAGCGATTCACTTAACAATGGTGGCAAGGAAGGTCGTAACAATAAGAAAAAAACAAACTTAACAGCTTTCTTGCATTTACTTTTAGGAGCTTTTAGGATTGGATGGTGAAGTCAAGTTGCAGATGGTAACAAAGGAAGTAGCAAGATGTCCTACAGTTCTTTGTAGAAAATCAAAATACACCTGAGGAGTACCATCGAATTGTATGTTTACTGTGGAATTAAAAAAAAATTCAGTATTTCTTGAATAAGGAGCTTACCATGAGCGATGCTAATAGCAATCTTTTTTTTTTTAATGAGTTAGTCAAAGTTTGGAGTCTTCTAATGTATTGTTTATAGTACTTCATGTGATCTGGATTGTATCCCTCTGTTAATGCAATTTAGGATAACATCGGCATTTTTGGGAAGCTGCAGCACATGGCTGGCTCATATTTAAGTGGTTATCCACTACGTCCCCAAGATCCCTCTCACAGTTACTGCTATTGAGCCAGGAACCCCCTATACCGTACTTGTGAATTTGGTTTTTCGTGCCTAAATGTAGAGCCAAACCTGAATCTAACATCAGGTGGAGAATTCAAGAAGTTTGCAACACTTTTAAAGGGACTGTTGCATTGATTTCTGCGCCAGGAAGGCCGGACAGGACTTGAAAGAGTTAACAGCATGGCAGCCTTTTGGAAATAGCATTTGCTGTCTTCTGTTTTCTTAACCTCGTGACCTGCAGGTACACACCTGGCAGAGAGGGTCAGGTAACAGCCAAGCTTCCCGATCTGTGGGTCAGGACCTGCTTGGTGATAAGACACCCAGTAACTCTCCTTTGGTACGAGGGGACACTTAAAAGAAACATTATAGGAGATTAAGTGTCCCTCTTTTCTTTCAAACTTCATTTCCCTTTTTAATTAATTGGCTCTTGGAGGCGCAAGCTGGAGATAAAGCAGAGCTGGCATAGAGGACAATAAGCCCACATAGATTTCTGGATGGGGGGGGGGGGAGGTAAAAGATTCAGAGAAGAGGGAAGTAGGCAGAGTGGGACATTTGTAACCTGCCCTATTAATCTTCACTGAGCTGCTGTTAATTATAATCCTGGCTCAAAAACCACATCGCTCTGGATTATACATCTGGGCTCTTTGCTACGGCAAGCTCATTTGCAAAACTGTGAAGAAATGTCAGTGCTGAGGAACCATCTGCTTTCCGAATGGAGAAGCCCCAAAAAGGCAAGGGAGAGCTTATGCATTGGGCAGATTCACGGTGCGCCGTTCAGGGGGGGGGGGAATGAAAATCCTTTTGCGTGGTCACTTCTCATTCGGTTCAGGCGAAAAAGAAATAGGGACGGACAATTTCTTTCAAAGGAGACGAGACTCCTGACACATTCTTAGGTCAGAGGGCAGAACATGGCTTGGGGTATTTGAAGGACTGAAGGGACATGGGGCCTCGGTGGATAAGATACTGAGCTTGTCGACCAGAAAAGTCAGCACTTCAGCGGTTTGAATCTCTAGCGCCATGTAATGGAGTGAGCTCCCATGACTTGTCCCAGCTTTCAAGGATGCAGACCTAGCAGTTCGAAAGCAGGTAAAAAGGTAAGTAGAAAAATAGGGACCACCTTTGGTGGGAAGGGAACAGTATTTTGTGCATCTTTGGCATTTAGTCATGCCAGCCACATGACCACGGAGACGTCTTTGGACAGCGCTGGTTCTCTGGCTTTGAAACGGAGATGAGCACCGCCCCCTGGAGTCAGGAACGACTAGCATGCATGTGCAAGGGGAACCTTTACCTTATTTGAAGGCCTGCCTCTCTTGATAGCAGTCTTCCAATACCTGAGGGGCCGCCACAAAGAGGAGGAGGTGGTCGACCTATTCTCCAGAGCAGCTGAGGGCAGGAAAAGAAGTAACACTTGGGAACTTATTGAAGAGGAGAGATTTCCTTGACAGTGAGGACAGTTAACCAGTGGAACGACTTGTCTCCAGACATCGTAGGTGCTCCATCACTGGAGGCTTTTCAGAAGAGACTGGACAGCCACTGGTTTGGAATGGTCTCCTGCTTGAGCAGGGGATTGGACTAGAAGGCCTCCAAGGTTAAAAGGGTAAAAGGTACAACAATGGTGATGAAAGTGTTTGTGTGTTTGTGTGTTTGTGTGTGTGTGTGTGTGTGTGTGTGTGTGTGAGAGAGAGAGAGAGAGAGAGAGAATTCCTAATTTTGCTTCTCAGATTCTGTTAATGGATCTGCCTCATATTGGTCAAGCATGCAACCAGTCAATTAGTGGATATGTTTTCACACTGAATATTTTTAGGTGCTCCATCACTGAAGATTTGTAAGAAGAGATTGGACAGGCAGTCTTCCAGAATGTTATAGGCTCTTCTGCCTAAGCACGTTGGACTAGAAGACCTCCAAGGTCCCTTCCAACTCTAGTTACTCTCCCAGGTTTTATTTATTTATTTATTTATTTACAATACAATACAATAGCAGAGTTGGAAGGGACCTTGGCGGTCATCTAGTCCAACTCCCTGCCTAGGCAGGAAACCCTACACCACTTCAGACAAATGGCTATCCAACATCTTCTTAAAGACTTCCAGGGTTGGGGCATTCACCACTTCTGGAGGCAACTTCTATTCCACTGATTAATTGTTCTTACTGTCAGGAAATTTCTCCTCAGTTCTAGGAGAAATATATTTATTTATTTATTTTATTTTATTTATTTTATTTTATTTTATTTTGTTTAGCTTGTACCCGTACAAGATAACGGGTATAAGTATAAACATGGACATGAACAAAGGAAATAAAAGCGATTTTTCAAGGATGCAGACTGCAGGAATTAATGCAATCAAGTGGAATTTGGCTATGCTGGAGAGATTAGTACATCTTTAAATTACTCTCAGTCCTTGATAATACACTCTGACAACCCTGTAGAGTATAAAACATGATCTAGTGGCCATTCAAATATAAACTCCATTGGTGCAATTAAAACAGATTTAAAGTAAAATGAAGCTTGATATGTTACTCCATGAATTTGAATTGTAGCTACAATGAATAGGAATAAATAAGGAAACATCCTGCCAACGAAAGTGGGTATAGTCAAGGCTCTGGTCTTCCCAGTTGCAATGGATGGCTGTGAAGGTTGGACCATAAGAAAGGCTGAGCACCAAAGAATGGAGACCTTTGAACTCTGGTGCTGGAGGAGACTCCTGCAAGTCCCTTGGACTGCAAGGTGACCCAACCAGTCAGTCCCAGAGGAGATCAATCCTGACTGCTCTTTAGAAGGCCAGATCCTGAAGAGGAAACTCAAATGCTTTGGCCACCAAATGAGAAGGAAGGACTCCCTGGAGAAGAGCCTCATGCTGGGAAGGATTGAGGCCAAAAAGAAAAAAGGGATGACAGAGAAGGAGGTGGCTGGATGGAATCACCAAAGCAGCAGGCATGAACTTGAATGGACTCCAGAGAATGATAGAGGATAGGAAGGCCTGGAGGAACATTGTCCATGGGGTCATGATGGGTCGGACATGACTTCACAACTAACAACAACAAGAACAAAGGAAACTATAATGTTCATGTTATTCTTCACGCACATATTTGTTGCCCTGGAAATCCCCAGACTTTAACTGAAAGCAATGCTTAATTCAAAGGAGCAATAGATAAACTAAATGAATTCGGTCTAATGGTTAAGACACCAGATTAGAAACCAGGAGATGTGGGAGTTCTGGTGCCACCTTAGGCATGAAAGCCAGCTGGGTGACTGTGGGTCAATCACTAGGAGATGGCGAGCTCTAGTTCTGCCTTAGACATAAAGGCCAGCTGGGTGACTTTGGGCCAATCACCATGAGAACTATATTCTAGTCCTGCCTTAGGTATGAAAGCTTGACTTTGGGGCACTCCCTGGGTGACTGTGAGTTCTAGTTCTGCCTTAGCCATGAAAGCTAACTCAGTAACTTTGGACCAATCCCTCTTTCTCAGTCCAACCCCAGTCAGGTAGAGCATTCCAGGCATTGACCATTCTGATGCTGAAGTCGTATTTTCTGCCATCGGGTTTGGAGCGGTTTACCTTGAGTTTGTATCGATTGTTTGTCTTTGTATTACTGAGGTTGAAGCTGAAGAGGTCATTGACAGGTAGGTTGTGGAAGCAGACAATTTTGTGTACTATGCTTAGATCAGACTTTAATTGGCATAGTTCTAGGTTGCCCAAGTCCAACATAGGTTGCCCAAGTCCAACATTTGCAGGACCGGATCCTGCCTCATACATCCTCACGGCCGATTCGCTCCCACAGAGAGGGGCTTCTCCGGGTGCCGTCCACTAGACTTTGTCAGCGGGCGACGCCCAGGGGAAGGGCTCTCTCTGTGGCGGGCCCGGCCCTCTGGAACGACCTTCCCCCCGACATTAGAACAACCACGGACCTCCGCTCCTTCCGTCTTAAACTAAAAACACATCTGTTCTGCTTGGCCGGCCTAGGGTAGTCTCCCGTCTATAGGACTGTTAATTTTAGTTAGGAATTTTAGTAGTTTTAACTGGGATTTTAGCGCAGGGATGTATTTAATTCGTTTTTATTGTATGTATGTTGTTTTTTATGGTTTTATTTGCCCTGTGCACCGCTCCGAGTCCCCCCAGGGAGATGGAGCGGTCAATAAATTCAAGATTTATTATTTATTTATTATTATTATTAACATAGAATACTAGCATTGGAAGGGACCTTGGAGGTCTTCTAGTCCAACTCCCATCTCAAACAGGACACCCTATACCAGAAGGTATGTTGAGGCAGAAAGCTCCTCTTCATCAGCTAAATATTTCAAAGTTTAAAAGACTCCAAAGAGGGATATCATCTGAGACCTAAGCAATCTGATATAAAGGCAGATGATCTCACTGGCTGTTTCATCTAAAATTAATTCACTTAGCCAAAGGACTCCAGGTAAAACAGTTCTATTATTATCGGACCCAGAATAAGTTTCCGCATAGCGTGAAATTCAAATTAATTGAAACCCATATTTATTCTTCATCTGTTGCTGTTAATGTAGATTTATTAAATGTCCTTTAGATTTGGGCAACTAGAGGGTTCATCTTCATTGAATTTAACCCTTCAAGACGATTGTATTTAAATTAGGGATCCATAAATCTGTAAATTTCTGTTTTATAACAGTTTTGCCTACATCCCATCATAATTCATTATTGTTCAATATCTGCACCACTACGACAATTAAAAGGAAAAAATAATGAAAATCCACATTAGTTATATTACACAAATATGTAACTATGCAACTTAATTACATCGATGTGCCAATTTTTGTGCAATTTTCCCCAGCTTACCCATTTTGACATGGCTTTTCTTCAACCTTGATTTTCTCTTAAAGAAGAGTGCAATCCAGAACATAATTTAGATCAGGAATTGCTAATTGGTTGGTTTATTTAAAATGAAAGCCAAGCACAGTTTTTCCCTATCCTTAATTTATTTTTAAGTATTTAATTGTTTTTAATTCAATTTTCTGTTTCTAATTACATTCCAATAAATTTAATTTATATGTTAAGGACTTTAAGTCTTAGATTAATGAAGGAACAGAACAGAATTATTGATGAAAGTGGCAATTATCTATTCATTTATTTATTTAGCGTATGGCATATTGTACATGGACTAGCAATATATATTAACATTTCACCTAGATTAGTAAAGCATAATAAAATATAAATGTGAAAAAGATCTATTTTCAAATACCAATGTCTAGGCCATCTAACCATTGAAGTGCAGCAATCTATCTATCTATCTATCTATCTATCTATCTATCTATCTATCTATCTATCTATCTATCTATCTATCTATCTATCATTGTTCCACAACACCCTGTTAGGGCCCCAATTAAGGGAGGAGACATACTCTTTCCTTTTCTGCCTTTCGGCTCATCACCAGAGACCATCTAGACAGAAAGCCATGAGTTCCGTTGTGTGAATTTTTTTAATATGTGTGTTAGTTTTAGTCTCTATGATTTACTTATTGATCAGCTCATAAAACTAACACACACACACATATATATATATGAAATGAGATACTGAACTGGCATATGCCCTCAGCTTACAGATGGTCATGATGTGTTCTACAGTTTGAAAAAGAGGTGATAGCGAAATTGGTTATTATTAAAAAATAAATAAATGTACAGACAAAATGATCTATGTGAGCCTGAATGAACCTCATTCATTGCACAATTACAGTTTGCTGGTTGTTGTTGTTTTCCTTTTCTGGATTCTATAATAACCAAACTGGGTGAGACCATTAATAGCAGGAACTGTGAGAGAGATCTTGGAGTCTTAGTGGACAACCAGGTAAATATGAGCCAGCAGTGTGCAGTGGCAGCCAAAAAAGCCAATGCAATTTTAAATTGCATTAACGAAGGGATACTATCAAGATCAAGCAAGGTGCTAATAACACTTATACCACTCTATAAGCCCTTAGTACCTATAGTGCTGCATCCTGTTTTGGTCACCACACTAGAAAAAAGATGTTGAGACTCTAGAAAGAGTGCAGAGAAGAGCAACCAGGATGATGAGGAGACTGGAGACTACAACATATAAAGAATAGTTGCAGGAACTGGGCATGGCTAGTCTAGTGAAGAGAAGGACCAGGGGAGACAAGAGAGCAGTCTTCCAATATTTGAGGGGCTACCAGAGACGAAGGAGTAAAGCTATTTTCCAAGTCACCTGAGGGCCAGACAAGGAATGATGGATGGAAACAACAATGAAAGATTCAACCTGGAAATAAGGAGAAATTATTCTGACAGTGAGAGCCATCAACCCATGGAACAGAAGTTGCCTTCAGAAGTTGTAGGAGCTTCGTCACTGGAGGCTTTCAAGAAGAGACTGGACTGCCATTTGTCAGAAATGGCGTAGAGTCTCCTGCTTGGGTGGGGTGGTTAGACTAGATGATCTACAAGATCTCTTCCAACTCTACTAATCTGTTAATGGATCCACAAATAAAAATGTCTCCCGAATGAAGATGAATATACTATGTGTTCCAGGATAATGTTGCAGAATCCAATCTGAGTCGGTCCCCGGAACCAAAAATTTTGTCTTCTGAACTTTTGGACTCATGATAGAGCCCATCCTCAGGGAACTTCTCTATAGAAGAGTGTATGCTGTTTTGTGCGTGGTATTTATAGTGCCTTTTGTAAGTGGATTTTTAGATGTTGATTGGTGTGTGTTTTTAAGCTACTAGCTGTCCTTTGCCTGTGTTACCCAGCTCTTGCCTCCTAAGTACTGCATAGTCTGGTGGTAAATCAGCACTCCTGGCCCCTTACCAGACAAGGGGCCTGTTTCCCAGGATTCAATCACTTCCCTGGCTGTTTTTGTCCCTGCTTGCCCAACAATCTTAATTCAATTCGTTGTCAGGAAATTTCTTCTTCATTCTAGGTTGCTTCTCTCCTTGATTAGATTCCATCCATTGTTTCTTGTCCTGCCTTCAGGTGCTTTGGAGAATAGCTTGACTCCCTCTTCTTTGTGGCAGCCCCTGAATGTTCCATAAATCATCTGCAGCTCCAATTGCTTAAAGAAATCTGTGGGTCTATCTACATGTATTTAACAACAACAACAACAACAACAATAATTTTTATTGATTAGTCTATAGGCCATATCAAAGCACAATGTTCAAACGCATATCACCAACAAAATCCTATGCAAACAATTTAAAATAAGAGTAGGGTAAAATAAAATAGTTATAGGGTAAGATACAATATGATTTAATAGATATGTTAAATAGAATAAAATGATATAGAATTATATTTCAGTGTCACCCTTACAATCTACCCCAATCAGTCCCACATATGCAGATCTCAACCAAGCCATTTTGTTTAAGTCCTGTGCTGTGTTCAATGTTATTTTCTGGTTCTGGCCACACATAAGGGAAGTTGATATGATATGGGGATCCCAATGGGTCCTTCGTCTGGTCTATGGACCAAGGTCCCTGTCTCTCACCCCCTTACACAAGCAACAATCCAATAGGATGTGAGCCAGGTCTTCTACCTCTGCTGCTCCGCAAATGCAGAGATGCTCATTGTAAGGTATGGAATGGCATCTCCCACATCTGACCATTGTGTTGAGCTGTTCAAATCTCACTCGTGTAAATATCTCCCTAAGATGTTATTTGGTTTAGTGTGATCTACCACAACTGTGTTGGATTTGCGTACCAAGAGAATAGGGGTAAGGGGCGGGTTATAACCCACATCGAGCAAAAAGGGAAGGAAAAGAGGGGGGGGGAAAGAACAAGACTGTTTGGAAAGCTGGTTTTGAATGCATCGTTCATTCTGTCTCGCTTATTAATCACAACCACATCTCCTCCACCTGAAAGCCAAGGAAAAACCTGCTTGGAATAATGGGTGGCATGAAACCACTGTTAAAAATGACGGCAGAGAAACAATGAAAGCAGATGTTCTGAGGAAGCAGCTGGGAGACGTCGGGCGGTGGTCGGCCACTCGTAAAAGGAAGATTTTAACATAGCTCACTCCTACTATATGATTATCACTGTTATTGTTGGATTAGACTTTTAAGTAGAGGAATGTTGGCCTTTAAGCATACCTTCTATGAAAGAAAGTCAGAAGCCATTTCTCCTTCCTTCCTTCCTTCCTTCCTTCCTTCCTTCCTTCCTTCTTTCCTTCTTTCCTTCCTTTTCTCTTCCCTCTCTTCTCTCTTTCCCTCCCTCCCCTCCCTTCCTTCTCCTCCCTCCTTTCTCTCTTTCCATCCCTTCTTCTCTTCTCTTCCCTCCCCCTTTCTTCCTTCCTTCCTTTCTTTCTCCCTTCTTTCCTTCCTTCCTTCCTTTTTCTCCTTCCTCCCCTCCTTCCCTCCCCTTCCTTCCTTTTTCCCTTGCCTCCCTTCTCTCTTTCCCTCCCTCCCCCTCCCTTCTTCTCCTCCTTCCCCTCTTTCCCTCCCTCCCTTCTTCTCTTCCCTCCGTCTTTCTTTCTTTCTTTCTTTCTTTCCCCCTTCCTTCCTTTTTCTCCTCCCTCCCATCTCTCTTTCCCTCTGTCCTCCTTCCTTCCTTCCTTCCTTCCTTCCTTCCTTCCTTCCTTCCTTCCTTTTTATCCTCCCTCCCTCCTTGCCTCCCTTCCTTCCTTCCTCATTACTGGCTTTCATCTCTCTCTCTCTCTCTCTCTCTCTCTCTCTCTCTCTCTCTCTCTCTCTCTCTCTCTCTCTCTCTCTCTCTCTCTTTCTTACTTTCTTTCTTTCTTTTTCTCTACTTTAATTATTAGTTTCTATTAGTTATTATTAAAAACAATAAAGATCTTTGTGTGTAGGCAGAAATGTCGCTGAAAATGCTGTTTACCCAGCAAAGCCGTATGGTAGGAGGCTTTTTTCCTCCCTCTTTCAAATAGTGGCTTTTCTTCTTGGCAAGCCATTTTCTTCACTGCCTGGATGTGTCGCTTGCAACATGGGAGGGAAAGGTAGAGGGAGAAACACTATCAGGGTTTATAGCCTGAAGAGATGCAAGGTAGCTTGCTTCTAATTTCAGCTACGAATTGATTCTAGGACAAAGGAGCATAAATGGAAATTAAAACAGGTTTAGAACAGACGTTTGGAAATCCCTTTTTCACATTGTAGGTAATAAACGAGTGGTGAATGGCCTATCAGGAAAAGTTGTAAAAGGAAAAGCGACTTTGATCGTTCGCGTGCCCATTTGGAGGTAAGAGAACATCCTAAAAGAGAAAAAAAAAAGATAGAAAGACAATGACAACCAACGGGCGAGCAAACGGTGCCTTTCCTTCCCCCGAGGTAATTGTTATTTGTACCACTGCTGGTGGGTTTGGATGATTATATCCTGCCTTATTTGCATTTGCACGTCTGTAACTTGCCTCGCACGGCAATTGATAAAGACGATGGCTTGGAACGATCTCGATTCATCCCAGATCCAGCGAATGCTCCCTTGGAGACCTCAAGTGGCCGATTCAGACGGAAAGCTGGGATAGCTGGGATGAACATTGTGATTATTATTTTTTTTGTCATTGTATTGGTTGATATGTCAGGTCTGAATGTATCGACGGAGAACCTCCAGTTGCCATATTTATCCTTTTGCATTAAAGAAGACTTAATGGAGAGGGGTGATTTTAAAGGAAAGGGGAGGGGAAGAGAAGAGAAGAGAGGGGGGAAAGGGGAGGGAAGAGAGGAAGGGGAGACAAGGGAAGGGGAAGAGAAGGGAAGGGAAGAGAAAAAAGGAAGGGGGGAAGGAATAGAAGTGAGGGAGGGAAAGGGAAGGGAAAAGAGGAATGTGAGGTAAGGGAAGGGGAAGAGAAGAGGAAAAGAAGGGAAGGGAAGAGAGGAAGGGAAGGGGAAGGGGGGAAAGAAAGAGAGGAATGGGAGATAAGGGAAAAGGAAGAGAAGGGAGGGAAGGGAAGGGAAGAGAGGAAGGGAAAGGAAGAGGGGAGGGAAGAGAGGAAGGGGAGATAAGGGGAAAAGAAGAGGAAGGGAAGGGAAGAGAGGAAGGGAAGGGGAAGGTGGGAGGAAACAGGAATGGAAGATAAGGGAAGGGGAAGAGAAGAGGAAAAGAAGGGAAGAGAGGAAGGGAAGGAAAGAGGGGAATGAAAGAAAGGAAGGAGAGATAAGGGAAGGGGAAGAGAAGAGGAAAAGAAGGGAAGGGAAGGAAAGAGAGGAAGAGAAGGGGAAGGGGGGGAAGGAAAGAGGAATGGGAGATAAGGGAAAAGGAAGAGAAGGGAGGGAAGGGAAGAGAAGAGAGGAAGGGAAAGGAAGAGGGGAGGGAAGAGAGGAAGGAGAGATAAGGGAAGGGGAAGAGAAGAGGAAAAGAAGGGAAGGGAAGGAAAGAGAGGAAGAGAAGGGGAAGGGGGGGAAGGAAAGAGGAATGGGAGATAAGGGAAAAGGAAGAGAAGGGAGGGAAGGGAAGAGAAGAGAGGAAGGGAAAGGAAGAGGGGAGGGAAGAGAGGAAGGAAAGATAAGGGAAGGGGAAGAGAAGAGGAAAAGAAGGGAAGAGAGGAGGGGGAGGGGAAAAGAGTGAAAGGGCAGGGAAGAGAGGAAAGGGTAATAAGGGAACGGAAAGAGAAGAAGAAGAGAAGGGAAAAGAAGGGAAGAGAGGAAGGGAAGGGAAGGGAATCACTCTGGAGCTTACAATTACTCTTCAGAATACTACATAAATTTCTACTGGTGTATTTCCTGGAGTACCTTGAAAAAGATTCCTTATCATGTCACATTTGTCATTCTCAGCAGTAAACCGCACCGACTAGGAGAGTACCGCATCGATCCACAGATTATTATTATTTTTTGAAAAAAGAAGGTTCTCCATGAGCCAAATAAGCACGGACTAGCTATTACACTGTCTCCCTCGTGGCAAATTAAACTTTGCTCCTGTGCCATCACCCAACGTGCTGGATAGAACAAAGATTGGGTCCACATTTTTAATTTCGTGAGAGAGGGAGGAAGAACCTAAAACAGAAAAGAAAGGAGAAAAGAAGGAAAAGGAAGAAGAAAGGGAGAGAGGGAAGGAGGATGGAAAGATAGAGAAGAAAAGAACAGAAAGAAACGAGAAGAAAGGAGGGAGGGGCTTCATTAGAACTAACTCATTTCTTGGCAAAATTGCCGGAGAATGTTCCTTCCCCTGGGAATATTGGTGAAATGCATTGGATTTCGCTGGACAAATGTGACCTTGGGAACTTGGGAGGATCATGGATAAATGAGACGAGTGGTGCGGTGGCCTAGGGGTGGAGCTCTCGCCTCACAATCAGGAGGCTGTGTGTTCGATCCCAGGTATATGCAGATATTTCTCTCTCTGGACACAATGAGAATGCATCTGCTGAATATGACTCCACATTGGCGACCTGAAGGGCATCTGGCCAGTAAACACATCTCCATTCAGTTGTCTGGACTCCACACCGAGGCAAGGGATTACGTGATCATTAAAAGACAGAAAAATATGGATACACAAGACCCACTAAATAGTTTGAATAGTTAGAAGGCTGGTGATAAAACCCAGATACAACAGCGCCTTCCTGTCTACTGCGATTGGAAAATTAGTGGCAGCTCCATTGAGTCTCTCTGGATCAGCAGCAACATTTGCAACGGAAAGCTTCTCCATTTCAAGGAGAAGCAAAAGTGGTCCACCGGGCTCCATCCCTCATTGTGGGTGAGGGAGAGACAGTTAAATTGTCTCCCCGTGGTTTGGTTGGAAATCAATGCGTATGGATTTCAAATCATGACCGTAAATGGTTGTGTTATTGAGTTCAGGGCGCCACTCTTGGAATTCTCCACACTGACTTGCTTCCAAGGATCAGACTGGAAATGAAAGGAGGAAGTTATCAATTAGGACTTTGTATGGACACATATGTGGGACGTAGTGGCTCAGTGGCTAAGACGCTGAGCTTGTCAATCAGAAAGGTTGGCAGTTCAGCGGTTCGAATCCCTAGTGCTGCGTAACAGAGCAAGCTCCCATGACTTGTCCCAGCTTCTGCCAACCTAGCAGTTCGGAAGCATGTAAAAAATGCAAGTAGAAAAATAGGGACCATCTTTGGTGGGAAGGGAACAGCGTTCCATGCGCCTTCGCATTGAGTCATGCCAACCCCATGACCATGGAGACATCTTCGGACAGCACTGGCTCTTCGGCTTTGAAACGGAGATGAGCACCGCCCCCTAGAGTCGGGAATGTGTGTGCGAGGGGAACCTTTACCTTTATGGACCCAAAAGTAGAAAAGGCAACTGGACTTTCTTTGTCTTTTCTTGAAGATGTTTCACTTCTCATCCAAGAAGCTTCCAAGAGGTTCTTGGATGAGAAGCGAAATGTCTTCGAGGATTGTCTTGGCGGTGGCGGCGATTGTCATCGTCAAACAGTGTTGTCATCAGATAGTCATGGAATTCTGGGGGAGATCCCCGCTGTCTAGAACAGCTGAACGGAGGAAAATCCAACCACCAATCAGCTGCTTGGCAGCAAAGGCTAGAGCATTCCCTGACGGCAGGGGAAGCAGCTCAGCTCAGTCGACTGGTGGTGGCCGCAACAGAGTGGAGCCCTGATGAGCCACATGCTGCGGCTGCGATAACGTGCTGAAGCTGACCAGGCCGTTTGCTGCAAGGATGCTAGCCAGATGAATACCGGATGGATACTGGGAGGCAGATTTTTTTTTTCTTGTTTTCCTCCTCTCAAGCTAATGTGCATCGTATGGTCTTATAGGGCGAAAAAATACGGTAATCATTTTCCTATCCTGTTGGCTACTAAAACCATTGAGGGAGTCGGGAATTAACTCCAGGGATCACTAGAGGTAGTAAGTAGCCACCATCTTTATTTCTCTCTCAAGTCTGAAGTCCGTTATTTAAGAATAGACACAACTTTGTTGTAGAAAGGATAAACCTGAAATCATAAATAAAATCAACCCTGTGTATACTAGATGTTTCAGATCCCCACATACATATATGCAAAGGAAGAATTTAGAAGGGATACCAAAGGGAAAGCATCCGTTCTATAGAGCCATTGATTTCCTGGTGGAGATAGTTCTATGTCAATTCTGCATGCCTTTACCCATAATTACATTCCTATTTCATTTTTTTTTAAAATCTGAAAACGCATATACGTGTATTCTTCCTCTCCTCCTTCAAACTATACATGCCGTATTCAGTGGTGGAATTCAAATTTTTTTGCTACTGGTTCTGTGGGCGTGGCTTTGTGGGCGTGGCAGGGGAAGGATACTGCAAAATCCTCATTCCCTCCCCACCCTACTAATCTGCTTTCCACCTCCATTCTCCTGTTCAGGATAACAAAAGAAGATCAGCCGGGACGAGGCCAGCCTATTGGCCGGTTCTCCCAACTACTCAAAATTTCCGCTACCGATTCGCTGGAACCTGTCAGAACTGGCTGAATACCACCTCTATTTGAGAGCTGACAGCCCAGGTGTCAGTCTCGCTAGTTCCTGCTTCGCTGCCATGGAAACGGGGAGGGTGGGGGGTTTGGGGTGAATGTGTTCTGCTGGTGGACAATGTTGATGTTTCGTGTTATCTCCTGTTTAACGGACCTGCATTCCAGGATGGTGAAACCTGCCCACCTGATGTTGGAGATGGCTGCATATTGGACAATGCACAGGGGGGGTTTGGGGATTGGGATGGGCTTAAGCTTAATACTTTCTGTTCGCGCCTAAACTATTCATTCTCAGCTTTACTTGGTCTGTACGCTATCGTAACTTAGTAAAAGGAGCCTTAACATTTCAAAATAATGTCTAAGTGTGGTCTTTCCTGAGTCAACGAAGAAACAGGCCTGACATTAAGCTGAGAATCAACAAAACCAAAAACCTGCCCTGATGTCGGACCCTTCACAAGAGGAGCCTCCGTTGGTAGAGGTCCTGCCTGAAACCATTTTGGGAGCTGAAGCATCGCATCCTCCTGCTCAATCTGAAGGGATCAGGTCAGTGATGGAAGGTTTGGCTGGCCTAGATCTAAATCTGCCTGCTGAAGAATCAGTCAAACCTAAACGTTGGTCTGAAGGGGTTGGAATGAGTGGGGTAAACGTCTCCAGGCGTCGAATTTCCCCAAAGAAAGTCATTCCGGAGCTATTAAGAGAAGAACGGGAACTAAGGGAGATGGCTCAGGACCTACTCCGCCAGGCAGATGAGAAAAGTTTAGCCCTGGAAAAAATCTGGGGGAGGGAGGCGGATCGCCCACAGCCAAGAGGTTCACAGGCAGCTCCGGGCAGACGAAGCAGGGTTTCAACACCATCCCCCCCTCCTCAGGCCGGCAGGGAATTGCGAAGAGAGGCGGCTTCTGCCAGGCAAAGCAGGAGAGCAACTCCCTCCCCCCCCCTCAGGCTGGAAGGGAAGCCAACCCCATTAACCCCCGCCGACTTGCAAAACTGCCTCCTTTGGGTGTGAAATACAACGGAAGTGCCGACAAACTGGCGTTTTTTCTAATTCACGTCGATAATTACATGCAGTTTTACGCAGCTGATTTGGACGATGAAATCAAAATCAGAATTGTATCTATGACCCTAGAAGATCAAGCTTCTAATTGGTTAGTTTCATTACATAATTGCCGCTCACCGGCACTGCGCGATTTCGATCGTTTCATGAATGCTCTTAGAAGGCGTTTTGAAGACCCCCGTGTTGAGAGGAAAGCAAAAATGAAACTAAAAAGTTTGCAGCAGGGGGACATGTCTATTCAGGCTTACACGCAGATTTTCCAGGAGCTATCAGTGTTTATGGTTGGTTATAGTGAACAAGCCCTAATGGACATTTATATTGAAGGGCTGAATAAAGATATTTATCAAACATGTGTGAACAGATTTCGCCCCGAAACTTTGAATGACTGGATAGATCTAGCTTCGGATGTCGAATTGGATCATGCCCACTTGCAGGATCCAGTCCGCTTGGAGAAAAAAGCACAGGAAGATAGCCCCAAATCTCACCCCCCTGCGAGGGAGAAACGCATGCAAAAGGGGGAGGGGAGAACAACCCAGCCTCGTTCAGGCAGCTGTTATCGCTGTGGGAAGGAGGGGCACTGGGCAGACAAATGCCGATCAAAACCACCTCCACGCCCACTTTCTTCCTTGGACCGGAAACAGCCTAGAACGCCAACTGTGCGCGCCAAACCGGCTATGAGTGGGGTGGAGCCCATCAACCTCTCTGCTGACCAGCCCACCGCTGGCCCTGACGATTGGGAGGCGTCTTCAGACTCTTCTGACGACAATCTGGTGAGTCATCGCTCCGGGCCCCTTTATATTAATTTAAAGCTTTTAGCTCCATCTACTGGCCGTACATGCAATATGCAGGCTCTCATTGACTCTGGGTGTTCAAAATGTCTCATAAGCCAAGACATCGTGTCTTCGATGGGTTTTCACCTTAAGACCCTTAAAACTCCCATAGCCTTTTGCCAAATGGATGGTTCTGTAGCTGGGGGAACCCCAGCATCTTTTATCACCGAACCAATTCATGTTTCTATAGGCACAGGCCATACTGAGACCATCAACTTTATTGTAACTGCCATTGCAGATAATGCTGTAATTTTGGGGGTCAATTGGCTTCGAAAATGGAATCCTCTGATAAACTGGAAGGAAGGTTGGGTGCGCATTCCTTTATCCCTCCCGGAACATACCTCTCTTCCATCAGAAACTGATCAACCCCCGCACCATCACCCACCCCCCCATATTGAATCTGCTGCGCATTTATTGGATTTCCCATCACCCGAGGTCATACCAGGTGAGGAGAAAATTCCCAAAGAATATTGGGACCTAAAGGATGCTTTCAGTGAAAGATCTTGTGATTCCCTTCCTCCTCATAGGGCTACTGACTGTTCAATTGATTTTCTTCCTGGGGTTCAATTACCCAAACCTCGTATGTATTCAATGACCCCACGGGAGATGGAGGAATTACGTAGATTCATCGATAAAAACCTTCAAAGGGGTTTCATTGAACCAGCTAGGCCCCGTGTAGCTGCACCAGTTATGTTTAGAGAAAAGAAAGATGGCACTCTAAGATTAATACAGGACTATTCATATCTCAACACCATTTGTGAACACAATATTTACCCCCTTCCGCTCATGAAGGACATGCTTGCTCACCTGGCTACCGGTAAGATTTTTACGAAGCTGGACTTACGTGAAGCCTATTACAGGGTCAGGATCAAAGAGGGGGACGAATGGAAGACAGCTTTTAACTGTCCGCTCGGATGTTTCCAATTCAAAGTCCTCCCTTTCGGTCTTCAAGGTGCCCCTTCAGTGTTTATGCAACTAATAAATGAGGTTCTCCACGAGCACCTTTACAAGGGAGTTATTGTTTACATTGATGACATCGTCGTCTACTCGCAAACACACGACGAGCACGTTAAACTAGTGCGCTCCGTATTAAATAAGTTGCGTTCCGCTGAACTTTATGCCAAACTCTCTAAGTGTGAGTTTCACCAGGAAAGAATTGACTATTTGGGTTACCGTATCTCCTCTGAGGGAATTGAAATGGATCCTGCTAAAGTCAAGGCAGTGACGGAGTGGGCCCCTCCCCGTACCCGTAAACAATTGCAAAGTTTTTTAGGATTTGCGAATTTTTACCGCCAATTTATTCCGTCATTCGCTGATATTGCCTTGCCCATTACAAACCTTCTGAAAACAAAAGGAGAAGGCAAGCCTCGTCCAGGAACCCCTCTCAAATGGACGATGGAATGTCAGGCCGCTTTCGAAAAGCTTAAACAGTTGTTTGCGGCTGAGCCTGTTCTTAAACACCCAGATGTGAATTCCCCATTTGTGATTCAGGCGGATGCTAGTGATGTCGCGGTAGGCGCAGTCCTGTTACAACTCAATCAACATGGCCAATTACAACCCTGTGCTTACACATCTCGGAAACTCACTGCGTCCGAACGCGGTTGGGCGATTTGGGAAAAGGAGGCTTTTGCTGTTCGGTGGGCTCTCATGACTTGGCGACATTTTCTTGAGGGTGCCCCACATCCTTTCGAGGTCTGGACGGACCATAAAAATTTGGAAGCTCTTACCTCCTCTCGGAAATTGTCCCCAAGGCAACTTCGTTGGTCTCATTATTTCCATCGTTTCAATTTCCACCTCAAATACATTCCTGGGGGGAAAAATTTTATGGCTGATGCACTTTCCAGATTGCCTCAATATGATGTGTCTAAGCTCACCATTGTACAACCGATAATGCCACTCACTTTACCTGCTACTCCAGTATCTACTATAGCCCAAACTACTGTCCAAACTACTCCACCTGCTGACCTAATTGCTCGTATTAAAGATGAGTTACTTACTGATGATTGGTATTCGACTCATTCAGGTGACTGTACTACCAGAGACGATCTTCCCTGGATTGGTTCTAAAATATATGTTCCTGCTACATTACGTCCTTTTGTCTTGCAACGAGCACACGACTCACGTTTGGCTGGTCATTTCGGTTTCGTTAAAACTATTCATCTTATCAAGAGACAGTTCTGGTGGCCATCAATGAAGAAAGATGTTGAATCGTATATTGCCAGTTGCCCTGTATGTGCGGCTTCAAAACGTGCGCCGGGTAAGCCACAGGGTCTTCTCCAGTCTGTGGCTACCCCGGAAAGGCCTTGGAAGGAAATTTCAATGGACTTTATAGTTGATCTTCCGCCCAGTCAGGGTTATACCGTTATCTGGGTAGTTACCGATCTTTTTTCTAAACAAGTTCATTTTGTCCCCTGTACTAAAATTCCTTCTTCCAAATCTCTGGCCCGTCTGTTCGTTTCCCATATCTATCGTTTTCATGGCGTCCCGCAACGCATCATCTCCGATAGAGGAACCCAATTTACTTCCCATTTTTGGAAGGAGTTTTTGAGACTGATTGGCTCCGCCCAAAGCTTAAGCTCCGCCTACCACCCTCAGACGAATGGATCTTGTGAGAGGGTTAATTCCGTCCTCGAACAGTACTTACGCTGCTTTATTAATTTCCAGCAAGATGATTGGGCTGATCTTCTCATACACGCCGAAGTTGCGTATAATAACTCTGTTCACTCCAGTACGAATATGACCCCCTTTGAAATCATCTACGGACAGGACTTTGTACCCATACCCGAACTGCCTCACGTCTCGCCGACGGTTCCCTCTTTATCTGAATGGTCCTCTCGATTATCTTCTGTTTGGCCGGTTCTCCGGAAAACTTTAAACGATGCCCATGACTCGCACAAATTGTACGCTGATAAGAAACGAGCAGTCCCTCCCTCCTACAAAGTTGGTGATCAGGTTTATGTATCTACCAAAAATTTGGATAGCCCCCAAAAATGCAAGAAGCTGGGTCCCAAATTTATTGGACCTTTCACGATCACCAAAATTATCAGCTCTGTGTCGGTCCGTTTGGATCTCCCCAAGACCTATCGGCGGCTATACCCTGTATTCCATGTTCACTTACTGAAACCTGCTCGTACCTCTCATCTCCGCAAAAGATTGCCTGATGCTCCTACACCTACCTTGGTGGATGGTCATCATCATTACGAGGTGCGGGACATTTTGGACTCCAGAATCCGCAGGAATAAAACTCAGTTCCTAGTCATGTGGAAAGATTTCCCCCCTTCTCACAACGAATGGGTGGATAAAGAGCATCTCAAAGCTCCTAAACTGGTACGCCAGTTTTATGCCAAGTATCCACACAAACCTTGACTCTTTTTCTTTCTCCTCTCCGTTGTTTTGTCTCTCCCTTCTTCTCTTTCAGGTGTAGCCTCTCGTTTGCCTATTGCTGCCCTGGATTTCCCGCTGTTCCTGGAGGAGGTCCGGATGTCAGTCTCGCTAGTTCCTGCTTCGCTGCCATGGAAACGGGGAGGGTGGGGGGTTTGGGGTGAATGTGTTCTGCTGGTGGACAATGTTGATGTTTCGTGTTATCTCCTGTTTAACGGACCTGCATTCCAGGATGGTGAAACCTGCCCACCTGATGTTGGAGATGGCTGCATATTGGACAATGCACAGGGGGGGTTTGGGGATTGGGATGGGCTTAAGCTTAATACTTTCTGTTCGCGCCTAAACTATTCATTCTCAGCTTTACTTGGTCTGTACGCTATCGTAACTTAGTAAAAGGAGCCTTAACATTTCAAAATAATGTCTAAGTGTGGTCTTTCCTGAGTCAACGAAGAAACAGGCCTGACACCAGGTCCGAGACCTGAGTGTCATGCGATGGGGTGAGGTCCCATCCCCTCCTCAACTTCTGCCCACCTAGCAATTTGGAAGCATGCAAATGCAACTAGATTAATAGGTACCACTTTGATGGGAAGGTAACAGCGCTCTGTGCGCCTTTGGCCGGCCACATAACCACAGAAATTGTCTTTGGACAATGCTTATTCCTCAGCCAAAGAACCAGCATTGTCCAAAGAACTGGCTAAAAACCACCTCTGGTTGTATCCATTCTCTGTTCTATGTCTATCCTCTCTTTAATTCAGTGTTTAATGCTTAAATAGCTGGAAAGCTGAGCTTCAGTTCATCGTTTTTATACATTTGCAGAGACCAAATCCTTCAAGTAAGGAGAGGAGAAGTAGTAAATCTTCTATTGCTCTTGGAACACTTTCTGCAAGTTAATTAGGATTGGGGTAGTATCTAAATGGGATAAAATCAATTAATCGATACAAATAGAAGCTTTGCCCAGATAAATTTGAAAGAGGTTCTCAAGCTTAAACTGTAAAAAAACTGAAATCTCCATGACGACCATCTTTAAAGCGCTCCATGGCTCGGGGCCTAGTTATATGCGCCCCACACATCCCTTAGACCGATACGCTCCCACAGAGAGGGTCTTCTCAGGGTGCCGTCGGCCGGACAATGCCGACTGGCGACACCCAGGGGAAGAGCCTTCTCTGTGGTGGGGCCAGCCCTCTGGAATGACCTACCCCCTGAATTACGTACCATCACCGACCTCCGCCTCTTCCGCCAATGTCTAAAGACATATTTGTTCCAACAAGCCGGCCTAGCCTAACCTCCCATGGGGACTTTTAGGTAGTTTTAAATTGGGTATTTTAAATTTGGTTTTAGTACAGGATAGGACTGTTTAATATTTATTTTAAATTATATATTTATCTTTGTATTGGTATGTTTTTAAATTTCCTGTACGCCGCCCTGGGTCCTCTGTGGAGAAGGGCGGGTTATAAATTTAAATAAAAAATAAATAAATAAAATAAACAAAAGGAGAAATCTTTCGAGAAACACCATAGCGCGTTTCAGCAGTGCATTCGTCCAAATTCAGATTGCCCCCTTCTAGATGAAAATGAGATTCTGGCGCTATTAAGGATGGTCAGACTTGCAGAAGATGAAAGGGCAGACCCTTCCTCCATTGTTACATCTCCCCTCTGGGTGCTGCCGAGTGTCTCTTCGTTTGCATCCCCTCAAAGCCCAACACTGCATCTATCTCCATTCTAGTCCATTGATAAAAAGCTTCCCACGTAGAGGGACAGGGACAACCGTAGAGAAAATGATTTTATTCTTTAATAGGCTCTCAAGTTCCTCGATTCAAAAATGCACTTGGCAGGAAGTGATTCATCTAACCTCTGGCTCTGCAGTCGCAGAAAAAACATTAAAAGTCAAAGTATATTTTCAGGGCAACCAACATCTGTCTCGGGCATTACACTTCAGAATGTCTTGGATTCAAAGGGAACTCAAAAGCTGAGCGGTTTGAATGCCATTGTTGGAATGCCAGATAACCCTAATTGAAACCACTTGGAAGGTCCCCAGAAGGTGATGGTCTCAAGGCCAGGCTCCATTGACGGTGGATCAGGCCCCATTTGTTTTGACCTACGCTTCCTGGTACAGTAAAATCACATGCTTAGTTCCCCAAACCCTCTTTTTATTTCAAAGGCTGTGAATTATCTTCAATCACAGCCCATAATGAGTCCCAAATAGTTGTAAAAAGTCGTACAGTAGACTGACAAATCCTTCGGGATAAGGCTGATAAGCACCCACCTTTATCTTCCTTGAAATGCTGCCAAAGACTTAAGACTTAGCTTGGTAAGACCACATGGAGCAAAGAGTCAAAACGGAGCTTCAGAAGGTAAACTGACCAGCATGAACTAAGTGGCTTCCTGCAAAGGCTCCTGTGCCTTTGCTCCTCCTTTATGTCCTATGGGAGGGGCCAATCGCCTCCAAGCCTTACTCCCGAGTCGTCCCTTCTGTCTAACTGTTCTTGCCTTCTGGTAGCTCTGCACATGCACATACTGGTAACAGAGGGATCCTGTTCCTCTGCCTCGCTGTTGTCTGATTCTGGAGGTTCTGGAGGCAGCACATAACTCCCAGATTCCCCTGGCTCCCTCTCTGCCTCTGACTCAGAGCCCTTGTCCGAGCCTTTCCCAGACTCCACGACTGGCCCATGTTCCTTCCCAACCTGCTTGCTGTCCAACTCTGCTCCCTGTACCACAGGCTGCTGGCGGACCACAACACCATTGAGGACTGTGCCTGCCGATCCAATCACTATCAAATCAAGCTCTGGCCCTCCCAGATCCCTTCTCAGCCAGCTGTTCTGACTTCTAAGTTTCCCCCAAAAGCACGAAGCAGAGTCCTGATCCCAACAACCCCTCTTTTATTAAACAAATGTGAATTTCTCTCATTCACATTTAGCAAAGGCCTGGCAAACACTCTTTCAAAGGAATATTTACGACCACAGACCTTATCTATCTTGGAAAGCTGCCATGTAAATATTTTTTGAAATGGAGGTGCTGAGCAAGGAAAGACTGGGCACAGGGTCTCTGAGATTCACGGACAGGTCTTCACACTCCTGAAATGAATCTAATGACCGAATGAACAAATTGTTTCTTGCAAAAGCCCACTCCCCTTTCACTTCACTTTTATTTCCTATTGGAGGGACCATTCACCATCCACCTGTGACTTTACTCCCAAGTCTACCCTGATTTCTGAGTTGTTCTTTTCTTCTGGCAGCTCAGAGCATCCGTACACTGGGAACAGACTCCAGCTGTTCCTCTACCTCCCTGCTGTCTAGCTCCTGCCAGACATCCTTGGACCCATCTCTGCCTCAGACGCAGAGTCCTCGAGTCCTCATCAGAGCCTTCCCCAACCTCCAGGACTGGCCCACGCTCCTCCCCAACCTCCTCACTGTCCGACTCTGTTGCCAGCTCCACTGACCACAACAGGCCACAACATCAGCACTGATCCTTCTTTAGTCTATATGCCTGCATTGCCTCAGTTTGGGGTATCCAGGTCACCTCCGAGTTCTGAAAAACTGTGTTTGACTTTCTGGAAGTGAAGCTACGCCTATCCATTGCTTTCTGTCTGAAATCAGATAGAGAGATGGAATGGGTCCACCACACAACAACAGGTCCCAACTCCTACCCCTTGTTGAATTTACTTACAACGATTACTTGCATTCTTTAACCCAACAGATCCCATTCATTATCAACAATGGTTATCACTGCTTGTTCTTTCCCAGTTCCTCAGCCTCACTTCCTGTCATTGATGTAGTGGTTTCTAATCTACAGGCTGTTCATGACATCATAGAGGTTAAGATGAAAAAGTTGCAGTAATTAAGAATAGGATAGGATAGGATAGGATAGGGATGGGGATGGGGATGGGGATGGGGATGGAGTGGAATAAATCTGGAAGGAGCCATGGAGACCTTCTAGTCCACCCCCCTGCTCAAGCAGGAGAACCTACATATACCATTTAAGGCAAGTGACTGTCCAGTCTCTTCTTAAAAACCTCCAGTGAGGGACCGCCCACTATTTCTGAAGTCAACTTCTTTTCCAATGGTTACGTTTCCTTACTGTTAGGAAGTTTCTCCTTAATTCAAGGTTGCTTCTCTCTTTGATTAGTTTCCAACCATGATTTCTTGTCCTGCCCTCTGGTGCAGGAGTAGAAATAAGTTGAGAAAACTCCCAACCCACCCAAGCAGGCTCGTATGGTTAGCTTCTCCCCTTTCTAATCAAGATAAAGACTTCTCCTGTCCAGTCATGTCTGAATCCAGGGAGCGGTGCTCATCTGTGTTTTTTGGGCGAAGGAGCCAGGATTGTCTGAAGACCATTTTTGGGGTCATGCAGCCAGCATGGATATATGGCTATGCACACAGAATGCTGTTTACCATCTCACCAAAGTGGTACTTATTTCTCTGCTTCCGTTCGCACGCTTTCAAACTGCTAAGTAGGCAGGAACAAGGGCTCACCCAGTCACGTGGCACTCGTTCTCAAACCCAGGCTGCCAGCTTTCCATTATTTGAGGGGCTGCCACAGAGAGGAAGGAGTCAACCTATTTTCCAAAGCACCTGAAGGCCAGACAAGGAATAATGGATGGAAGTTGACCAAGAAGACATTTAACCTGGAAATAAGGAGGAAATCCAACTCTGTTAATCTGTTAAAGATCTGACCTTCTGATCTGAGCTACAAAAATCCAGAGATCCACTAGAGGGCATCTAAGCCATACAGAATATTCTAGCTCTTCTCTGCCCTCTAGTGGCCTTCTGGATCTCTGCAGCCAATATTGTGCACACTCCCATCGTTTTAAGACAACATGCAGGTGGTTATTAAATTGTAATGAGTTTAAGTACTACAGTGCATCTTCCACTCAACCGGACAAGAACACACTTATACACACATACAAAGAAAGAGAGAAAGGCAGAAAAAAAGATATTCAAATTCCAGAGAGGGGAATATATATATATATAAATATTTGGTTCCAATTTTCAGTTGATTTAACAGCAGAGGGAGTGCTTCCCTTTGGCTCCAGAGATGCAGACATGTGCTTGGAGCTCTTAATTTGCACAGCTGACAGCAACCCTGATTATTATCAGTTCGACTCGATTTGAGAATCATACACCCCTTGCTGTTCTCTCTCTCTCTCTCTCTCTCTCTCTCTCTCTCTCTCTCTCTCTCTCTCTCTCTCTCTCTCTCTCTCTCTCTCTCTCTCTCTCTCTCTCTCTCTCTCTCACACACACACACACACACACACACACACACAGACAAACACACACACAAAGAGACCCTCTGTTGGTTTACATTGGGTAGCAAGGCAAATTTTCGCACACACAAGCAAGCATCCAGCACCTGCTTTTCAAGGGAACAATTCCTTTTAATAAACAGAAACATTCCCGCATCCAGACCCATAGCAGCTGCTAATCAAATTAGAAGCATGCAAACATGACAGATTTATCAAGGCGATCAACTGATGCCTTGTTTTCTTGGCAGCTAGAGGGAGGTAAAGAAATAACATGGAATCCCTTTTTTAAAAAAAATAGGTAGCATTGATGTGTTTTTTTCCCCTCTGCGCAAAGGCATCATCTGTACGCATGAAAATGCAACTGCTCATCACACACACACTCTCTCTCTTTCTCTCTCTCCTGAATGTACAAACACAGCCATGCACGAAATGCATGTTGTTGTGTTATTAACCAGATGATTGTCAATTTTCACTTCCTGCCTCTCCTCCCCCCCCCCCCCCGACGTTGAACATAGAATCATAGGACTGAAAAGGACCTTGGAGGTCTTCTAGTCTAACCCCTGCTTGGGCAGGAGACCCTATACACTTCAGACAAATGGTTGTCCAGTCTATTTTTGAAAGCCTCCAATGACGGAGCACCCACAATCTCTGACAGTGAATTGTACTGGTGAATTGTTCTCACTGTCAGGAATTTTCTCTTGAGATCTAGGTTGCTCCTCTCCTTGGCTGGTTTCTTGTCTTTGCCTTCTGGTGCTTTGGAGAATAGCTTGACACACACGCCCCGCCTTGTCTTTATAAGACCCCCCTCAAATGAGGGTCTCCTACAAAGCACCACAATGAAAAAGTGTTTGAGAAATCACCCAGTGCAGCATTCAGAAGTGGAGGCTGCACTCTCCGATCCTGACGCTCCGCTAACTTCACTCTGCCGCCTTGGCTTGTGCTTTTAAGCTCCCTCTGATAGATCCCACGATAACATTTGGAAGCATGCTCAAAAAAGTTTACAGAAATATCAAACATGCTTTCAACTCAGCAGTGGGGAAAATAACCACTGCGAAAGAAAGGAAACCAGCCAGCATAGGCCAAATGGGAATGTTGATCCATGTAGCTTCATATTGACGAAGGTTTATTTAATGCTTATCACCTTTCCACCCACAGCAAGATGCTTCAGTCAGTTAATAGCGATATTAGATTTCAGGGAGCTCCACTTCCCACGATTTTTGTATCCTCTAGGTTTTTTGACAGTTGTTTCTTTAAAAAAAAAAAAATCAACTGGCCACTTTACGCATAAATATAACTATTTCGACACTGTACAAAGCTTTTAATGCCGTTGTATTGTGGACTTGTTTTTTTTAAAAATAACGTTTAATTATCAGTTATACAAAGAACGTTTAGTTTTTTGTAGATGGCGTCGTTCAATTTCTTTCTTTTTTTCTTTCTTTCTTTCTTTCTTTCTTTCTTTCTTTCTTTCTTTCTTTCTTTCTTTCTTTCTTTCTTGTTTTTTGGTAACAACTGAACAGGAAATGTAAAGTATTCAATTTTGTTCTAAAGCAGCTAAGCTTTTTTTTAAAAAAAAGAAAACTCGCTAAAATGTGCATAAATAAATAAATACATTTTTAAAACTCATCCTGAACCAGGAGTTAAAGCTAAGCAGTTCTGCATGCCGTTTTGTGAACCAGGAGAGTGCAGCCTTGCAATCTTTCCATAAATAAAAAACCAACCAACCAACCAACAAAGAAATAACATTTTAAACTCTTCCCAACTAGGACTTAAACTTGAGAACTTCTGCATGTCATTGTAAACCAGGAAATCACAATTCTATTCCTAGGAACCTCCTCATGGATTACTGCCTTGTCGTGGCGAAGGGGATGGCGTAGCTCAATGAAGCTATGAGCTATGCCATGCAGAACCACCCAAGATGGACAGGTCATGGCAGAGACCTCTGACAAAATGCCATCCGCTGGAGAAAGAAATTGGCAACCCACTCCAGGATCTTCGCCATGAAAACCCCATGGACAGTAGCAAAAGGCCAAAAGATGCGACGCTGGAAGATGAGCCTTTCAGGTAAGAAGGTGTCCAATATGCTACTGGGGAAGAGCAGAGTGAAAGAGTGAAGCGACTGGGCCAAAGCTGAAAGAGCTGGTAAACATTACAAAAAAAAAACCCTCACTAAAATTGGCATAAATAAAAATGAATGAATAAATGAATGAATACATTTTTATTTTTTTTCCAACCAGGAGTTAAACCTGGACAGTTTTGAATGTCATTGTAAACCAGGAAATCACAATTCTATTCCTAGGAAAGAGCCTGTAAACTTTTTAAAAAATTCACTAAAATTTGCATACATAAAAATGAATGAATGAGTAGATTTTTAAACTTTTTCCAAACAGGAGTTAAACCTGAGCAGTTCTGTGTGTCGTTTTGTGAACCAGGAGGTCTCATCCTTGCAATTCTTAGGGCATTCCTAGGAAAGAGCAGGTAAACTTAAAAAAAACAACCCTCACTCAAATTTGCATAAACAAATAAATACATTTTTTAAACTCTTCCCAACTAAGAGTTTGTTAAGTCAGAACAGTTCTGCATGTCATTGTAAACCAAGAGATGGCATCCTCCTTGCAATTCTTAGGCCATTCCTAAGGATCGCCAAAGACGGGGACTGCAGCCAAGGAATTAAAAGATGCTTGCTCCTGGGGAGGAAAGCTGTGGCAAACCTAGACAGCATCCTAAAAAGCAGAGACATCACCCTGCCAACAAAAGTACATCTAGTTGAGGCTATGGTTTTCTCAGTTGCAATGGATGGCTGTGAAATTTGGACCATAAGAAAGGCTGAGCGCCAAAGAATGGAGGCCTTTGAACTCTGGTGCTGGAGAAGACTCCTGCATTGAGGCCCTTGGACTGCAAGGCCATCCAACCGGTCAGTTCTAGAGGAGATCAACCCTGACTGCTCTTTAGAAGGCCAGATCCTGAAGAGGAAACTCAAGTACTTTTGCCACATGATGAGAAGGAAGGACTCACTGGAGAAGAGCCTCATGCTGGGAATGATGGAGGGCAAAAGAAGAAGGGGACGACAGAGAATGAGGTTGCTGGATGGAGTGACTGAAGCAGCATCCAGAGGATGGTAGAGGACAGGAAGGTCTGGAGGAAATTGTCCATGGGGCTGTGATGGGTCGGACACGACTTCATCACTAACAAAAGCAAAGGAAAGATGTACCGATGATAGAAGCTAAGCTTCAGCAGCTGTATAAAATATTCCCAAGTCTTCCTGTTGGCCATGCATGCTAAAAGCTGTTGATAGTTGGGGTTCAACAATGCAAGAGAGACATTCTTTAAGATCCCACCTGTGCACTTAAATGACATGTGCTAATACACCCTTTTGACTCAGGTTTTGGCTGAAAGCAACAGAAGGTTACCTGAGCTGAGAGCCAGGACAGATGAAGGAAATGGATTGTAGTTACTGAAATGGATCCCCCTGAGTTACGGTGGTGGCATGGCCCGAGGCTTAGTTCAACTTTGTGTTTGAGGTGTGATGCAACCCAAAAGGTAGCCAAAGTTGTGGATGGAATGTCAGCTGCTTTCTCTAAGCATCCTTTTCTTCAAGGGTCTGCATAACCTAATACCACATAACCTTGTATCAGGAGTGCCACCTTATATGCTTTCCCTGTCAAAAGAAGCGATGGAGGTACATTCAATCAGTGTCCAGGACAAAAGACACTTTCTTGCAGCCCCTGAAAGAACTTTTAGTGGGGTTTGTGTGCCATAACAGGAAGCAGGATTCAGGATTGTTCTACCTGCCTTAATGAATTCAGAGTCTCTTGACCTTTGCTTGGTCTGTCTGATCCGGTTGCTGATAAATAGCATGGACCTCTGCAGAAGGCCCTCTTCCCAGCAGTTACTTGTGAACCCTCCCCAAACATCTGAACCCAAGAAAGAAAGCGCTTAATAACTTTCACCATATTTTTTTTTTTAAAAAAGCAAAACCTTCAAACAAAACCTGGCAACAGAAAAATAGCAGTATTTGTCTTCCTTGCTGTTCATTTGCTATGGAATCGGTGTATTTTTTTGTATTTTTTTTACCCTGCTGTAATCTTGCATAATGTTTCCAACTGCATAAAATATCGGCACGGGGAAGAAATACACCGAAATAACATTTATCCAGAAACCAAAGCTCTAAAGTTTGGACTCCTGAGAATTGTGTTAGAATGACTTTAATTCTGGGGCTCTTTTCAGTCCGGGGCTGACTGTGGGCTGACAAATCTATCGGTTTTGATTTCCATCAGGTTTCCCCTTTCTGTAGGGATTTGATTCTCTGTTAGTTTTGAATCGTTTCACAGCTTTCTATTTTTTTAAAAAAAAAAAGTCTCTATGAACATAAGTTTGCATTTTTAACACATTTCTATCAGTGCATTTTGCAAGCTTTTTTCCTGTTGAGTGTATGTATGTATGACCATATTTATTTGAAAAGGGAAATACAATTCTAACATACATACATTCATATACACACATATACAATGAATATACATATGCATATGCATATACACATATATCTATCTATCACTATATCTATCTATCTATCTATCTAGGCACGCTTTGAAAGTCAGATCTATATCCAATTTTTTAAATAAATATGGAATAATAAATTCATTGATGTTCCTTATTTCTTTGATTCAGACTACTCTACCTTTGTTCCCAATGACTGGATGCAAAGTTCCTTTCCTTTCCTTGTTTCTCTCTTCCTTTCCTTTCCTTTCCTTTCCTTTCCTTTCCTTTCCTTTCCTTTCCTTCCTTCCCTTCCCTTCCCTTCATCTCTTCTTCCTGTCCTTCCCTTCTTCCCTTCCCTTTTCTTTATCTCTTCTTCCCTTCCCTTCCCTTCATCGCTTCTTCCTGTCCTTTCCTTCTTCCCTTTCCTTCCCTTTATCTCTTCTTCCCTTCCCTTCATCTCTTCTTCCTGTCCTTCCCTTCTTCCCTTCCCTTCTCTTTATCTCTTCTTCCCTTCCCTTCCCTTCATCTCTCCTTTCCCTTCCCTTCCCTTTCCTTTCCTCTTCACTCTTTTTCAGTAGCCCTTGTCTTCTTGATTCAAGATGACAGAGAGCAGGGTTAGGATAATAAACGTACAAATTGCATTTATTGTTTCCCAGTTTAAATAGCACGGATCCTTGGTAGGTTTCTCCTGTTCCTTATCACTTTCTTTTCCTGTTATGGACTTTCTGTGGAGGAAATGGAATAAACCTTTTAAAATGTCCTGGTTGTTTGTTTTCAGAGGCAAGACTAAAATGGATAAGTATCTACCAATATATTATCTATGAGATAAGTATCTAACATCCCAATATTATGCTTGCTATCATGGCGTAAGATCACAGCCCATCAGCTATTTGTATCTGAAAGAAATAGGCGTGCTAAATAACAATATATTTTGCAGGAGATATTTGGCAGATAATATTCTCAGTTTCTTGTTATCTGAGTGTTAGTTATTCCTTTTGTTGTTTAAGTGTTCGTTATTAACCTGCGGCAATTGAGTGAATTAAGTAATCTCTCGCAAGCATCCCTCTTCGATTAAATGGATCTTCCCAATCAGCAATTTCTCTCCTTTCTTAGAGAGCCAACATCCAGCCCCCTGCCAAGATTTATACTTGACCCTCCCCATTTGTTACTTTATATTCCTGAAGTTATGAGAGACCATTAATAAAAGTCACCCTAACATTAGCACTGCCACATTAGATTAACACGTATAACAAAGTAGCTGTACAGCTTTTGTTTGCGGGAGGAATGTCTGTGGTCTTGGTTCCCACTGTAATGGGGAAATATACTTTATTAACTGCATTTGCACTGCATTTTTATTCTGTCCAGCATCCGTCATTTTCTGGATAGTATACAGAGCATTAAAAACAACAACAACAGTTTAATTTAGGATGCTGATAAGAAAAGCTCTTATGATGGAATGGTTTTTGGATTGTTTATTAATTAATTTCCCTTATGCAGAAAAGTAACAGTGTCATCCTTAGCTGATCTTGGCTGGTCATGGCAATGTTAACAAAGATAAAACCTAGTTAGTATTTGTATATATGATTGCCAGAATATTTTTTTTCTCCTCTTCTCTCCTCTCCTCTCCCTCTCCCTCTCCCCTCCTCCCTATCCTCTCCTCTCCTCTCCCTCTCCCTCTCCATCTCCCTCTCCCCTCCTCCCTCTCCTCTCCTCTCCCTCCCCCTCTCCCTCTCCCCCCTCTCCTTTTCTCTCCTTTCCTCCCTCTCCCTCTCCATTCCTCTCCCCTCTCTCTCCTCCCTCTCCTCTCCTCTCCCTCTCCCCTCCTCCCTCTCCTCTCCCTCTCCCTCTCCCCTCCTCTCCTCTCCTTTTCTCTCCTTTCCTCCCTCTCCCTCTCCATTCCTCTCCCCTCTCTCCCCTCCCTCTCCTCTCCCTCTCCCTCTCCCCTCCTCTCTCTCCCCTCCTCTCCTTTTCTCTCCTTTCCTCCCTCTCCCTCTCCATTCCTCTCCCCTCTCTCTCCTCCCCTCTCCCCACCTTCTTCTCCCCCTCTCTCCTTTCTACTTCCCCTCTCCCCTTTTCCTCTCCTCCTCTTCTCTCCTTTCCTCCCTCTCCCTCTCTATTCTTCTCCCTTTCCCCTTCTTCTTCTCCCCCTCCTCTCTCCTCTCTCCTTCCCCTTTCCCTTTTTCCTTGAGCATCCCCTCCTCTCTCTCCTTCTCCTCTCCTTCCTCCCCTCTCCCATCCTTCTTCTTCCTCCCCTCCCTCTCCCTCTCCTCCTCTCTCCTCTCCGTTTCCCCTTTCTTTCCCCCTTTTCCTTGAGCAAGACATTATTGAAGGAAGTCTTAAATATCTACATAAATAACTCAATTTTTATGACCCTGTAATCTGCGTAAATATGGTATATAAAACATCAGGTTACAGCACCTATGGCCCTGGCTGATCTTAATAGAGCAAAGCAGAACTGGACCAGCTCATTGCTTTAATGAGAGGAATTCAAGGTTTAGGCTTAGGTTATGCCCGCATGTGGATAAATAAATTGCAAAAGGGAGCAAAAATCAACCTTTTTCATTTTATCATCAAGAGAACACTTGGGTGCAACAGGAGTTGAGCTTAACTTGAAGACTTCACCTTTTAAGTCAACAAGTGAAGCAATGCTTACTGATGAGAAACACAAAAGCGAAAACAAAGTTTGTTTTTCAAAAACAGAAAAGCAAAATAAGTCACTGGCAAACTTAAAGAACAGAAGAAGCCATCTGGCTTCAGTTTTGTGCAAGTGCAGTTCATTCTTTCCTTCTTGATTGATCCATCTATCTGTTCAAACTGGATTTTTCTAGTCCTTCTCCTCCTTCTCCTCCTCTTCTCCCTCCTCCTCCTCCATAATAAACTAAAACTGAAATAAAATGAAATAAAATAAAATAAAACCCATCCGACGGTCTATTGCTCAGTGAGATCTTCAGATTAAGCTTTCAACAGACTTATTTCTTTATTTCACAGGGGGCAAAATCATTAAAGCTGGAGGGAAACGGATCTTCAAATATTTCTCAGCTAATTTTACTACTCCTTTCCCAGACTGTGTTTTACTGGAATTTCTCCTCCCCCTAGGATTCTTTTTATTTTTTTATTTTTATTAAAGCACAGCAGCTGGAAGTCTTCGGCAACTTGGCTACCTTTCTGAAATGGAATTCATTTTCCATCCCTTGATATATTTTGTTTCTCGCAGAGGTCAACATTAATTGGCAAGACATTGCTTGTAGAAGTCTTGAGACTGATAAATGTAGGGGAAGATTCACACAGTAGTTCCGTTTAGTTCTTAAAAGAAATGGGGGGAAAAATCTTGTTCCTTCCCATCCTTTTGTGCCAATCACCACCCAAAACTCAGCCAATCTGAAATATCTACTTATAAGAATAGAATAGAATTCTTTATTGGCCAACTGGGATTGGACACGCAAGGAATTTGACTTTGTCACTGATCAATTGTTCTGTCAGGGAATTTCTCCTTAGTTCTGAGTTGCTTCTTGAATAGTTTCCATTGATGGTTTTGGAACATACAATACAATACAATACAATAGCAGAGTTGGAAGGGACCTTGGAGGTCTTCTAGTCCAACCCCCTGCCTAGGCAGGAACCTTATACCATTTCAGACAAATGGCTATCTAACATCTTCTTAAAGACTTCCAGGGTTGGGGCATTCACAACTTCTGGAGGCAACTTCTGTTCCAGAGGTTAATTGTTCTAACTGTCAGGAAATTTCTCCTTAGTTCTAAGTTGCTTCTCTCCTTGATTAGTTTCCATCCATTGCTTCTTGTCCTGCCCCCAGGTGCCCTGGAGAATAGTTTGACTCCCTCTCCTTTGTGGCACCCTCTGAGATATCGGAACACTGCTATCATGATTGACTGCCTTCTTCTTTGTGGCAGCCCCTTCGATATTTTTATAAAATTGATAATTTTTGACACTGTTGATGTCTCAGTTAACAATTTTTCATTCAAAATCAGCTAATCATTGGTATTATCTTGCATTATTCCATTTTCCTGCTCTTTGTTGCAAGAATAGCATAGAATAGAGTTGGAAAGAACCTTGGGGGTCTTCTATGCTATTTCAGACAAGTGATAGTCCAGTCTTTTTAAAAAAAACCTCCAGTGATGAAGCATCCACAACTTCTGAAGGCAATTTCTGTTCCACTGGTTAATTGTCCTCACTGTTAGGAAGTTTCGCATTAGTTCTAGGTTGCTTCTCTCCTTGATTAGTTTCCATCTTTGTTTCTTCTCCAGCCATAGGTGCATTGGTGAATAGCTTGACTCCCCCCTTCTCTCTGTGACAGCCCCTCAAATATTGGGATACTGCTATCATGTCACACACACACACACACACCCCAGTTCTTCTTCTCTCTAGACTAGCCAAACCCAAATCCTGCAGCCGTTCTTCGTGTGTTTTAGTCTCCAGGCCTTTGATCGTCTTAGTTGCTCTTCTCTAAACTTTTTCCAAAGTCTCAACATCTTTTTTGTAATGTGGTGACCAAAATTGATGGCAGTATTCCAGGCGTGATGTTACTCTTTATAAAGTGGCACTAATAATACTTCACGTGACTTGTGGAATGCCATCTTCAGATGCTAACAATATGGGGACTTCATGGATAATACCTGCACTTTCTCTACATCACAGATTTATAGATTTGGAGGATGCTTCAGCTTGAAGAGTTTACTTCTTCACTTGTCTCCTTTGCTGTCTGAATGTGGGTTTTGAGGCTTAAAATGATACCAATCCCATTGTCTTCTTACTTCTTCTCTCCTATGTAGTGGACTTCACATGTTTATGGTAGAAGTAATTGCTCCCATTCCTTCATCCTTTCTTAGTGTGCATTCTCGTGAGATTTAATTTCAGTTAGCTAAGAGTGCTTCACACTTAATTTATACATAATTGTTCATTATCAGATGTATTCACACATCTTAAAGTGTCTTGAAATCTTGGCTTCAAATTGCTTTTAGCATTTTCTATTATCTCTCCCGGAATGATAGAGGTTTCCTTTTTTCCCCCTCTGCATTTGTAAAATTACGAGATCATCTTTTGCAAGACTATTCCTGCAAATGAAGCGATTGCGTATGGCATTTGTGAGTTTTGGGGCTTGTCATATCAGGTAGATTTCAGTCCTAATTTGAGTGTTTACAAGCTAATTGTATGCAGTTCCATAACATTCCTCCTCAGCTAAACACATTAAGAATAATTTTAATATTTCAGGAGCTCACATACCATTATCTAAAGTTCAACTATATACGCCCACAGAGGCAGAAAAGACACAATTGGAGCAGTGGCTTTAAGCTGTTCAGCCAAACTGTTTGAAGTATTTTGTTTGTAGAAAGTTAGCATCCAGTAATCTCCTAGAAAAATGAAATAGTTTAGGAAATATTAAAAAGGCAGAATATTTCCCCTAATAGAGAAATACAAATGTCTTCAGACAGCACTGACTCTTCGGCTTTGAAATGGAGATGAGCACCACCCCCTAGAGTCGGGAACGATTAGCACATATGTGCGAGGGGAACCTTTACCTTCACCTTTACCTAGTCCTGGATATATCTCATCTGTCCAGCTACTAAAAGCCTGGGGACCTATTTGGATACATTGATGAACTTAAAATCCTCAGAGAGGTTCTCCTGCAAGCATTTGAATCTCTCCCCAGGACGAAATCTGAGAGCTGGTTATGCCTACTTTATGATTTACTGGAGAAAGCTACCAATCTAACTGTATATAGTTCTTTGCACCAAACCGGGACAATTCTTTAGCATCAAACTGATAATAATATATAATGCACAGTTTGTTCCGAGACAGTAAGCTATCGAGGTAGCACCCTTGGGCACTTAAAAGGGAGAGAGAGAGAGAGATTCCTGTGCAACATCCCAGCTATGCTCCCCACCAAAGGTCACACTTTCAAGCTTCAGCATCTCTATGGAAATTCCTCCTAGTAGTTCATAACGCAACAATTAAAGCGCATGATAAAAATCAATGCAATGCAATAAAAACTAAAAGGAAAGGAACAGACTGTAAAAGTACCTCTGCAGTACAAACCTTTTCCTTTAATTACAAAATTCAGAGCAAAGCACAGTCCAGAAGGTAGTTGTGTTGTTCCTCTGTGTCATATACCCTGTTTTCCCAAAAATAAGACCTCCCTGGATAATAAGGCCAATTGGGATTTTGAGCTCATGTGCTAAAATAAAGCCCTCCCCTGAAAATATTGCAAAACAGCAGCAGCCATGGGGCAAACACGCTCACTGCCTCCTGCACCTCAAAAATAATAAGACCTCCCTGAAAATAAGGCCAAGTGCTTATTTCAGGGGTCAAAAGAAAATAAGACACTGTCTTATTTTTGGGGAAACACGGTAATATACGTGGGTATGTGGGTGTATGTATGTATGTATGTATGTGGGATGTGGTAGCTCAGTGGCTAAGATGCTGAGCTTGTCAATCAGAAAGGTCAGCAGTTCAGCAGTTCGAATCCCTAGTGCCACGTAATGGAGGGAGCTCCCGTTACTTGTCCCAGCTTCTGCCAACCTAGCAGTTCGAAAGCACATAAACATGCAAGTAGAAAAATAGGGACCATCTTTGGTGGGAAGGGAACAGCATTCCATGCGCCTTCGACATTGAGTCATGCCAGCCACATGACCACAGAGACATTTTCAGACAGCGCTGGCTCTTCAGCTTTGAAACAGAGATGAGCATTGCCTCTTAGAGTCGGGAACGACTAGCACATATGTGCGAGGGAAACCTTTAGGTTTGTATGTATGTATGTATGTATGTATGTATGTATGTATGTATGTGTTTGTTTGTTTGTTTGTTTATTTTGTCATGTTTATGTAGTGTGTATTGGGGGTGGTGACCCTTTGAGAGGTGTATGTAATGAAATTTCATTTTAATGTATGCCGATTAGTGTATCTTTAAAGTGACAATCAAATTATTCTAATAATAAAGTCTAACTGCGTGATAGCTCTTATTCTAGAAAATGCGAATCCCATTGATTTGTTTAAACAAATACAAACCCTACAGTTTTCCCCCCCCCAACACTGTTATTAATCATCTGTGCCACACTTAGTCCAAGGGTTAGGTGGGTATGCTTTGTTTAACTCCTTTCCAAAGGTACCGATTCGGTTTAGCTTATTATAGATATTTCTATCTATAGACTGTACAAATTTTCCACCTATGGAGCGCCACATTCTGCATCAAATATCACACATTTAATCTGATTCATTTATGAATTTATTCAATTCAGGCCCCGCAGGACTCCAGGCTGGCTTCGGCTGGCCCGCGATCGAACAGACAATAAAAACTTAATACGCAGCAAGTAAACAGCATACAGAACAGTGGTGAGATTCAAATAATTTAACAACCGGTTCTCTGCCCTAATGGCCAGCTGGGTAGGTGTGGCTTGATGGTCATGTGACCTGGTGGGCATGGCCAACTCAACGTCTCTCACGTCGATGGGCGCTTCCCCTTAGCTGTTACAATGCAATAAGGGTTAACCAGAGAGGCAGTTTCTGTAAGCAGGGCAATCAAGATGAGGCTAGAAACAACACCAGAAGGTTCCCTTCCTGCCTTCCTTACAGGATTAGCCCTGCAAAGTGGGGAAAAAACAAAAGGAGATTTCTTCCAACAACTAGTTCTCCAGACTGCTTAGAAAGTTAACAACCGGATCTCCTGAATAGGTGCGAACCGGCTGAATCCCACCACTGACATAGAAATGTAATCAATGCAGCTCATAGAGAAGGTTTCTCACATGGGGAAACAGGCATGTCCAACCCTGATTGTATTGCTGCATTTGGGGGGGGGGGTCATCTGAAAGCTCCATGTGTTTTTCAAGGACAAACCCATGCAGGGTGCCTTGTTATAGTTGATGCTTGAGATGATTAGATCATGGATTACTGTTCGAGGGACATTCTGATTCAGGAAGAAGCACCATCATCTTGCCAGATGGAGCTGTGCATTAATTTCTCTTGGCCAGAGCTCAGCAGTTAACTGGGCAGGAATTGTGTAACTAAGATTAAACCCCAGATTGTGCACCACTCTTGCGTGGGGAAGTACTACCCCATCCAATAGTAGAGATGAAAAATCTCCAGATCTTCAGCATCTCTATTAACTTCACGTAGTTTGGCTAAGAAAGCTTGAGAAGCTGGCCAGAAGCTTGAGTTGAGTAATTGCTGAGTGCTTTGCAGGAACTCGGTTACGATAATCCCAATTCTCTTTTATCCATCATCAACGCTTGGAATTTCCTGAGCTGGTTGAGCAATTGTAGAGTTGTTTATTAAGAATTAGATTAGAAGAATAAGTGGTCAAGGACACGAAGTTAAACTGGGCAAAGAATTTTGGTTACACGATTGAGCTAGAAAAACAGCAGCAACTATGGGAAAGAAACTAAAAACTAACCATGTCAACAGCCTATAAAAGAAAACTGTTTTATAAAATGTTTCATAGATGGCACATGACACCGGAAAAACTAGATAAGATGTTTAAAGATATATCAGTAGAATGTCCAGAATGCAGCCGCGTGGGTGATTACGGGAGCCCCTAGATACTCCCATATAACACCGATCCTGCGCGAGCTGCACTGGCTTCCTGTGGCCTTTCGAGTGCGCTTCAAGGTTCTGACAACCATCTTTAAAGCGCCCCATGGCTCGGGGCCTAGTTATATGCGAGACCGTCTCCTGCCCCATACATCCCTTCGGCCGATCCGCTCCCACAGAGAGGGCCTTCTCAGGGTGCCGTCGGCCGGGCAATGCCGTCTGGCGACACCCAGGGGAAGAGCCTTCTCTGTGGCGGGCCCTGCCCTTTGGAACGACCTTCCCCCTGAACTCCGCACCATCTCGGACCTCCGCCTCTTCCACCAGTGTCTAAAGACACATCTTTTTCAGCAAGCTGGCCTAGCGTAACCTCCCGTCGGGGCTATTTTAGATACTTTTAAATTGGGGATTTAATTTGGATTTTAGCATAGGACCGTAATTTAATATGTTTTTTAAATTTTGTATTTTTGCCATTTTATATGTTTTAATTCCTGTGCGCCGCCCTGGGTTCTTTGTGGAGAAGGGCGGGATATCAATTTAATTAAATAAAAATAAATAAATAAAATGTTTCAAGTGTCAACAATCGACAAGTTCATACTATCGTATGTGGTGGATATGTGCAGAAGCAAGGAATTATTGGACCAAAATAGGAACACAGTTAGAGGAAATATTACAATCAAAGATAGAGCACAGACCAGAGACATTCTTATTGGGTATCCTCCCAGAGAAATATTAGAAAGAAGACACCTATTTGATTATACGTGTAACTACAGCAGCAAGAATTGTATTTGCTCAAAATTGGAAATTAAATAAGGTACCAGCAGAAGAGGAGATAATAGACAAAAGACTAGACTGCGCAGAGATGAACAGATCGACTTTGAAAATAAAGGATAAAGAGCAATTGGGGTACTTCAAGACATGGGGAAGATTTTATGAATGGTTAGAGAAAGACATGCAGAAAAGAAAGTATGGGGAAGATATGGAACCCAGACGATAGGTCATTAGGTAGAAAAGTGGGGAAGAAGGGGGAAAATAGGGAAGACAATAATAATAGAGAGTTTTTTCCAACCACAATTCCCATCATTGGGATATCTAAACACGTACAAAAATTGCTGTCATAATGCCAGGTAGTCCTTGATTTATGACCACAACTGAGCCCAACATCTCTGTTGCTAAGTGAGACAAGGTTAAGTGAATTTTGCTCTGTTTTACAACCTTTCGTGCTACTGTTGTTAAGTGAATCATTGCCGTTGTTTAGTTGATAACATGGTTGTTAAGTGAATCTGGCTTCCCCATTGACTCTGCTTGTGAGGAGCTGGCAAAAAGCGATCCCATGACCCCGGGACATTGCAACCGTCATAAATATGAATCAGTTGCCAAGTATCAGAATGATCACATGACCCTTGAGATGCCGCAATGGTCATAAGTGTGAAAAACGGTCATAAGTCACTTCCCCCTCCCCCATGCCGTTGTAACTTTGAATGGTCACTAAACAAACTTCTGTAAGTCAAGGAATACCTGTAGTTACAAAATGGTCATTTAACGCAGGGGTCTCCAACCTTTGCAACTTTAAGTCTGAAGGACTTCAGCTCTCAGAATTCTGGTATGGGGTCTCCTGCTTGAGCAGGGGGTTGGACTCGAAGACCTCCAAGGTCCCTTCAAAACTCTTTTACTATGTTACCATACAATACAATAGCAGAGTTGGAAGGGACCTTGTAGTTACAAAATGATCATTTAACGCAGGGGTCTCCAACCTTTGCAACTTTAAGTCTGAAGGACTTCAACTCTCAGAATTCTGGTATGGGGTCTCCTGCTGGAGCAGGGGGTTGGACTCGAAGACCTCCAAGGTCCCTTCAAAACTCTTTTACTATGTTACAATACAATACAATAGCAGAGTTGGAAGGGACCTTGTAGTTACAAAATGATCATTTAACGCAGGGGTCTCCAACCTTTGCAACTTTAAGTCTGAAGGACTTCAACTCTCAGAATTCTGGTATGGGGTCTCCTGCTGGAGCAGGGGGTTGGACTCGAAGACCTCCAAGGTCCCTTCAAAACTCTTTTACTATGTTACAATACAATACAATAGCAGAGTTGGAAGGGACCTTGTAGTTACAAAATGGTCATTTAACGCAGGGGTCTCCAACCTTTGCAACTTTAAGTCTGAAGGACTTCAACTCTCAGACTTCTCCAGCCAGCTTTGCTGGCTGGAGAATTCTGGGAGCTGAAGTCCTTCAGACTTAAAGTTGCAAAGGTTGGAGACCCCTGATTTAACGGACGCCAACTAGTGCGTTAGCCCTGATGACCCTCCTTTTTGCTGTCCATGATGTCTTGCATAGCTCGGTTTTATTTTTGTTCTTTTTGGAAAAAAAATAAATTCCTGAACAGATAATGGATCATGATAAATAATAAAAAAAGGTGTTATTATTTTCTAATAATGCCAACAGGCTGTAGAAGCATTCTTCATTGTCATCTTTTTATTAGAGCCAGCGACCAATATTGAAATAATAACATAAAACAGAACAGCTACAACCCATCTCCATGTAAGTGAGGAAATATCACGCGGAATGAATTGCCAATCAAGTTGTATGTTACGCTGAACCTGCTCTCATCTTATGGGGGGAACGCAGCAAGGGCCTCTATTGTAGCTTTGTCAGCTATTAATGGTGACCGCGTTCGGCAGGATATTGACATAGATTGGGTGGCGATAAGCCTTGCTTTAGGGATTATGTCAGCTCTGGAGGCCATCTTTCACTTTGGGTCTTCTGGGCTGCCGCACTCGGTGGATGGGCACGCTGTGGGAAACAGGAGGTGGGGTGGGTTGGATGGAGACGGGGTGAGATGGGGGTGAGACAGCCATAACAACATTCTTTTCCCTGGAAGTCAAGGGCGTTCAGCCTGCCCCTGGAGAGGCGTGACTGGGGAACAACTCCAGTTGGGGCAGGGACCTGACTGGACCATGTGATGGACATGTGGGTGCAGGGTGGAAGGGACTTTGACTTTACTTTGGGTGGGGGAAAAACTGGAAGCTTTCAGATTCGGGACAAGTAACGTGAGCTCACTCTGTTACATGGCACTAGGAATTCGAACCGCCGAACTGCCAACCTTTCTGATCGACAAGCTCAGAGTCTTAGCCACTGAGCCACCACGTTCCAGCTTCCTTGATCACAGGAAAATAAATATATTCCATAGATTTTCTCCCCAAAGTAGAGAGAACTAGGGAGGTTTTATAATGATAGAAAAACGCTCTGCCAAATTCATCACCATCCCCTTCATTCCCTTTGGAAGGAGTGGGGCGGTGGCCTAGAAGTGGAGCACCCGCCTCACAATCAGGAGGCTGTGAGTTTGATCCCAGGTAGAGGCAGATATTTCTCTCTCTGGGCACAAGGAGAATATATCCACTGAACAAAACTCCGCATTGGTGACAGGATGGCATCCGGCCATTAAAGCTCCATTCAGTTGCCCAGACGCCACCAGGCAAGGGATTATAGAATCATTAAATGAAGATGATAGTGATGGTGATGGTGATGATAGCCTCCATTCCCTTGGGAAATGCAAAACCAGAAGCAAAAGAAGATAGAACGGAATGATTAAGCCATTTGAGAATAATCTAGAAAAACTGGAGAAAAACAAACAAACAAAATGAAAATAGGAGAAACAGTAAGGCAGATTTTGGCAGAGCACTAGGGGGAAAAGAGTAGAGAAAACCATTTGATAGTTTGGATTTAGAAGGCCCTGGCTTTTCCCCCAGATAAAAGGTATTGGATTACTGAAACATTTGTGGCTTGACACATTGGAGTGTTGACTGTCTTTATCACTGTAATCTTGACGGATCAGTTATACGGCTTTGCATATTCTGTCCAAGAAATACTTATTTACATCTGTTAGATTTTTGCTAGGACTTTCCTTCCTTCCTTCCTTCCTTCCTTCCTTCCTTCCTTCCTTCCTTCCTTCCTTCCTCCCTCCCTCCCTCCCTCCCTCCCTCCCTCCCTCCCTCCCTCCCTCCCTCCCTCCCTTCCTTTTTCCCCAGCAAGACAGTTTGCTGTTGTTACTCCCCACCCGTCTATGAAAATTCTCAATCAACCAGATCATGGTTTGTTCCAAAGTGCTTTTTCAAGAGGCAACTGGACTTTCTTGTTTTTCTTTGAAGAGTTTCGCTTGTGCATCCAAGCTGAAGAAGCTTCTTGGATGAGAAGCGAAACGTCTTCAAAGAAAAACAAGAAAGTCCAGTGGCCTCTTGAAAAAAAATCACCTTTGGCACAGCTTCCTCCTTTAACCAACAAAGCCTGATGGGAAATTATATCAACTCTTCTTGTTTGTTTATGCCTTTGGCATGCAACCATCCTTGTCTTTCCCATTTCTCCTTGTTTGGAAAGGAACAAGTATCTACCGGGGAGTCTTGCAACCTGGTTGAGCCATGTCTCATAGCAATCAATTCAGGCATAGCATTTTTTCAAGGTGCTCCCTAAATAAATACTAACTAAAGTAGCTTCCCTTATGATGGATATTAAAGTTAATGGTGGATATCTTTCCCCTACACATAACCCATACATAGTTACAAACACCCGAGCAGGATAAAACAGCTCTGGTAACCAAACATTTAAGGAGGAAACTTTCGTTTTCGGGAAGTAAAAAACAACTACAAAGGAATCTAGCTAGAATCTCAAGAGAGAAGCTGTATATATTTACAATTATTGAATAGTATGAGAATGAAAAACATGTACTTCAGATAAATGTGATGTGTGGGGGTTTTTCAACTGGGATGGGTCCACATTTCTTTCGATTTCTTTTTGAATAACTGTATCCCACTGTATCTTCTCTTTGGCTCCTAGCTGCATTACAGTGAATGTCAAGGCAATTTTGTAGACAGTACTTCCAGAATATATTCACCACCCAGGGTCACCTTACAGGCGGCATAAGAATCTAATAAAAATAAATGCATATATTGAAGGGAAGAAAAGGGGGAAATCTCCCCTTTTTCTCACAAAAAAATGAGGCGGAGTGGCACATGATTAGAATGAAGTATTGCAGGAGTTCGATCCTGAGTAGCTCAAGGTTGACTCAGCCTTCCATCCTTCCAAGGTCAATAAAATGAGGACCCAGATTGTTGGGGGCAAGATGCTGAGATTCCATAAACCACTTAGAGAGAGCTTTAAAGCACTATGGTATATAAGTCTAAGTGTTATTGCTGTCTTCCTTCCTTCCTTCCTTCCTTCCTTCCTTCCTTCCTTCCTTCCTTCCTTCCTTCCTTCCTTCCCTCCCTCCCTCCCTCCCTCCCTCCCTCCCTCCTTCCTTCCCTCTCACTGGTTAGAATGCAGTATTGCAAGCTAACTCTGCCCACTGCCGGGAATTTGAGCCTGACCATCTTAAAGTTGACTCAGCCTTCCATCCTTCCAAGGTCAGTAAAATGAGGACCCAGATTGTTGGGGGCAAGAGGCTGGCTCTGCAAACTGCTTAGAAAGGGCTGTAAAGCACTATGGAATGGTATATAAGTCTAAGTGCTATTGCTATAACTTAATCAATCAAAATCAACTGAAACAGAGAACCCCTTGCTAAAACTTTTGAAGCCCACCCCTGACTCCAAGGGCTGATAGGAGCCTCTCAATCCAAGGGTTTCATCAGAGCATCTTCTGAAGACTTTCCTTATGAATCATCTCTGGATCCTTTGAGTTTTCTGGGTTAACCTTGACTCAACCGTCAGGATATCCAAGTTCAGAAGATCCTTCATCTTCTTCAGTAGCAGCATCAGCTGAAGAAAAGGCACAGGGAGTAAAACAAGAAAAATTAAACAATATTGAATTTGGGGAGTAGGCTATTTCTAACCACCCTAACCATCATTCTCCCAGTATTTTCCCCTCTGGAAAGACATCCTGATGGAGCCTTGCCTCTTGTTTCTGACCTTTGCATTCTGTCAAAATTATGATAACATAAATTGCAAAAAAATATATATAGCATAATTAAGCCTAAAGGCTTAATTTGATTTCAACAGTAGCTCACATCATGCACCATCATGGCTTACTCACCATTTTCAGGTCTTCACCCTGTGTATTAAGACTTGTTTTTCCTCTTCTGGGGAAAAAAAGAAGAAGATAATAAGCTTCAAGGAGAACATGTTCTATATGTCACCAAAACCAAAGATGAAAGTACCGTTTAAATGAATAAACATATTTCTTTGAGGCGTTTATTGTGTTTTTCATAATGGGGTATTGTAAACAAAAGCTCACCAACGCCCATTGTTATGTCAGTGGGAATATTTGTCAGCATCAATTTTCCTAATTTGCTTTCCAAAGGTATCGGTATTAGTATTTGTTTGATGTTTTGCAAATTTTTCTATCAGCCGCATCAATGAAACACTAAATCTGTCTTCTTTTGAAGATGTTTTCACAGCAGTCTGGCGTTGTCTACATATATTTTCTGAATGTTCAGCTGCGCAGTTTTTCTCTGCACTGTCTTATTGCCAAAGCTAATGAGCTTCCATGGTTTGCAGGGATGAAGGCAAAGTTTATTACAACTACCGAAATATACGATCGTTGCAACAAGCGTAAGAACAAGGAAGCCAGTTTTGTTCTGACCTAGGCTGCCCAAGAGCATGAAGCAAACTCCTGGTCCCGACCAAAAAAACCCCTTTCATTAATTTCCTGTGAATTCTGCTCCTTCACCTCCAGCGAAGTCTTTCGAGGGAGGATTTATGGTCACAGACCTTATCTGGCTTGGAGAGCTGCCAGGCTGATATCTGCAAAACTTGGCAAGGAGTCTCGGAGAGTCAGGAACCAATTAAGCAAACTAATGGTCTCCTGAAAACTCCACTCCCCTTTCGCTTCTCTTTTGTTTCCTCTGGCAGGGGCCATTCACCATCAAGCTGTTGCCTTACTCCCAAGTTGACCCCTGTTCTTTAGGTGTTCCCTTCGCCTGGCAACTCTGCGCATGCGCACACTGAGAATAGGGTCTAGCTGTTGGTCTGCCTCACTGATGTCTGACTCTGAAGGCAGCTGATAACTGTCAGACGGCCCTGGCCCCATCTCTGCTTCTGACACAGAGCCCTCATCCGAGCCTTCCCCAGACTCCAGGACTGGCCCATCTTCCACCCCAACCCTCCTCACTGTCCGAATCTGCTGCCAGCTCTGCTGGACACTGGTGGGCCACAACAAGTTTGTCTAGTGGTTGAAGCATCAGGCTAGAAACCAGGAGTTCTAGTTCCACCTTACACACAAAATAACCAGGATGATGTTGGACCTGCCTGCTGTGGCCTTTCAGTTGCCAGCTCCTCCAGCAGCTGAATTAGATGAGGAGGTGGTGTGGGAGTCAGGGTCAGCATCAAGGCAAGCTGAGAGCTTCGAGGGGGAACAGGGAATGGAGCTGTCAGAGAGAGAGAGACAGAGTCTGGGCCATCCATCAGCCCTCAGATGGAGAGCCAACATCCCCCAGGTCTGGAGGTGGCTGATGAGGAAGAGGAGGAACACCTGGGTCCAGCGCCTGGCATGCCGATGCACACAAGGCAGAGGAGAGGAGAGCAGTGGAAATCTCTGGGCTGATCCTTGGGATGGAAAAGCCACTGCTGCTAGTGAAGCTTCACCTTAGCCCTGGGGATAAAAGGCAGGAGGCAGAGGTGAATAGATGTGGCAGGCAACTATTCATCAGACTTGTTAGCCTGCTGTGTGTGCATGAGAGAAGGGACATTTTGCCGGGTGAGCTGGCACTCCTAGTGAAGGAATCATTGATTTAACTACAGAAGATTTGTCGTGGTTGGGAGACGGGTCAGAACATTGCCATTCTCTCTCTCACACCTCTAGGGGGAAAGTGAAAGAGCAAACTGCTTTCCAAGCACCTTCTCAAGAAAACTGCAGGGACTTATCCAGGCAATCTCTAGAAGTCAACACTGACTTTAAGGCACCCTTGAAGACCAATCGCATTTAGACTTATACACTGTTACACAGCTCTCTCTGGGCAATTTACAGAGTCAACCTATTCCCTACCCACCCACCCAACAATCTGAGTCCTCATTTTACTGACCTTGGACGGATGGAAATATGAGTCAATCTGGTGAGAGTTGAACAGACAAACTGCTAGCAATCGGCAGTCAGCAGAATTAGCCTGCAATTTAAATCTTGGAACGATAGAGCCTCAGCTAAATTAGATAGGTTTTAATGGGAATTTTAGCACAGGTTTATTATTTAATTTCTTTTTAACTTTTGTATGTTTGTTATTTATTTATTTATTTATGATTTATTTATTTATTTATTGTAGATTTTAATGTCCTGTGCACCGCCCAGAGTCCGTCTCGACGGAGATTGGTGCGGTTTACAAATCGAATTAAATAAATAAATAAATACCGCATTCTAACCACTGCGCCACCACGGCTCTAATCATGATACTAACAAACAAAACACCATCACAATTCACAAAAATCCCCATCAGTCAATTGCAAAAAGCAGCTTTACTTGAGACAAATTACATTCTGAGACAATGCTTTTTGAATTGAATGGAACAGCAGAGTTGGGAGGGGCCTTGTAGGTCATCTAGTCCAACCCCCTGCTCAAGCCCTATTATTAAGCACCAACACCTACACATCCCAGGTTCTTGGGAAGGACCCACTAAGTTGCACAAAAATGCCAGATCCAGGCTGAACATCTGACTGATTACGAAACCAACCCTAATATACGACACTGGCAAGGGGGAACACAAGTTATGCTTTGAACCACAAAACAGGTATAAAATCCAGCTGCATTTTCCAACTGGTGTATCAACCGGTAATTAATCCATTCTAAACTTTTCTCAATTTCGTGTTTTTTTAAAAATAATCTTCTCAGACGTGTTGAACTGTCCTCGTCCTTCTTGAGATTTTGCCTGAAAATGAAAATCAGAGTGATTTTCAATCAAAGAGAGTTTCAGTGGACAGATTGAAGGGCGAATATCTCTTCTTCAAAATAGCAAGCGACCGAAATGAACTTCCTGGCTGAAATCGCCTCTTTTCAGCAGAAGAATTTTTATCTGTTTTAATTGTCGTTCCTCTGTTTTGCCTGAGAGCTGCAGCACTTCACTGCGTATTGTTCCCATTCCGCTCAAACCCCAAATCAATGCTGGTCTTCTGCCTCCCAAGCCCCCTTAACTGTACGGTATGGCACAAGAGGTAAACAAGGGATGCCCTGATATTTCTCGTGGGCAGGAAAGGGTAAAGTGTCTACTTTTCTTGCTTAAGATCACACCTGCATCCAGAAATTGCATTCAAGGGATTTGTGCTGCATTTTTTCTTCTTCTTGAGCAAGATGCCAATGTTGAAACATGAGTGGAAAAATATAATTAAAATAAATTAATGAAGCTGTTTCAAGGTTTAAACATTTTCTAAAGAACAGAAAGTCAAACTAGTTTTCTTTCTTTCTTTCTTTCTTTCTTTCTTTCTTTCTTTCTTTCTTTCTTTCTTTCTTCCTTCCTTCCTTCCTTCCTTCCTTCCTTTCTTTCTTTCTTTCTCTTTCTTTTTTCTTCCTCCCTCCCTCCCTCTCTTTCTTTTTCTTTCTTTCTTTCTTTCTTTCTTTCTTTCTTTCTTTCTTTCTTTCTTTCTTTCTTTCTTTCTTTCTTTCTCTTTCTTTCTTTTCCTCCCTCCCACCCTCCATTCCCTTCCCTTTTTTCTTCCTTTCTTTCCTTCCTTCCTCCCTTCCCCTTCTTTCTTTCCTCCCATCCCCTTCCTCCCTCTCTTCCTTCCTTCCTCCCTCCCTCCCTCCCTCCCTCTTTTATTCCAATATAACTGGATAAGTTCAACAGTTTATATGAAAGTATTGCTATAGGATAAGTTCAAATGTTTATACAAAATTGAATGCCTATGACCATTTTAAGGTTTCCATTCACTTGTGGGCAGCGAAAATTGGGTGGTGGGCTTTCTCAAGGAATCTCAGAAGGAAAAAAAATAGCCATTTTCAAAGGCTTTTTTCCCAGTCAATAACACTTAAGATATTGTAGAACTAATATAAGGCAGCTCTACAACCTTCCTTCCTTCTGTTTTCTCCCTGCTCTGGAATCTGAATGCAAATCTCTCAATGGGACTGGAAACTACTTCCCGTGTCACTCATATGGTGATCTTTATTCTGGATATATTTATGTCTGCTATTACCATGATTGCTATTTTATTTTTACTAATACATAATTTAATTGATTCGAAGAGGACTGAGCAAGCTACTGTTACTAAGCAATCTAGAAGTGCAGTAATACACGAATCAAAATAAATAACGGTGAAGGAATAACCTTTCTCCTCCCATTTACATTGATACCTTTGCATTTTGACAAAGAAAGAGAAGAGAGATTATTCTAAGGGTCAGGAATAGAGACTTAGTGCCAAAGAAGGAGGAATGGGCAAATTCTAACTGGAGACATCATTAGAGGTTACCAGAATGAATAGGTCTCATTCTTTAATGAGTACAAATTCCTTATACAAACACACATGCATAGAAGTCATTTGTGTCAACTTATTTTCCTAAGCACTAGAAGGCAAGGCAAGAAACAATGGATGGAAACTTATGAAAGAGGGATGCAACCTAGAAGAAAAGATAAACTTCCTAAAGGTGAGGACAATTTCAAGGTGTTGGTCATCATCTTCAAAGCGCTCCATGGCACAGGACCTAGTTATTTGCGGGATCGTATCCTGCCCCATACATCCCTCCGGCCGATTCGCTCACACAGAGAGGGACTTCTCCGGGTGCCGTCCACTAGGCTGTGCCAGCGGGCGACGCCCAGGGGAAGGGCCTTCTCTGTGGAGGGCCCGACCCTCTGGAATGACCTTCCCCCTGATATTAGAATGACCACGGACCTCCGCTCCTTCCGCCAGAAACTCAAAACCCACTTGTTTCATCTAGCCGGCCTGGCCTAACTCCAGCTTTCCCACCTCAGTTTGTATTTTTAAATTTTGTGATTTGGTTTTAAGGTTAAGTTTTTAATTTTTATAAATTTGTACAGGGGTTTATTTAATTCGATTTTAGTTATATGTATTATTGATTGTATGGTTTTAATTTGTACCTGTACACTGCCCCGAGTCCCTTCGGGGAGAGGGGGCGGTCTAGAAGTCCAATAAATAATAATAATAATAACAATTAACCAGTGGAACAGCTTGCCTCCAGAAATCATGGGCAATCCATCCCTGGAGGATTTTAAGAAGATATTGGACAGGGTGAAATGATGTAAGGTCTCCTGCTTGAGCAAGGGGTTGAACTAGAAGACCTCCAAGGTCCCTTCCAGTTCTATGCTGATTAAAAAGCTACAAATGGAAATTCAGCATATGCCAGGATAAATGAAGTACCCAGAGAGATACATATTAAATTTGTTAGAAGATCAACCAGAGAGGGAATTTTGAAGGCGCAGAGAGGGGGGCCGTTAATTTACCAACAAAAGGAAGTCACCATCTTGAAGCAGATTCCAAAAAGATTAGGGAGGTGAGAAGGAGGTATTCCTTCTTATCCAGAAAATTGTTTGACCATGGGATCTGGTTCAAGTGGGTGATGCCGGAAGGGATGTTGGTGTTCTGGGATGAAGGAAGAGTGAGGATTAAAACAGTTGCTGAGGCGGAAGCCTTTCTTAAAAAACATTCCTCTATCCTGGGGGAAGATCCAGGGGGGATGGAGGGGGCCACGGCCCTGCCCGCTGGGGGCCAGGGAGGAGAAAAAGAAGATACAATTGCCAAGAGACTTAGATCGAAAAAATAACTTTGCTTTTTTTTTATTAT